>JASGCC010000012.1:1598350-2198350 GCA_030067915.1 Hydractinia echinata | reverse complement strand
ATTGTCATATACAATCTCATCCACTTCGCATATATGTTTTAAGTATTTAGCTGTCAATGATGGACACATGTTTTTGAAACTAACAACCTATGCGTAAGATTTAAAAATTTTGTGCATTGCTTCAAATCTTATACAAGCATACCTCACAGGTGGGCCGAACATTTTAATAATTGCTGGTAATTCCAACAAGTAATGATGCTTGGGAATAAGATTGTTTTCTATGAACAATTTTTTGAAATTTTCCAGATGCATCACAACTAGGTCTTGCAGTACATTACATGAAGCTGTAGTAATCACAGGAGAGTGAATCATTTGAACAACATATGAAAGTTCAAGCAGGAATAAATAGAACACATCATCTTTATTAACAAATTTTTCTAAAATGAAGGCCAATACTTTTAAAATATACGGCAATTTTCAGCACTGTACTTGAGCTTTCTCTCGCCAGTGACAAAAACAGTAGGTTTCAATGGCGCTGGTTTGCTCCTGGAACCAACATATGTAAAATTGAATATTTTCAGCTGATGGTTAAATTGATCAAGTGTCATTAGGCCCTGGTCAATTAATGCACTCAAAGCAAGTTGACATTCATGTAGACTAGTTCCATCATTACAGCTTGCTGTTTTGTTTTCTCACAATCAATGGTGCAACTTCCTCCAATACAACATGCATTACGTCATGGGGCAGTTGTTTCGTGATATCGAAATGATTAAGGCTTAATAAACATGATTTTGATAAAATACCATATGTAGTTTGCAGTTGTTGCTTTAGCTGCTCACTAGGTGCATTGTCGATGTGATGGCAATGTTGGATATGAGAAGGAAGTATTACGACTTGACATTAAAATTGTTTCTGACATCTTCCTAAGTGGCAAAGCAATTTCTACACTTGCGAAGTGCCCAGCCAACGCCAACTTTGAATCCTCCAATTTGATGCTGACCTTCAGTGTCCCCTAAGCATAACACAACTTTCCCAACGCATTTAGATGTTTTGCTACCAATTAAAAAATCAACAACTTCATTTAATATTTCCATTTCTTTTAAAAAAACGTTCCAACACTGCCTCAAATCAATATTTATCAAGAATTGTTTTTCAACCATTGCAAACAGTTTCATTGCACTGAGTCTAGAGCGGAGTCTGGGTGATATGTTAACTAAAGTCCAATAAAACATTACCAACTTATGTTTTCCACGTCTATTTCCCAAAGGATGCCAACAAGGTATATCCACTCTTAATGCTTTTCCAGCATCGTTATTTTTTAAATAATCTTCCACATCACCTTGC
Source organism: Hydractinia echinata (assembly GCA_030067915.1). NCBI lineage: Eukaryota > Metazoa > Cnidaria > Hydrozoa > Anthoathecata > Hydractiniidae > Hydractinia > Hydractinia echinata. Next base: position 2,197,066 of record JASGCC010000012.1, on the reverse strand, counting down.
GTAGTATTCAGCAAATATGATTGAGCTTTTAGCCAACCATCAACCAACTTACATGGGGATTTAACAAGACCCCTTTCAAGATTTAATTTCGATGATCCATTACTAAGAATTTCCAACTGTTCTTCTTGAGGGTCTTGAAAAACTATAGGAAGTTCAAGATCATAGGCAGAAAACACATTCACAACAAGTTATTCCTTCCGACCAGACCGGTTGATTCCTCTGTCTTGCAAGAAATCTTGTAACTGCGCTACTGTCCATTTACTAAATCTTTCCCGTACTATACCAGGTTAAATAGGAGGATATTTATCTCCGTGAAGTATTTGGTAAAGTCTACACCTTAATTTCAAAATGAATATTATTTTCCAACAGTGCTTTCTTTTTCATATTTACGATTCCTTTGTTGTTGTTTGTAAGTTTGAGGATCATTTTTAGGTCAATATCTCTCTAAGTACAAAATATATCACTTTCTGAATCTTCTTTCACCCCTTTTAACTCTTTTTCTAACGCCTGAATTTAATTTTTGCGTGAAATTTAGTAAACTATTTACTAAAAATTTACTTACTAAAAATTGAAATTTAGTAAACTATTCTGAAAATTGTAAATTGAGTGTGAAAGACATGATAATAATACCATGAAACTGTATATTTTCTGAAAGCTATATAAATGTACAACAAATATCTTTAAAGAATCTTTTCAAATATCCATAATGGCAGACAGAATTGTCACGTGACTAAAAAAGGAAAAGATTTTTTAAGTAAAAAAAACACAAATTTTGACTTTGAAACCTCATATAAATGGAATAACAACTGTTAAAGACTTAACACCTTCTGAAATGAATTCTATAATTAAAATAGATGAAATTAGAGGGTTTAAACACTTTAAAATCTTCAGAATTTAGAAGGTTATCAACAATTTAGCGAAAGCCGGTGAAGTAGAATTTTACAATATAAATATCAAATCTAATAAATAGTCACTTATACCATGGATGTACGAAAAGAGAAGGATACACAACGCCAACAGATCTATTGTACTATGCGTGTTTACTCTATTCAATTAAATTTCAAAGGAATTGAATAAATTAACTTAGGATTGTTTTTATAACAATAAACCCGATTGTTCATAAATGGCATATTTAATAGCATAAGCCAATGGGAGCGTAGCTCTAACACGTGCGTAAGTAATAATTATTTGCCGCTTTTTTCACGACAATTCAGTTTGTTACGAAAAGAAAACAATATAATTTTGCTTCAAAATGGCAATGAATGTAAAAGTTTTGAGATTAAAATGCCTGATGACACCACATTGACATTATTAAGGTTTCTTATAGACTTTTTCCACAAGCCAATAAAGGCTGTGGAAAGGAGATTGGCCTTTATACTTTTATAAAAGCTGTAAAAGAAATCACATATAATCTAAGACTACGAGACTATCAACATACTATTTTTTAGTGTAAAATCGTTATAAAAATACACAAGTATACAAAAGCAAAAAAGTCATTTTTTTTATTCTTCTTCCGTCTTGGTAGTCTCCTGTCATGTACGTCAATTGTTGGCCGAGTGTCTGGTCTTTCAGAGGTGTCCTCACAGGTCTCCAATTAAATTCAATTCGATTCCACAAATTCTACGCAAAAATTCCAACTTTTTCACATGAATGTCATTTCATTATTCAAGAAGTACCTACAAATAATGAAATAAATTGTAGATATATTCGTTGGAAAGTTTAAGTGAGGTTATTCCAAGAACACATAACCTCAAGGGACCCAAGACAGAAAGACAAAACAACAGTTTTTATACGAACAAAAGTTTTATTTTGAAAATGTTCATGGATAAATAATGGTACTAACGACAATACCTCTATCTTTGATTCTTTGGTAGTAAATAACAATCCGTCACACAAGTTCTTAAATTTTCTTCTTTATAGCTCTTAAAAATTCCGATGATTTATATGAATATAATCAAACGAACTAAATTAAATTTCAGTCCCAATTTCTCGTATATTGACTCAAAATAATTCAAATTCTCAAAAATTTCATGTCTTCTCTTAAAAAATTCTTGCCTTCTTCTCATAACTCTCCTTCAGAACTTTCAAAAAACTCGTTTCGTAAACAATAAACACCATTTTAAGTATATCGCTCATATGACGCACTACTGATTACGCAGTTCAGCATGATTTCTAACGAACGAAAAAGTGATTGTGATACTCGGTACTCTTAATAATTTCAGTTTTCGGAATTCTTTTGAAAAAATGTAAACAAACTTTTAAATTCTTATATTTTTGGCTAGACTTTAATTCTGATAAAATTGCTGACGCCAATAGATAAAAAAAATATTAATCTACTTACAAAATGTCGGAATAGCTTTACAACTGTAATTTTCGTAAAATACTAACACTGCTACAACAAGTAAATCCAACGTGACATGAACCATGCCTCATGAAAATATTAAAATTTTATTTTATTCTTTACTTTGCGCGCCAAATATTTTTTGTCCAGAATAAGAGATCCCGAATGTGTTTAACGCCAATGAAATTGTAATAATTACTGTAGGGGAAAGCCCTATCAGTAAGAGGAAACTCCTGCTAAATTGTCGGTGATTATTTTTAATGATCGTTCTCGTTAAAAATATACCGACAAACGCAAAAAACACTGGATCTAGTAAACGCGCACATGTTTAATTGTTTCGTAATAAAATAGAAAATTGAATAGAATTTTTTCTCGTTGTGTATCCTTCTCTTTTCGTACATCCATGCTTATAACAAATGCAACTCTTTTTTAATGTTACTTTTGGTGTGAAAAGACTCAAAACATTTCTTGCATATAAATTTATTGCATTTTTCACAGAAAGTGTCTTTGTACTTTCCATTTTTGCCTTTTTGGTAACCGCAAGCGCAAAACCGTTGTCGCTGAGGGTGACGACCTACAGCGAAATGCTTTCCTTTCATTCTGACATCAGCTGAAACAGCCTTTCTTCCTCGGATTGGTCATTTTGAGGAGTAGTGGTTGTTCGACTCAGTCCACTTGGTTCCAAGAAGGGTACGTCGTTGTTACTATTATTGAAGTTGGTCGTCGTATCCCATGTTGGCTGACCTTGGACTTTCTCATTCAGATTCACTTTCTTTTTCTGTACACCTTTAGATGTAGCTTGCTGGGGTGTGCTTTGTTTCATTGTTTTTGTCACTTTCTTGTGTGACACTGTTCGTCCGTTTGTACTTTCGGCTTTGGAAGTTGAGGGTACCTTGTCGTCATCGATGTAGTCAGGATCATCATCATCGTTGTCGATTTCCTGAAAGTTATCGTCATCAGGGTCATCGGAATTGATTAAAGTGAAGATTTGTCATAACATCAATTTCATTTATTCCAGCAATATTCAAAGAAGAATAAATAAAACATTTGTTTTCCTTTTTTGTAAACCAGTATTTATTTGCATTTTGACTGGTGATCATATTTTCATATCGGTATTTTATATTGTCTAGTAAGATGGTTTGTAAAGCATTTTTTGGAACCTTGGTACATCTTGCTTCCTTACTACATGGACATTAGAAAGACGTAAAGAGTAATTCTTACAAGATATAACAATTGACTATCACATGGGCCAGAATTGCCATCAAATGGAGGCGGTGAGTCTTCATCGTCTTGCCGGTTTATAATTTCTGGAATGGTCTCTTCATTACAAAACACTACCGCAGTCTCCATCTCTGAATCCCCTTCTTCAAGGTCACTGTAATCATCATCACTAAGGTTATCATCTTCATAAACAGCTGTTAAAAAATCATAATAACTCTCACAGCATATCTTATAACTACCACAGTAAAAATTGTCTTTCACTTTGTTTATACGGCAAAAATGGCTGCCAAACTTAAGATAATACATCAAAACAACATTCTACGCAATTTTCATTACGTCATTTGCTTTCATGTTCGTGTATTTATTTATTTATTAGTACGGGGTCGTTAACGACCCGTTTCGGCGCGAAAGAGTAATAAGTTCGTTATATTTTTGAGACATTTTAGTAGTCTATTTATCGCAAACCTTCATTCCGAAGTCGAGTGAATGAAGAACAACGTCCATGTCGGAGATCTTACTTCAAACGTTTTGTAGCCCCCTTAAAATTGTTCAACCAAGTATAACATAACAAAAACATAGTAGTATAGTTCAGGTGAATAAGTACATTACGTATCTTTATCGTTTTTCGCAACAATTTGCAACATAGAGTTTTCACATCTCCAAAAAGTAAGGCAAGCAATTCAAGTTGGATTTCCCAAGGGCACTGGAATTTGTCGAAGAAACTTTTTAAATCAACACTACTGATTGTGAAAAATTAAGTACATTCTTTAACTGCTTCATCGCTAATGTCCAATGGATGGGCAGTTCTAATCTCGTAAGGACTAAAACACGTAACCACCAGTTTTCACAGAACGACCAGAAAACCAACAGCGAATGAACTCGGTTAGTGATATCCGACTCGTCGTCGGAATCGCGCCATCGTCATAATTTTGAACTCAAGAGTCAAAGTTTTGACCCTCCCACGAAGAAGGCACTACAACCAGATAATTTGCTGGAATGAGATATCACAGATGATTGAATTTTTTTTTCTAACAGTTTCACGTTTAGGGAAATTAACTTTCTGCGACATTTTTTATTTTTTAATTAATTTTTTTTAATTATTTACACAAGATAGCTCCTTCAGTTCCTATTGGCTTATAGCTCTCATTTGAGCTACTGAGGCCGTGAGAAAACCCGCCTAAAATATCAATCCTAATCTTGTGATAAACAGGAAGGATAGGTCACTGGAAGCAAACGCTGCACACGATTTCTTATAAGAACAACTAAAATCTGAGACTGACTTGTTTTATTTTGACAGCATTTTTCCGCTTGATTTGTTCTTATTTTTTTCGTAATAATAAGAACACATCTTTAGATTTAGCTTCGTTTGGTTTTATTTATGGGATTTTTTTCTTAAAGTTCGCTCTGAAATTTAAGTGTTTATATGTGAAATTCGGGGGGTTTTGCTGCTTATGGAACTCTGTAATTCTATTCATATCGCAGCAATATGTAACATTTAGCCAACTTTGTATGTTCAAAAACAATCCTAAGAAAAAACAGTTAAGGACAGTTTGAACGAGAATTTTTATTCAAAGCATGTATCACAAGGCCCTCATAGTTCGACAGGTCTCTTTCTCTCCATCGACTTCCATTTTTCTTCTGACAAGTCATGGAATAAAATAAGAACATTGAAGCTCACTGGAATTTTTCTAGTTCTTAAGGCTGGAATACACGGTGAAATAATCCTTTATAAAGTTTTTGTAATTTTTCTTTATAAAGTTTCTCTCTTAATGTATCCAACATTTCAAGAACTTGGAATTTTTCTTTATAAAGTTTCTCTCTTAATGTATCCAACATTTCAAGAACTTGGTTATATATATTGATAATCAATACAATGTCACATGCATTTACAAAATGAAGTCGAAAAGTAAAGCAGCAATTGCGTTGATTCTAATTACTTATATAAAATTAAGGAGAGAAAAACGTACAAAAAATAAAAACAACAAGGGAAGAGCTGTCTGGATCAAAGCCTGGCTTGAAAGAAGACACGAAAAGGGCGCATACAACAAAATTTTAACAGAGCTCCGTTTAGAAGACCCACAGCAGTTTCGTAAATATTTAAGAATGAACACTGAGTGTTATGAGGTAAATAGTGTATTTCGTCAGGGAACTGACGTTTGAAATTATTTATTATACAGTTTTTGCAAATTCGTCCCCAGGAACTTTTGTCTCTTTGTACTGCTTTGTATAAGGACAGCATTATATAAAGAGGGAAGAGTACTGGGGACAAGGTTGCGAATATTATTTACTACAACGCGCGTTGCAGTGTTCGCGTCAAGTTTGATAGTTTTTAAAACGGGAGTTCATTATATCAAAAGGGGGAGGGGTCTCTTTTTCCTAGCGGTTTTAAATTACCCCTGCTGTGTGTTTCAGATACAGTTTACCGTTAATTCACGAGTTGGCTCACTCGCCGCTTTCCTAGAAAGCAATTATAAGAAGCTTAGCAAGGGGGCTTGGCAATTGCCTTGTCTTTGGGTGTAACGACCCCACTTATAACCCCAGTTATTTAACTCTTCAGTGGTTCAATAAACTTTATAAGGTGTCCGTCCGACACGATTTAAATTAAAGATGAATAAAAATCAATTTTCATAGCATTCATCGTGAAACCACTGTTCGCAAAGAGAACAAAAGAGCCAGGAGGATCCAGTGTCACCATGAAGGCAACTTGCACACGTTTCATCTACTTCAAACCCATCAGGTAAATCAGTATGACCGCAAGGGTCTGTTAGGTCACCAGGACGGCGATACCAATGTGTGTAGAATGGTTTCTCTTCGGTGGCGATTCTGTAAAACTCCATGTAGAAGAAACCAGCTTTCGTTTTAAATGATTTAATCATGTGCACCTGTAGAGTGCACATTGATTCGACGTAAGGGGTTTCCTTGATGTAATCAGGCTCTTGCAATATCTCTGAAGTGGGCATGTATAATACAGTAATGCCATTAACTTCTCTGTTTGCAAAATCTCTCGGTGATCCAATGACAACTTTTTCCGACAAAACAGCACGGTAGACTACATTCTTCACGCAACCACCGATGCCATCCATAGGACCCTTTCCGTGGTGACGCTCGTTGTAGTACCTAATGACCTTATAGCATTCCGGAAAAGTGGTTGTTAGATGGAAGACGTAACGCGATCGAAATTGTGCTGCACACCCATCGCTCCATAAATAAATTTTCAATGTATCATCCCGATGATTAATTCGCTTTCTGACTTCCTCAACGACACGGTGTATTAACGAATGTGCTGCAATACGGGAATGATCACTTGCTTCTGAAACGATGGCAATGTTATGCTTCTCGATTTCGTTTGAAATGATGTTTCGAGTGTAACAAAATAGGCACTTTGGATTTCTGCTTGCTGTTTGTTTTCATAATTTTCAGCAAAATCTACGTGAACCAACACCTTACTTTCCTTCAGGCCGTTCTTTATTTGGTTGTATTTTTTGTGCTGTTCCCATTGCACATACAGATGTTATTTTAAAACTTGCACTTTGTCAGCCAAAACCTTTTGGGCATCTTGTACATCCATTTCACAGGCAATTTTTTTTGTACCTTATTGTCGATGGTTGTCCATTTGTAATATGTAAAAACAGAAGAGCAAACTTCATTATCCGATGATTCACTATTTGTTAACTCATCACCCGATGATTGAGAAAACGATATCAGAACTTTTGGGCACGAGATACAATCTCCTGTCATGCAATTCTTGTTGCGTATAGTTTTGTCGCATGTAAACTGGCCAGCGATTTTCTTTTCATCCTCTGGCAGTTTGGATGAACTTTTCATCTTTGGGTTAAGACCTCTGATGAAAAGTTTGGAATTTTCACAAACTTCACAGGTGCAAGATTCGTGGGGAATGTTTTGATTCCATTTAATTTCCTTGTGTTTTTTAAGGAAATCATACGCCTGTCTAAAAGTCAATTCTTTATTGAATTTAGCTACAAATATTTCTGAAGCTTCCAAAACATCCGATCCATTTGCTATACTTAAAACTTCCCTGATCGTCCACAAAAGGTAGCGAACTTGGAGGTATCTTCTTTCTCCATCGACTTTACCCACATAAATCATTGTCTTTTCGTTGAGGGGAATGTTTGGTAATCTCCGGTCGTCGGAAAAACTCTGCCAGCCACTCCTCTTCCTCTGCTGTAGAATCTTTTAGAGGACGGCCTCTTTTTTTGTTTGAAACAAACGGGATTTTGACCTTCAATACATCTTGAACGAGCTTTTGCACAACTTCTTGTCTCTTGCTGGGGCTTTTAGGTAAGGCGTTTTCAGCACGTTTTAAACTTCTGGCTCTTGTAGATTTGTGTTTGAAAGATGACGAAGGTTTCGATGTCGGAGTTGAAGATGCTGTTGTTTCTCCTAGTTGCTGCTGGAGTTGATAAGGTTGGAGTTGATGAAGCTGGAGTCGATGAAGCTGCGTTCGATGGCTGAGAAAGCTCTAACTCTGGCGCGGAAGATGTTGCTTGGTGCAATTGATGATCTTGATTAGCTCCATTAGCGGTAAGCTTCTTTCTAAGACGATAAAGCCTTTTCTTCTCAGCCAGTTCTTCCAAACGCGTCTTATTGGCGAAAGGATCTTCGCTGGCTAAGATTCGTTTATATCGTTTATTCCTTGCGTCTTCCTTTCGGTAAACGTCGATATTTTTGTTTCTATAACGTTTGCATCGTTCTGCATTTGTCAAAATACGATCCGGGTTGGTTCGTTGACGCGTCATGGTTAACAGTTTGACAAGTAGACTGGTTGGCAGATTCAGTAAAGCTTGAAAGATCTCTTTTCACTCATGCAAAAACATATAAAAACATTCGAAATGCGAAATTTTTTTTTCAGAACTATCCTACAGTGCAATGTCTTCTTTGTATATAAAATGTTTAAACGGGGAAATGTAGAAAGAAATACGTTGTTATAAGACGGTATTGGCACTTTTAAAGGATTCCAGTTAATATCCAAACAAAAACCCGGCTTTATCAACGCAAAACACAAACATGTCGGACGGACATTTTAACATGTTGGATGGACATCAGCATTTTATTTAGCTTTAACTCGGGCTTTGGAGCTGAACTCCGAGATAATGTTCGCAAACTAAATTAATTGACGGTTATGTTGATAGCTGAATATGCTGATTACTCGAAACTAATTCGACTTAACTCCCCCAAAGTTTAGTAATCATGTCGGATGGACAAACTCGTCATACCAAAGAAAAAAAATTTGGTAAAAATTTTACCTTAATAATAGACTTTTGTAGTTGAAAATTACTTGGATTCCCCATGACATTTAACAAGTAAATACAGAAAAATTGAATCAGCCCTTGGTCTGATGAGCTAAAATTTCAGTGTCCATCCAACACGATAAAAAAACAAAACCTTATAAAAGAAATGAAAATAATCAAATTTATCAACTTTTAGAACTCAAATAACTATATATTTTCTGCAAGCCAAAGAGTAGCTGATTCGAACTAATATAAAATGATGATCGAAGAGGTAAAATATTTTTTAAGTGAATATGCAACCAATTTTGTAACAGACCCTTAAACGCATTTTTGCCTTTACTTAAAAAAAAATTTCTGTTGACTTCGTTAAAACATCGTAAAAGGTTTATCCTTCATTCCCTAGTATCTTCACAAATCTATTCCCCCACCATCGCATTTGTACAAACTGGCCATCGCCATCATCCCTCGTCTACTTCACTTGAATGGTTATGTCTTTTTTACCTTTAGTTTTAACTTTACCATTCTTTTTCTTAATGATTGAGGTTAGTAGGGTGTTCAACCTACTTGAAATATTGGTTGTTCCACCACTACTGCTACCACTTGCATGGCTGGTGTTAGTTAGACAAGACAGTGTGGATCTTCTGGCAGATGATGTCGTCGTAGTTGCTGTCAAGGACGAGCAGGAGAGAAAACAACCAAGTATAAATATGGATTTTGACCTTATAAATAAAATGAAAGTCGACGAATTGAAGAAGTATGTAAGACTGAGAGGCCTTAGGTATCTGAAAGGAAAGTAAAATTAGTTGCTACAGTGTTTTCTGCTGCTGAAAATAGTGTGAAACCTATCTGTACAGTAGAGGAAGTAGATGAACTTTTACAGGATGAATACTTGTCTAAACCCATCACCTGATCCCTATAAAGTTAAAGAAGGTTGGTTAAATGAGGAAAATAGTATCATGTATTGGCCACCCATGACTTATGGAAATATTTTTAATTTCATAATGTTTCACCCAAGTTATTTGGTTTCTTGCCTAGAAATCAAATGCGCATATTCTATTAAAGATTCTTCGCCGAATGACCCCGAAGTTAAATTACCATTCTTGAAAGATGGCAAGATTAATCGTAATCACCAATATTATACCCAGTATCAACTACATATGCTTCGTGTTCTACGCTTTACTATTATTCTTGTTGTTGGGGTTGCGGAAATATTGAAACTGTTGAATGCGAAAGAAAGAAGAATTTAGTAGAACTGTTAAAGAGAAAAGGATTGAATGTATTACATCAAAAGATGCGTGGCTTATTAGCAAATTTTAGTGGTTTACAGGCACTTTTTTCATCGCATCCAAACATAGATGTGTTTACGTTATCAGAAACTCGTATTTCAACCGCGGAAGATGTCGATCCGCAGTATGATATCCCAGGTTATAATTTTGAAAAAATAAATCGTAATACTGGTAAAGGAGGAGGTGTAGCGGTTTATATAAATGACAACATAAACTACGTTAGACGAACAGATTTGGAGATTGGTAAACTCGAAAGCGTTGTTATAGAAATTGTCGTTAAAAATTCGCATAATATTCTTATAGCAACACATTATAGGCCTCCAAACGGCACAAAACACTTTAGTAGGTTGCGTACGAAAATTAAACAACAAAAAGTACACGTCAAGAACAGTCAAAACCAGGAATTATGCCAAATACAACCTTGATAATATGAATCGTGATTTTGAACAAGAGAATTGGTTGCCCGTATTATCTTTATCAAACGTTAATGATGCTGTTAACACATTCAGTGGCATTGTAAAAGATATTTTCGACAAACATGCGCCGATCATTCAAAAAAGAGTGAAAGGTCGCCCATGCGCTTGGCTTACAGAAAACTGGAAATCTATAATGAACCAGCGTGATCAACTTTTACGAAAGGCTAGAAAAAGCAACAGTCCAAGTGATTGGAGGAAATATAAGGACCTAAGAAATAAATGCAACAACATGCAAAAGAATGCTAAGGCTAAACATCACAAGAACTTAATAACCGAAAACCGCACAAATCCCAACGGTTTCTGGAAAGCAGTGAGATATTTCCGACTAACACAAAAAATGTGTCTTTATTTCTTTCCCGTGTGGACACATCTAAAAATATGTACATAAAATTTGTACTAAATGTCCACAATAAATTATTCGTTTTGGGTTTCGTTTCCCCTTTCTTTCCTTGCCCCGCTGGTAAAGGGAGCGAATTTTACTACATTCCCAATTTGTTCCTTTATCGCTGCTTCTGTGCAATCGTGTTGTTGTTGAACGCTATCTGTAAATATAACAAAAATACAATGTAAATTTATTATTTTAGTTTTTCTTTTACTTTAATTACTTTCCTGTGTGCATTAACTAAATTTGTTATGGGGGTAAAACTAAACTAGACCTACCAACTATAGCTCTACATATCCTCTTGTCTTGAAAAGCTTTCTTTTTGGCATCGCCACGGTTTTTTCCCGTCATGTTAAAGGTGGCCATTACACCAATTGCCATAAGTCTAAAAATATTATATTTCGCAATTACTTTTTTAAAAACAGCTAGCTCAAAAATGAAACCAGAGTTGTTATTGGTTTCTGAATGTGACAAAAAGTTTCAAACCTTGTCATTATGTTTTTTGTGATCTCCTTGACTGTCTTCCCTCCTAATCTTTTTAGTTGAACAACCTACAAAATTGAAAAGAAAAATTAAGAATTTTTTTTGGAAAGAAATTATTGGGGAAGAAATTTTTATTTTTTCTCTCGCCTGAAAGAATGAAGGATAAACACTGTACATAAATAAACCTGATTGATTGATGAAAGGTTGGTTGAAAGGTTGATGTCTATACAAGCAGAAAAAAGTGCAATTTTTGTCTTACCAGTAGATTAAACTCGTCCTTGTTTTTTATCTTTTCTTCGAGTTCATCAAAATCATTGAGTGTCTACCCTCACAAATTCTTGATTACTTCCCATGATTTCCTTACGAGCCCCGCAATTGCATGGGCATTGGCAATCTGCTTTGCGGTTGACATTTAAGCAGAGATAGCACACGTCTTTGAAATTCTAAATAAATGAAAAAATCCATAAATTAGTTTAAGCTATCTTTCTTTATAATCACAGAAATTATGGGCGTTTCCATAAGGTCCACCAATTTTCAAATTAAAAGGATGGTAGCATGTCAAATTATTTTTTACATGTTGTAGAGACAAAAACTTTGTAATTTTCATTCTCGAGATGTTTGAATTCATAGATTTCAATACAAAATTTCAATAGTGCCATCAATAATTACAAGAAAGAACATTCTCAGAATTTTTTCATGCATTATACTTTCATGAGGTCATATAGGTAAACATGTACATTTTCAAGTATTTCAATGTCAAATATAGCGAGAAGGAAAAAAATTTTTTTGTAAAATTCCAAAAGATTCATGCAACTTTTTTTGTATCTACAAAATATAAAAAATAACACACTATAATACCTTTAAGTAACCTTCAAAAAAAGTTATAGACAAACACTATATACCTCCTTGATCCATTGGAAATTTTTTCTTAATCGAGCTCGCAGAATCCTTCCTGAATGAAAGTGATTTTCGAGAACGTGAACGTGAACGTGAACGAGAACGTGATTGACGACGGAAAGGCGTACGGCTTGCAGAATCCTTCTTGGAAGCAGAGGCTGATGAACTAAAAGATTCATTCCGAGAAATTGCATGGCTCTCGTGGCTCCGTGAGCGGGATCGGGAGCATGAACCTGAACTTGAGCGTGATCGGGATCGTGAACGACTGCAATGTGGTGTCAAGGTATGTAGTTGACCAGAAGTCTTAAATTGAGCAGCAGTTGGTGAAGGTGAGTAGGATTGTGATGCTGCTGACCTTTCAGAACTGCCTTGGGACAACATACACATTACAGATTTTGTTGGTTTTTCTGGAACTTTTCGACTAAACGTGAGACGATTTGGTTATTAACAAACGACTTGTGCTGATAAAAATAAACCACATAAACATGCAGCCACAAACTTACTAATATTTGTTGTTTTGCCTTTTAACTTTTTAGCATCCTCATTTCCACTTGCTGATGATGAACTGGACTGTGTCAACAAATCATTACACAAACTCTCTTCACCTATCAAAAAAAAAGTATAGATAAATATTTGAAATAAACAAGACGTTATATTGTTTCTAATGATAAAAACAATGTAGGAGTGTTCATGACAGCCCAAAATGTATATGCACACACATACATGCTTTGGCTCATTGGGTGAAATACAAGTCTATATGCAGTTACCTACATGTTCAGATAAGTTAGTTATTTCGTCCTTCTGAGAACACTCTCTAGTGAGTTGTAACAACAATCATCTTATATTGTAAACTTTACCCAGAATATAAAGTATTTGTTACCTTCAACCAAAACTTTCACCAAGGTATACTGTTTCCATGAGTCAGCTGGATCAAACGTTTTATTTGTTACATTGACTCCCCTTGGCCACCAAAGAATTTCGTTGTCTTTATCCAACCACCTTTTGGGGACAACAGTTTTCTGTTCCTCTTCCTTTCCATTAATATTTTCAATGAAGATGCAAAGAGCATATTTTTGAGTTTTACTGAATACAGTGCTCCTTTTTTGAGACATTTTAAAATATATTTTGGTTCTAAAAAAATTTGTGACATTGACAATTTTATCACATATTTATCACATTTTTATATCTTTCTGTAATTGTTTCCAGATTGGTTATAAAAGAGTCTATCTACATGTCAAACAATTAGATTAGATTTTAATTAGATTAATTTTATTAGATTTTTTCTAAAATGAAAAGATGCCTTTGGGTACCAGTTCATGTGGACATAATACACTAAGCCAGTTTATTTACTTTAATTGTATTTCAATATACACCTTTTTTTTCAATATTTTAAAATCCTATTATTATATATACATGCCTTCTCACATACACCTTTTTCTTTTATAAGCATAAATTTTATAAGCATAATAAGCATAGGTTAAGATTCAAAAAATGTAAACATAGGATAAGCATAATTTGAGGCTGGATAAAATTTTCCAAAGCAAAAACTTTGTACAGAATATACATGAAAAAGGAACAACAAAGGAAGCAAGCTGTACGCCTTTCCGTCGTCAATCACATTCTCGTTCACCTTCTCGACAATGACTTTAGGAAGGATTCTGCGAGCTCTATTAAGCAGAAATTACCAATGGATCAAGAAAGTAAATAGTGTTTGTCTATAACTTTTTTGAAGGTTACTTAAAGGTATTGTAGCGTGTAATTTTTTCATATTTTCGTAGATATAAAAATTTTTTTTTTCATTCCTGCAATATTTGACATTGAAATACTTGAAAATCAACATGTTTACCTATATGACCTCATAAAAGTATAAAACATAAAAAAATTCTGAGAATGTTCTTACTGTATATTATTAAGTAATGATCTAATCATAAAACCTTTTTGTAAGGCAAGCAAGCAGCTTTTCGCAAAAGGTTGCCTCTCACGAGTTGCTTTCTTTTGGAAATAATATGAAGATTTTTAACAGAAATAATATTGAACTGCTTCGAATCACAAGGTTCAGTAAAAAGACTTTTGTGATGTCGTTTGGAGATCACATCACACACTAACGTGTCATCCATATTTAACTCTTTTATTGGGGCAAAATCACCTGACTGTAGTAAAAACCAACTATCTTTGTAATTTCTCGAAACTTTTGTTGAAAAACATTTTTGAGAGGTTCCACTCATGGCCAAGTTTTCCAACTCTCCAATGCGCTATACAATCTGGGACAACGGACTCTCTGGCTTTCTGACAAATTTCTTAATCACATGGAGATAGTTTTCAAATGGAAAACTAGAAATATCATCCAATGACAAGTCAAAATTTCTACTATCCTCACAAAGATGTATAAGACTATGCACATTGTAAACAGTGAAAGTAGGACCATAAATACCAGCACAGGAAGACACAAAATACTTCAGTAGATCCTTTGCGTATTCTAAAAACCCATTTCGAACTTGTGATTTTTCCTCTAATAATACCACCATAGCTAAGGAAAAACACATGAAGTGTTTGTATGCTTCAGGTGATAAAACATCCTTCAACGCAATACACCCGGTATATAAAAGAAATTGGCGGAATTCGGTTGCTTTCCATCTTTTTACGTTTTCCAATCCGCGAGGTTGTCTTGCAAAATCTGAAGGCATTTTTCCTTTAAATTCTTCAAGTTTATCAGATATTTGCTTCAGTTGTCTTGGTGATAACTTAAGATGACGTGGTCCTTCCTTCCATGATAGCAATAATCGTTTCATTACTCCTAAACAAACAAGGTGCATATAATCTAGGGGAAATTGTTTAATGCATTTAATTCCAACATCTGATAGGATCGTTTTTTCGTGTTGGTGAGTGCCCATGTACAAACCATTTTCAAAAGATTCATCATCCCTCAAATCACAGTACAAGTCATGGAATACCATCCTTGAAGATTCGATTTCCCCGTTTACTATGCAACGCTCACACCCATGGTAGTCAGTATGACCTTTGACTAATTTCAAAAACTGACGTGCGGGAGCATCACAAACAAAAGCCAGTATTTTGACAATTAAAATCCGACCTTCATGATCATAGCCATTTTCTGTAAGAAACTTATACTCTGCAAGAAAGTCATACAAGAAGTCATCCAGGATTGATGGTTTACCATTACCAACATGTACTGCAACAATGAATGGTGGTATTTTACCGAACATACACAATATAGGCCAAGTTTGTAAACTTGATGACTTGTACAGTGGAACTCCGTCCACATTCACAACCAAGGAAATCGTATCATTGTTAAAATTTTCATCATGTGGATTTGCTTTGAGTGTCCTTTTTAAACCTCTTGCAATGCCAAGGTAAATGTAGTCTGCACCACATTTTTTCTCCGTTATAACAGATCTTGGAGTTAGCAAAATTGTTCTAGTGCACTTTGGGAGATTATTATGACCATTTCGAGGGAGAATGTCAAGTAGTTCATTACTTGCAGTTCGGGAAATTTTAAATTTTAATATCCATTTTGCCAACTCATTCACCATGCTCAATTCTTCCTTATCCTTATCACTGTCATTGAAGTTTTTTTTTTATTTTTTATTATATAATATAATATACAAATTATGCTTTAGCCAAAAAAAAAAAAAAAAATAAAATATTCAACGGTACGTTGCGTTCTCGTTCACACGTCAATTCTACCAACTGACTGGGATATAAGGATGTTTGATGGATCAGTTGGCATGTCATTCCTTTTCAAAGTTCTCGATCCTCTTATACACAAGATTGCTGATTTCAATACCGTGAATGATATTTTCGTTCGTAACCAGCTCATCACAATAAAAATAATAATAATAACAGTAATAATAACAGCATGGAAAACAGCTCATCACAATAACTGTCATTGAAGTTAGCATCTAATGGGATATCAGTTTCAGATGAGCTTTTATTACTACACGAACTATCATCACCTATCTCGGCTCCAGATGACATTTCAGACTCTGGCAAAGTCTGATGAGGAGAAGCAACATGGGTATAAACAAATTCCTGATTAATTTCATGCTCATCTGAGGAAGTGTTTTCTAACACAAGGTTTAACTCTCTATTCCGTCTCCGCCATTCTCTTAGGTAATTTCTT
Source organism: Hydractinia echinata (assembly GCA_030067915.1). Lineage (NCBI taxonomy): Eukaryota > Metazoa > Cnidaria > Hydrozoa > Anthoathecata > Hydractiniidae > Hydractinia > Hydractinia echinata. The sequence continues at coordinate 2,180,590 of JASGCC010000012.1, read as the reverse complement.
TTTCTTTCATTATTCATTTTTGTTAGAATATGCAGTATGGACTAAATAAAAAATTTAAATCATTGTTTTTTTCTTTTTGAATCATAAACTTAGGTTAAAAGGAAAGTCACTCGTTGAAAAATACTAAAATCAAAAAGTGATTTTTGTCAAAACCGCCAATCTGCCAAATTTTCTTGCCATCAATTTTTTCCCTTAAGGTATAAGTATGAATACACCTATTTAACATTATGCGATTACGTAATCCCGGCCGGGGGTCTCGGTACCATTTGGGGGTGCCGCTAAGATTCAGTACACTTGAGAAAACGAAGTATAAACATCGCGCTATAGCTATCAAATTATTTACCAACTTTTTAAAACATTTAAAACAAACATGGATTACGATTTAATATCAAAAATGTCTGTCGAAGAGTTGAAGAACTACTTGAGAGTTAGAAATTTAAGGATAAGTGGAAGAAAGGAAGAACTAATTGCTCGAGTGTTTTCAGCAGCTGAGAACTTCGTCCAGCCTGTGAAAACTGCTCAAGAAGTAGAGAGTAATTTAAAAGAGGAGTATCAGAAGAAGCTGAAAATAAACGATAGAACACTTTCAGATCCTTTTAAAATACCTCACGGTTGGATGGATGAGCAAGAAGGAATAAAGTTTTGGCCCATGGTGTTGTATCCTGACATCTTTAGCTACCTTATGTTTTATCCATCAGAACTAGGTAGTTCAGATAATATCTGGGCATTAAACCAGAAAGTTTCAGGCATGTCATTTATTAGCCCTAATATACCAGCACTAAAATATGGTCGTACAATGGAAATAAATGCTGTTCATGCATTTAAAGACAACTTCTTACAAGGGCATAAAAATGTGAAGGTTTTAGAGTGTGGCTTGTATTTAGATAAAAACACACCTTACATTGGTGCAAGTCCAGACAGAATAATAACATGTGATTGTTGTCTGCCATCATGTTTAGAAGTAAAATGTCCTTTTTCGATTAATTACACGACTCCAAAGGATTTAAACGTAAAACTACCCTACTTGACGTACATGGAAGAAAAAACAGTATTGAACAAAAACCACAAATATTACACACAATGTGTTATGCAAATGGGAGTAACTGGCTTTTCCCAATGTCATTTTGTGGTTTGGACACCTCGTGGGATGGTGCACGACATTATAAACTTTGAGCCTGAAGTTTGGAATTCTATGAGAAAAACTTTTATAGAATATTACGACACATTTTATTTAAAATCCATATTTTCAGGATGATTTATTTTATGCTTAAGCTATCGAAAATTATTTTTGTATGTATTTGTCTGTTTAGAAATAAAAGTTTGAAGAGCATATTTATCTTTCTTTGATTTGAACGTGCTTTACAAATGCATTTCAACCAATTTTTTAAATGCCATCCTGATGTTTCTGCGTTAAAATGACCATGTGTCTTCTAATAAAAATATTCCCTTAAGAAAAGTATTTGGCATAGGCTACCTCTCATTTAGGCATTAAGTACACACAGTATTTTTTTATTTTTCTTCAAACGCTCCATGAGGTATTCTGATAAATTTTTGTGTGGCCTCGATTTTCCGACACTTACGGCCATTAACTTTAACTATCTTAAGTAGGTAGGCGAGCCTGAAATATTAGAATGAGTGCGCGTGTAAACAAATGGAGATAAGAGTAGATAACAATAATTAAAAAAACAGAATAACTCAGACAACTTTTTTTGGTAAAAACATTTACAAAACAAGCAAAAAATGTGAAAAAAGAAAATTTACAAAAGTGTTCCAGTAGTTTTTTTCTGGTTTCTTTTTAATTAATACAGGCTTTAGGTTACATAATGCGGCACAGCATTTAACTATATGATCTGCATGCTGTAACATTGTAACAGGCAACACTCCCTTGAGTATGCGGTAAAACCTAATTCTGTTAATTGCTCGCTCAACATGAATCCTTAAATTTGCTACCTCTTTAGTTTTTTTGAATTCAGCACTTGTCATCTGACTTTTTACACATGCACCTGGTGGAACAACTAATTTGCAAAAACGTAACATTAATTCTTCTCTGATTTGAAATCCACGATCTGCCATAACTTCATCATCCCTTTCTAACAAATCGTAAAATCCAGAGTCATTGGTAATAAATTTATCAGACGGGCGCCCACCATAACAATCAGATAAAAAAGTTATATATCCAGAAGGGCTTATACCAACAAGAAATTTTAAAGTATTGTGATGTCTATAGTCTGACCAAGTAGATGCTTGATTTGTTAAGGATTTTGGTCTGTCAATGAACACCTCAGCACAATCAATTATAACCCGACATTTGGAATAACCTGCTTTGGCAAATGTTTTAGGCAAGTTATCACGAATGGCTTCTTGGCAGCCAGACAACAAGTACATCACCCAAAACTCTACTTATAATTCTAATCCAAGTTACGAATACTGTGGAACATGTTGATGGTGATATTCCAAAACGATCTGCAAGGTCCTCTGTCAGTAAGCCCAAACGAAGTTTCGTCAAAACTAACAAAAACTCATCACGCTGTGTTAACTTTTTCACATGTTTAGTTTTACGCTTTATTTTAGTACTTAAACATGCTCGTTTTGACCCCCTGCAATAATTTACTTGCTGTAAGTAAGGCTTTAATAACAATAACATAGTGTTAAATAACATGATAGAAGATAGACCAGTGTAACAATTCATTTTGGAATCACTTTTAATGATTCTCCAAGTCATTGTTGCATTTTTAACAATTTCAAAGGCTTTGCCTCTATACTTCTTTACTTGTACAGTTAAGGAGTTCACTTTACTGACCAAAGATTTGATCATTTCGCTCTTGTCTTTGCACGATTCACATGTAGGCGGTGAAGAAATAGTGTAAGAGTGGTCTGGTATTGTCGGTGAAAAAAATCCTGATGCGTCAGAAATATTTGAGCAACAAGGTTCCTCTTCTTGGGCTTCATTACTTGGAACATCTTCTGAAACAAGAGATGACTTTTCCGGAGAATGTCGAAATAGTTCTCTCCTGGGTTTTTTAGTAACAGGAGTGTCGTACCCCAATTCTAGTGTTGGATCTGGATACTTTTGGGAAGGTGTTCCATCAACAAAATGAACAGAGCATACCCTGTCACTTTGTTTTGGTACCCAATCACTTTTATCTGGGTTAATTCTTCTCATAGCTTTTATCCAACGCTGTCTCTGTTCGTTATTTCTAAGGACGCTTGCAAAGCAATACAAACTAAACGGTCGCTGACATGAACATTCTTCATGGTTAACTTCGTGAATTTCACATCGTTCCTTCTTCCATTTTCGCAGCTTCTTAGTGCTATTAAAACAGCCAATAACAGCACAGTTTACACTTGGCATGATAAATAATTCTTGAAATAAAAGATTTTGTGCAGATAGATAAATGTAAGCGTGTTGTTTATACTTCGTTTTCATCAAGTTTAACTAAGAAGAACACAAGGAAGATTTTATCAGGCACCCCTTCTTAGAACCCAGTTCCCTTCCCTAGCGCGGAATAATAATGGCGCGCGTAATGTTAAATAGGTGTATTATACAAAAATAAAGTTATACATATTGTTAAATTCAAACAAATATTAAGTCGATATAGAGAATTGTTTTTGCACGGTAAGTAGAGCAAAACTTTTGTAAGTTCAAGTTAAATTAAACTTAAAGAAAAACAATGTCAGCAAAAATTTGCTGCCGTTAATCAAGAATTTGTGTTAACATGACAGCAATTGCTGAATTTTTGCTGACATGGTTTCTCTAAGAAAGTATGTAGAAAGTAACTTTAACCTTGTTTTTTATAGCTAGCTAGCTAGTTCTCTTTTAGTCAGGAAAAAGAGAGAGAGATTTTCTTAAATACTTATGTTATGAGAGTTTCAGATTAAGTTGTGGGAGATAAGCTCCTGGAAATAATATACAGGGTAGATATATCCCTCAAAATTAGTGAGAAGAGGCAACGTAAATTATCTGAACTATATTCTATTCTCCTCTAGTCGTTAGTGTAAAAAGCAAAAACATTGTGAGAAATGTAGCTAAAGCACATGCAAAATAACAAGAAAGCACATAACACACAGCAAGCTATAGTTAGTATAAAAAATACAATTTTGCCCTTTACCAACCGTCTGATACATTTCCTTTCAGCATGGAAAACAAGCGCGGATATTCTTAAAAAAAACACGTGAATTATTCAACCACGTTTCCAGGGATCCCGGGAACGAGGCTATTTACCATTTTAAAAATGGTAGAATAAAGTCTTCATCGTAGAGTGCACCTCTTATGACACTTCTGTCATGTAAATAAGAGGATGTACGAAGAAGAGTTTGAAAGCAATGTTAATTTTGGCGCGCGTTCTTTTTTTTGTTTTTCTCGATCCTCGACAAGAATGGATGCCATACAAGCAACATTGGATAAAACTGCAACCAAAGATAGGTGATGTAAACATTATTTATACGCTATGTATTTGTTATAAATCGCATTAGTATTTTAGCCGGGATTTTTTGTCCTGACCAGCACAGTTGTGTTTCATGGTTGTACATTTCAAAATGTATAAACTATGTTTGTGGTCGGATAAGTAGTAGATCCCTCCATCTTCCTTCATCCAACCGACTTACCTTATTTGTCCTGACCAGCACAATATGTGTGTCAATGTTGTACATTATCAAAGTGTATAAACTTGTTTGTGATCGCACAAAATTAGGTGCAAATGTTATGTTGTGGGAGTTATATACTCTTCCTAACCTCCATTCTTTTTTATCTAGCTAAGCTAGCTAGGTCTTAAACTAAATTGTTTTGTTGTCTATGTATTTTGTATATATAATTTTTTTTATATACTTTTTGTAGTTCAAAGACAAGACGTAGTGTGGAAAGTAGGAAGCGGAAAAACAAAAAATCTAAAATACGACAAAAGAAAGCCAAAACATTTGCTTCTGCAGTATTGCTAGCTGAAAAGGACAATATAATTGAAAACTTGAAAGCCGATGTGTTGGTTTATAAAAATAAGCTCAAACATAGGGATAAAAGTACATTACCTTGTCCAAAACCTCATTACCTTGTGCAAAACCTCAAATGTGCTATTATAAAACTTCAACAATCAGACAAGAAGAAACAACTATAATTGCTACACAAGGAAAACGACATTTTGGTATTTCTAAAGCAAGACAAACGGTATTAGTATCGCTTTCAGGAATTCCATCATTTGAGTCAAAACATATTCAATGGATCAGTACATCTAACAGAAATTTTGGATCTGGTCAGTTTGGATCTGGTCAGTGGCAGCAGCTAAAGTATGCAACTCACATAACTCTAAGAAAGCAATAGATGTTGAAACTGTTATTGGCATGACTGTTGGTGGTCATCCTAATTTCCCGTACGTATATGGATTGTTAAACGAAAAAAACATTATAATGCAGTGCCCTGGAAAGTTTCATTTAGGTGCCTGGGTAGCTTCTCCAAATCTTGCAAAAGCTATTTTTTCCTTTGATCCCATAATGTTCCAAAGCATATCCAGGGCTATTTTAGAATCATTTATTTGGCTTCACTCAAAAAATATCCTGCATAATGATATTAAGGCTGACAATATAGTTATTCGTGGAAGCATTCCCAAGGTTATTGATTTTGGCAAAGCTAATATGGTTGCAAGCTGTCTCACATACTCTATTCCACCTGGAACTACAGAGCATGAAAAATATGAAAAGTACCATAGACATTTGGCTTATGAGCTACGTAATATTCCAGGCTCATCTCAGTCATTTAAATCTGACACATATTCAATTGGTTATATGTTTAAACATCTTTCTACCAGAACATCACCTCCAAGTGAGCGCATTTTAATACTGGCAAAGATGATGAAACATCAAGATATTAAACTTCGTATATCACTGAATAATGCATTAGATGAACTTCAAGTATGTTAAAATATAATCATTTTATATACCTTAATGGTACTAATTTTTGCATGGAATAATTTTCGTGTTTTTCCTGAAATATTCTTTAATTATTCCCCGCAAAAAAAATCAAGAATACCAATAATTCGTGAAATTTTTATCTCAGAAAGAAAAAAGGGCAATTTTATTCACACAAGTAAAAAATGGAACACTATTGCCAAATTCCTAATAAAAGATTATTAAAGGTGTAATTAATTCTGTGAATGTTTTATTGAGAAAATACTTTTTTCAATAATATTTGATAACATATATATTTGACTATTCGGGAAAATAAATACCAAAATTAGTACCATTAAGGTTCTTTAGTATATTTTTACACATGGTTGTTGATCTTTTTTACTTCTAAATTTTACTTCAATGAAGTTTTAGGTTTCTTAAAGCTTATTACCTCTCACTTTAAAAAAATTTCTTATAAAAGAGCTTGGAAAGTTGTCTTTTATTTTTTTGAAAAATGTTGATATGTTTGTAAAATTTTGGAATGAAGTTTTGCTAATTATACCAATTACGTATGACGTTATGATCAAAGTGGGTGTTTTATTTTATATGTGAGATGTATATATATTTTAGTTTGATATTTTGAATATGCTTACTTATATATGTATGGTAAAATATTTAATCATGATGGATTATCAATTATTTTGGAATTGTTTTAACCATATTTTTACCAGCCTAAATTAAGATTAAATATTTTGCACTGCGCCTTAATGTATACTTAAAGTGCACTCAATTTCTCTATCTGACTTAACTTAGTCAACGGTTTATCAGCAGCTAAATTCAAGAACTTGGGAACTCTAATTAATCATCATCATTTTGGGCTAGTATAGGTTGGACGGGTCTTAATGACCCTCTAATTGATAAGGAAATATAAAATCACTGAACTTATAGGTCTTGACTTTTGCGAAAAGTACGGTTTGTGGAAATTTCGTCCATCGGATTTCCCGGAATTTATTTTCACAGATCATCAAATATTAATTTCGCCGAAAATGAAAAAAAAAACTTTTTGTATAACTTTAGAAATTCTCCGTTTAAGCATTGAATCTACCCACAAGGATTTTAATAACTTAACGCACGCTAAGTTAAAAAAACTGAGACATTCGATTGTTCATTCTCAATTGTTCAGGACATCAAATCAACTTTGCGAACTTTAGAAAAATTTGCGAAACCGCAATATTTTTATCCCACGAAAATTTAACATTGTCCTAACGTTGTCGTAACGTTGTAAAGTTAACGTTACTGTGGCAATGTTAGCTTAACGTTACACAAAAAACGTTAAATATGGTTTTTTATGCAACATTGTCGTAACGTTGTCGTAACGTTGTAAAGTTAACGTTCCTGTGGCAATGTTAGCTTAACGTTACACAAACGTTACACAAAAAACGTTAAATATGGTTTTTTATGCAACATTGTCGTAACGTTGTCGTAACGTCGTAAAGTTAACGTTCCTGTGGCAATGTTAGCTTAACGTTACACAAACGTTACACAAAAAACGTTAAATATGGTTTTTTATGCAACATTGTCGTAACGTTGTCGTAACGTTGTAAAGTTAACGTTCCTGTGGCAATGTTAGCTTAACGTTACACAAACGTTACACAAAAAACGTTAAATATGGTTTTTTATGCAACATTGTCGTAACGTTGTCGTAACGTTGTAAAGTTAACGTTATTGTGGCAATGTTAGCTTAACGTTACACAAACGTTACACAAAAAACGTTAAGTATGGTTTTTTATGCAACATTGTGCTAACGTTGTCATAACGTTATAAAGTTAACGTTATCAAGGTAATGTTAGCTAAACGTTGCTGTAACGTTGCCTAACGTAAAACCTAAATACAACGTTACTCTAACGTTAATATAACGTTGTGTGCCGGCTGGGCTTGTTGACGAAGTTAGACAGGCTGCCGAGAACGGAAAGTTAGTTGGAGCGCTGTTCCTGGATTTAAGTAAAGCGTTCGATACGATCAGTCACGATGTAGTCTTAAGAAAACTCTCATCATACGGTGTTGACAATGTAGAATTGTTGTGGTTCACAGATTATCTTTTTAACCGATCACAAGCTGTTGAAGTTAGCAATCGAACATCAGCAAGTTTTAATATTGTAAGTGAAGTGCCGCAAGGATCGATACTCGGTCCTGTACTATTTTTAATATTTTTTAATAACTTCTCGGAACACCTTGAGAAAAGTAAGTGTATTCAATTTGCTGACGATACCGTCATCTATGTTGCAAATGGTGACCCCTTTATAATAGAAACAACATTGAACGATGAATTAGAAAACGTACCCACTTATTTGAACGATAACGAACTCATTCTGAATCTAAAGAAAGGAAAAACAGAAACTGTGCTATTTGGAACATCCAAAAGATTATCCCGTAAAAATGCCAAAAATACAATCCAATTGGCAATGAAGGGTCAACCTATTCATCATTCGACGTCTTAAATATATTTGGGAAACGAACTGGATTCGTCACTAACCCTGGTTGATAATTTCGAGAAGTCATATAAGAAAGCAGCCGGAAGATTGAACCTTTTTAGAAAAATGTGACCATTTCTTAGTTTTGAAGCTGCATATAAAATCTATCAGGTTGTTTAGTTCTCTTTTAAATTTAAAATTAACGATGACCCAACGAAAAAAGTTACAATCAATAAAAAATCGAGCCAAACAAATAGTTGGAGGAAAAAATACAATCGGGAGTATTGAAGGAAAGATGAAAGGAAGGGCATGCTGGTAAAAAGCTGTCTGATGAGCACCGTCTGTGAAAATTTCAATAATTATTTTGTTATCAACGAGCATTCAATTAACACACGGAATCGAAATATGTTGGTGAAATTACCACGTACAAAAATGTCCTTCAAATATATACGTGGAGCATTATACAATGACTTACCATTAAAAATACGTTGTTGCGATGATTTATTTCAGTTCAAAAAATTAGTTTATCAACATTTTATGTAAATAATCGCTTTTAAAATATGTTTTATATGTTTTTAGTAATTATTTAAGTACCTTCTGTTTCTAACTTTTGTGCATTCTAGTTTCACATTTTTCTTTTTTTCTTTTTTCTTGGTATGTACATGCGATTAATATTCGTTTCTTTAGCTAACTCATGAGCAGTTTTTAGTAAGTAGTTTTTGCTTATATTTTTCTTTCTTTTCATATATTTTTACTGACAGGACACACAATGATAGCAGTAGTTCATTTTACTGAAGTGTAAAAAATCCTGTATAAATATTCTTTAATACTAATAATAATAATAATAATTGTGAGAAATATTATTTTATGGTATGGACCAATTAAGGATTCTTATTTATTAAGGATTCTTATTTCTTATCTTATTATAAGACTTCTCTAGCAGCTTGCTTTGTTCTTTACGAGAGATTTACGATATGTATTTGGATAATATATATGTATAAGAATGTTTGAATGTGAGAACTAACCAACTGATCTTTTTAACACTGTTTTATGTATTTTTTTAATTGTAGAAGAAATAAAATTTGTAGCTCTGGTCGTCTAGCGGTTAAGACACCTACTTTTGTAGGAGACCCAGGTTCAAATCCTGGCCAGTGCATCTATTAATTTTTATATATATTTATATTTAGGATAATTGTGTTCAGGGTTAGTTGATAATGTAAGGTTAGTCAGTTAGTTTTAAATAATACAGCTTCAAAACGGTGTGCAGATTTTTTAGTGTTTGAATATTTTTCTTTTGACAGCAGCTAAGATGCAGCATGGTATGCTACTGAAATTTATTTCATAACACACAAAATGCTATTGTGAGAAAAATATAAAAAAACAAAAGTTTTGCGTACAAACTTTTATTGCGACCAACCCAAGGTTTGTTTTAAAATAGAAGGCAATGAAAAATCATGAGGTTGTTCATTTAGCTGGTTTGTTGACAGTGATGTCCAATGACTTAAACTTGTTAGTTTCGCCAGCCAAACAGGATTGTCTCGACAATTTTCTGCGTTATTTGACCATCAAAAGAAACCATGCTGAAGTTTAACGCTGATATGTAGTCGCTGTTGTGTAACACAGAAAAGAGAGTTAGCTTCTTTATAACTTTTGGAACACTAATGTTATGGATAACGAAGACGTTCATTGTATAACCGTCAAAAAAACAATTATCTTTAAAGCAGGTAGCAAGAATATTATTTCTTATCGCCGTTAGAGATTGTCAAAAAGAGAAGGAAGACTGGTGACGTGGTTGCTATTTTAAGTCACGAAGGTTGGTAAGAAATAAAGAAAAAGTCAGTGAATAAATAAAATCTCTAGCTATTGTGTAAAACTGCAAGAGAGTTGACGTCAACCGAATTAGAGTGTCAGCATTATTTCTGCAATAACTATTTTCTTTTTTTTTAATTTATTTTTCTAATTGTACTTAATTACTAATAGATTTTTCGTGTGGTGTAAAGCAGGACTTGCATTGGTAGTTTTTAAACTGACACAATGCAGATTTTAAACCAACGTATAAATTAACGTTTACTCATAGAGTATACAAAAAACTAAGAGGATGAGAATTCAATCGATAGATGAAACAAAGATTATACATAAAAACATTCTCCTTGCCGGATTATAATATTATTGATTATAACATTCATGTTAAGATTAGAGACGTAATTAGTTTTGACTACGATGAAAAATACTAATAACGGAACTTTTTATCGACCTGGTTTCTACACGAAAGTATAAGATTGTAACACGCAGGGTAAACCTTTCTCGTCACAACCCGATAACGCTACCAAGCAAATGTAGCATAAAATTGTAATTTAAATAATAATCAACACAAATATTCAATTCTAGGGCAGACTTAGCCTAGTTAACTAAGCTTTCTTTGAGGATATCAAATTCAGGTTTTCTCAAACGAAAGCCTAGACGCAAACAAACGTCAGAGCAAATCTCTAAAATTCAAATCCACCTCATAGCAAACTCCGAATTACAATCAACCAATCAGCACAAATTCGGCGTGGTCACGTCTTACCCTCTTAAATAGTTCAAGAATTAATTATATTTGTTCGGATGGGTAAGGCCATTCGCGCTCAAAACAAAAGATCTCCCACTATTGACCACGTGAGCAAAGAACAATAGGATTAACCAATCAAAAAGCTCAGTCTGTTTTTGGCCGCAGAAATATCGTTTGAGATTGAGTATAATTGTTCCCACCTTAACTATTCCGACTTTCTGGTGATAAGAAAATTTATGCTGGGTATCCCGGCTAGAGCAGACTTGCTTTTAATTTGTTTTTGTATGCTGAAATGAGTGGTTTCGTATTCAAACCATTACTCATGTCGATAGTTTAAGAAAATGTTTATCACGTCTATATGCTTTCTTTAATAAGCGACCGGTAAAAGCACATGTATAGACAAGATTGAGCTATTTAAAAGAAGCTGACTCATACAAACAACCTCCCCACGTCCATTATTTTATTTCACAACTAATTAGCTACGTGCTTATAGCACATATTACAATATGTCCTATAATCAAGTAGCTAATTAGTTCATATCAGATTATTGCGTTTCCATTTGCATCAGATGTCGAATCTTCTGTATTTTATTTTTAACATGGTTTCTTAAGGTTGATGCGCATTAATAAGTTTACGGCATTATTTTTTCATGGATTGGACGGAATTCTGAAAGTTAAAAACTTTCAACTTTTTTAGACTTTCCCGGAAAATAATGTTTTCCAGCCAATAAAAATGCGAGAAAAAAATCGCGTGTATAAACATTGGGCATTGCATTCAAGATGGCGGCTAATAAGAACTATTTCAACAAGTGGAGATCAGTCTTTACGCGAGAAGGCGCGCTGCTGCCGCAATCGTGATAGCGTCTTTACGCGAGAAGACGCGCTGCTACCGCAGATAGGTGTTTTACTGAAAAGTGAAAAACCAACGAGAACACCAAAAGAAAATATTTGCGGACGATTGCCCCTGCCTTCTATCCCAGTTTACGTTCCATAGCTAAAGCTTCAAAAGTTCAATAAAAAATTCTGTGTTTGACATTTTGATTTCTTGAAAGGTGTTTCTTTCCACTTTCGAAATCATACGAGTTTGCGAAGCATTAATATTCAATGAAGCAAACTGTTACTTCATCGGTTAAGTCTCTTTTCAACTTTTCAGATTATTCCTGACGACAACTTTGACGACAAAAAAGCTTTCAATTTTCCAAATCTGTCAAAGGGAAATGTTATGTATGTAAATTGTTGCGGGAATTGTAGCAAGTAATTATGCATGATAACAATAATTGATTGGAAATTATGTTTATTCCTCAGGTATTATGTACAAGAGTTCGGGTTATTGTTATCATACATAATAAACTTTCTACAGTAAAATGAATACTGAACTACTACTCTGACTGTTTGTTAGAAATCGCTTTTCTTAACACATGTGTACAGAATATAGCTGGTAAAGAAACACCTATACATATCGTAGCCTTGAGTATAGCGGAAATGATCTCGAATTCAATCACCGGCCAAGTCTTGTCAGAGACTATATGAGAGTAAATCTATGCTTTTTGTCTAAGAGAATGGGATTGATATCTTAGGCGGTTGTCTTTCAATGGTTCCATAGCTCAGATTTGAGCTTAATTGCACCAGGACCCCCTTTAATTGGAGAGGCTATAATAACGAATGACGAATCGTCACAAATAAAAATAACTGTAATATGTAATTACATCTGCTTGACATGTTTATAAAGTTGTGATTTAAAAAAAAATTGCAAAGCATAGCACATTCGGTAATACGTGGGAATTTTAAACGATATATAGAAATAAGCATACACAATGATTCTTTACATTACATACTTATGTCCTTTTGTGTCAACATACCTCTCCATAATTAACTATCCGTTTGTGCAAAATAAAGTTTTATATACTTATTTATAAACTTAAATCTTTAATTATGATTATCAGCAAGGGCATTCAGCTTTGCAAATTCCTTTCATACAAATACGAACACACATACTCTAATTTCTTATAACCATTTGATCTGTGCTAGGACTGTCAGTGCTGGACACAAAATGGCGCGGCTAAAATGTTTTAAATTACTTTTCCTGATTTTATGTGTCAATTTATGTTCTTCGGAGATTTTTTTACCGTACGGCTTGAGTGCTGGCGATAGGTCTCTTAATTTAGATGATGATACCACCAGAGAAATACGTCTGACGAAAACAATTAAAATTGGAAATCAAGATTTTGCAAGTCTATATGTAAGTAAAAGTTTTGTGTTCGTTAAATTTTATTTCGAGCTATCCTAATTTACCGTTTCCATTTTTTTTTTTTTTATTAATTTATCTATTTATATGTTGTTTAATATTGCCTACCTTCATTTCTTTTTCTTGTTTTTTTAAGAGAAACTGACGTTGACTTAAAAAATGCTAAAAAACTATAAAAAGTAACATTTTTTTAACATGTATATAGATATATATTTTATTCTTATCTTTACTGCTGCGTTTACGCTTGTCGCTCCGTAATTTATTTTAATACAGAATTTAAACCAATCATTTTTTCTGTCGATACATGACGAAATAGACTCTTCTCGGGCGAACAGGCTAACAACAGAGCACTTTGAGTGTGAACAAGATCTAAAGGCCTAAATACACTCTGAATTTCACGTTTTTTTGGCATACCTTATATCGTAACTTGTACACATTCAAAATTAAATACAAATTTGTCGTACTATTGATTGTGTCGTATACGACAAAATAAATGTCAAACATTCATTTTTATAAGTATACAGAAGAAATCCAAGAAAAGAAAAAATTACATATTTTGGAGTTTTTGTATTGAATATTGTAATGTGATAATAGTTTAATAAACTAGTAATAAGGGAATAATACAAAAAAAATTTGTTTTTTTGTAAAAAAAATTTATCTCTTTCTTTTCGTTGTCTTTTTAATTGGTTTTCTTTTTCTTTATTGATTTTCTTTTCTTTGAAAGTTTTTCACTATTTTAGCATCATGTACATAAGAGTGTGATAAGGTTACACAATAATTGAACCTACAATCGTGGACAAAATATGTTGAAACAAAACAGCCAGTTTCGAAGTTCGCCACCACAAGTATTTGCGTAGATATTAGATTCACACATTTTAAACTTGTCAATGTTCAGAGTGGACTTAAGATCTTAGGTTATTTGGTAAAGTCCAAATTCTTAAAATGTGCTAATTGTTGCTGACGTCAGCTAGGCCATTATTCACGAATTTCGGGGCCTTTGTGGTCCCTCACTTGGATTATTTCGGTGTGCAGGCGTGCTAAAGAATGACTAGCAACTTTTCAACGCTGTCTGCCTGGCCTACGTGTGTGCAAAAGCGACTTTGCAGCCTGCCGGCTGCAGAGCATTGACTGTTTGACAGTTTTGTCCATATTTGGATAATAAGGGAAAAAACTGCCTTCGTCTCAATATTTTTTTCACGATTGTAGGGAAGAAGAAAAGGTTGTTGATGCGAAAACTTAAATCTTTCAAATAAGATCCTCTTTTTAAATAATATTTAGGAAATAAAAAGAAATTAGTAGCCTTAAAAATTATTCCTGTCTAACATAGCATTGCTTGTTACTTACGTTCTACGCCAGGATTAAGTTTTAAGCAAATAGATATCTCTTCTACCACCTTACCTTGATAAATTACTCCTATGGTGTGTGAAAAAAGTCCGCTGCTCCTTACTGCCTATCCATCTTGCTATAAGAACAACACTTTAAAATTATATGTTGTCGAAATCTGGTCAAGAAATTATTTTATGCTCAGCGAATTTAGTCATTTTCAGGATAAAAGACATCCACGGTTTTAAATTCCGAGAACAAGGAAATGAAAGAATAATTTCCTGATACTGTTAGACAACCGGGCTACATCAGCTAGTGATAAGATAATAATTTCGTAATATCACAATGTTTTGCTTTACTTGGCTCTAATACTTTTAATGCTTTTATCGATCAACATTTTTATTTTTATCGGCCTGTTATTTAAATGCCATTAACCTTTTTTGGCATTTGAAATACCTTGCCACGTCTACAGAGCAAATGTACCAAGGGACAAAAGAAGTTAAGTTTTGGAAAAAAAATATTTAGACCTATGTAATTTTTTCTTTTTATTACTATATCGCTTGCGAGGATAGTATTGCTAACTATCTAACTAACTGCGTCTGAAATGGGTGATTTCTACGTCATCAACGAGCTTTTTTACGCAAATATTTTGAATAGTGAATTGGTTGTATAGTTTGACTTAGTTTAAATGTTATCATGGGCTCAATGTTTCGAGATAATTTTGTAAGAAAGTAGCTATTAGTATTTTGAAAAGTAGGAATAATTTAAGGACATTTCGTCCCTTTGACACTTCAAATTCAAAACATTTAAAGCCTTTCTTCAAGAGCTGCTTCATACATAATACTGCCCTTAGTCATTTTATTTTCTTGTTTAAGAATGAGATATGACTATATACTTCCCAAGATCTTTAACCGGCATATTCCTTTGACTAATTCTATTTACGTTACAAAGTAGAAAGAAAAAAAACTGATTATAAAATAAGGCTATTGTTACTACTTACCTCCTTTCTTTTGTAAACTTAGACGTCACATAGGGAGACACAATAGTGGTGTAAATAAAACAAAAATATGTCCTTTATGGTCAATTTTAGGCTTAGTCATCATTCTTCAAATTACTAATGTCATAGCTATGACATTAGTAATTTTATTTTTATAAGATAACAAGGCAACTTAAGAAATCCTTTGAAAACAGTGTTTTGATTGAAATTTTTAATCCCCCGAGTGCACTTTTCTTATACTCTGAACTTTTCCGAGGAAAACACGAAAGCAAGTGTATGTGAGGATTACTTAACAATCTGTTAATGAAAAAAAAAATCTTTCCTGTAAAACGTGACCTAGTTATTTAATACCGCTTCTTAAACTGTTTTTTCATGCAAGTGTAAATCAGGTTTAATTGCCCACGATAATTTTTCATAATTCTAGTGTTGTTTCAAACACAATGTGCACTTAATTAGATTTACGGTGTATACAATTTTTATTAAAAATATCGTTTGACTTTGAAAATAAATGTTTTTTTCAATCAGATAAATCTGTCAGGCAAAATCTGATACTGTAAACGCTGCTTTACAGAGCATGACTTAAAGCTTTATTCTCACTATGGGTGTTTGTGTGTTTGAATACATTAGGAACGAAAATTTTCGGACAGAAAAAGTTTCGGATTTTTTTTTGTCCGAAAATTTTTCCGTCGGAAATTTGTGTCTGCCGAAAGTTTTTTGTCCTAAAATTGTGGTTTTTCTAATTTTTTTAAAAAAGGATCAGTGCATAGAAATATAATATAGCGTAATCAGAAAATCAATAAAACTTATTATTTTCGTTATTTTCACATTTGGCTGAGGCTCTATATATAAAGTTGGATCCTGAAGACCCTCTTTAGATCTTGATTGAATATATGTAGACTATAAATGCTTCTAGCCTTCTTTTTGTGTCATTTCCCGTAACCATTGCTTTTGAATTTTGGTTAAAATTCGTCCAAAAGTCTTACCCACACATTTTTTGACTTTACAAATCTTGTCCGAAATTTTTTCCACTGAATTAAAAAACTGTGTCCGAATGTTTCCGTCGAAGTTTTTCCGCCGAAAATAGTTTTTAATGTATATAAAATTAGGCAAGCTCTTTACTATTTCAACATCTTTCCAGGCTCTTTTACTACTTTTTAACATATCATTATCAATATTCGCACTTTTTTCGTTTCGTTTATTTGACAGTTCCTTAAAATTTAATGAGATTCCGAAATTTTTTAATGAGAAACTTTAAAAAGTAACCCTTGGTTTAAATAAACATTTACGACCTTAACATTTACTACCAGCTCGCAATCATGACTACACTCAACGCTATAAATTTTTTTACGGTTTACAAAATACAGGATGTTAATTAATAAATAATCTATTTGTTGTTGTTTCGGTTTAACGAACTCTCGATTTAACGAACTCTCGATATAACGAACTTTTCTTCGTTTCCCTTCATGGTTCGTTATACCAAGAGTCTTTATTACTTTTGTTTCGAGAATGTGGCAACATTTGGTGTTATTTTTTTTAGTAAAAAAAACAAGGTTTATTTTGACTAGCTTGAAGACGGCAATGAAAAACATTAAAAATATTTTAAATGCGACTGACTTAAAGTGCAACATTATTTTGTGTTGTTCTACCTGTTAAAAGAATGATCAAATTATGGATATCAAGAAAAAAAAAGTTTCAGTTAAAAGTTTTCAGCTATTTTTCTCTAATATAATTTTTCAGAGTATTTAAAACGTTCTTATTTTTCTCTGTGCTCATAAACCTTTTAATCATCATTAGCTCCACTTTTGCATAAACTGGCGTCGTAGCTCTAACTTGCCTATTTACCAAATAATATATTATACCAACAAGTCATGGAATATAAACAAGAAAATTCCCTTAAATACTATTCATTTATCCATGGAGGTATTTATCAAAGACATAAATGGACATATCGTACACGTGTTGCTTTAAAAACAATGTTATATTATAACAATAATGTTCATTCAGGGCGTTGTTGTCATTTCAGGCACTCGGATTTTGATTTGCCACCCGACAGTGTGATTTATGTCACATAAATGACACTGGAGGGCGATAAATCAAAATCCAAGTAATTCAAATGACAACAACGTCCAAGTGAATGAACATTACTGCTATTACTAATATCAAAACAATGTTAAATCTATTGATTAACTGTCTATTTTTAACTTTTAAAAACTCTCTCAATCATACTTTACAAAGTCAATCTAATATTCAACTTGAGGCAATCACTCCAAAATGAAAACTTTCTTTTGTCCATCTTGTTCGCTTTGCTGTTGTTGTTGTTGTTGTTCGTTTGTTTATCTTTTTGTTCTGCAACTACTTTGTTCGCTGCGTTCGAAAGAAGTTCAACATTCGATCAAAAAAGACAATGCATTGCTCAGCGGGCTGCAAATATCATTTATGCTCGATTAGCGGGCGGTAAATGATATTTTGGCCCGCGCAAAGCATGATGGTATATAATTCAATATTGCCAGCAGGCGGTAACTGATTTTTTGACCCAACAACTTCTCATTTTTGCCCGCGAAATGAGCGGCACTGAATAGATAGCGCCCGTTAAATTAGTAATAATTTCGAACTAATACTAAATTACTCTCTTTACTTTCAAACAGTACTGAAAAAGTTTCCGAATTATAATTTTACTGGCAATTATTAAGAGCAGTTTCCTTTCATTTTTTAGGTCAGTGACAATGGTGCAGTATTTGGGTCACCTTTTACTAACATTAACCCAAGAATAGATTGGAGGTTTTTGCCAGACGTTAGCATTCTACCATACTTCGCTGATGCTATTGGTGTTAGAACTTGTAGTGAATGTAAAATCTATGTGAGAAACTCTTATTCTGCACAAGATCTTTTAACAACAAACAGGTTGATTAATCGTCACGATCCAACTTTTAATGCTGATGTGGACAGAGTATTGGTTGTAACATGGTACCGCAATAAAGGTTACTATTCAAACCAGGTATATATTTATCCTGCTGGGCTATTTGGTGGCTCTTCAATGCCAGGGAGTGGGGGAGGGGGTGGGGGGAGGTGAGGTAGCCGAAAGCCAAGGTATAACTATAAGCCTATAAAAAGTTATGAGAAAAAGTTAAATCACCACAGAACAAATAGGGTTAATAAAAAACATTCTGGCAAACTTTTCTGATCTATTTAAGTTAACTTCTTCATTTTTTTTTTCAGCAAGTACAGAAAGAAAGAAAGAAAGAAAATAAATGAAAAGTAGATTTGATCAACTAGATTTTCGCATTTACAGCCACCTCTAAGAAGTCTCTTTGAAGGCTGTTAGGATAGATAGCTGGGCTACGGTAAAGATTATGATAGGATACCTTTGGAAGTTGAATTAACGTTGCTACCGCCAGCAGTTAAATTTTTGGGTTTTGAAGCAAAATTTTTCCCAATTTGAAGTTATAAAAGTGGGAAAACTGATGTTAGTTATGCCTGCTACAAATGCTGTTAGCCCCCCCCCCCCCCCCCCCCCCACCCGCCCAATTTTAAAATTGTGGTTGCGGCACTGTTCAGAACATATGGCAAGATTATATTAAGCCAATCCAAAAGAAGTATTCCCCTTTGCTTCTGCTACTACACCAATAAATGTTTAGACGCCAGCGTAGATGGTTATGACAAAAGGTACGCAGCACATGGTCCCAACACCATGCAAATCACGCTGTTTAAGTAGGCTGAAAGTTTTCATCTCCTAAATTCCATTGCGTTTTATTTAGGCAAATACATTTCAAGTTATAATAGCGTCCAACGGAAGGGTTACTTATGGCATAGCAAGTTATGAGACCTTAAACTACTATGGATCTTCATCACCAAATAGAGCAAAGGTCAGTTATTTGTGCCGGTTTAGTTTTTTGACATTTGCATTACATATGTCTTATTATGATTTAATTTTAGAAAGAGTTTCTTTCAAGAACGAAGCATTTATAGAACAAAATGTACAGAATGTTAGGGAAAAAGTAACAGTTATTTTGAAGTTGAATTTTAATGTTCTAGATTGGGTATAAGACCAGTTCGGGGTATTCATGTGATTTTCCATCCAATGATGGGAACCCCATGACGCTTACATGCCTGTCAAATGTGGGAAGACCAGGTGTGATTGCATTTGGTTTGACTCCTGATGCAGTATTAAGATGTGGAGTGGGTAAGCTCTTTTAATTTAATTTTCTTATATTTAAAAGATACCATTTACTTTTTATTAAAATCAGACTTAAAAATTAAAAAGAAGTGCTGGACTGAGTTGAGTTTTGTGCACTATTTTTATGATTACATTCCTGTTTCTCGAAATGGCAAAACAGCATACTTTATCAGATTCGTTGGGCGGTTAGGTATAGGAAATGTGCTAGTCGCATTGTCTGCGATGTCTGCATAATAAAACAGTCAAAGGGACAACCCCCGAAACTCCAGAAAATCAAAAAATTAAACTATGCTGACGTCAGTAATGAATTATCACAGTTTCAGGTTTGGATATAACCAAGTATCCTAAGATCCTAAGTCATGAGTCTGCTGTGAGCATTTAAACGTTAAGGCTGTAAATTATAGCTTGTGGAAAAAATGGGACATTACTAATTTTAAAAAGTTACAACTTTAGGTCAATCTGCAAATTTATTGTCTGCTGGTTGCTATAGATGTGGGTCTACCGTTCCTCCAAATTGGATAACACCATGTAGCAATACATACAGACCAGTATGCGGTAGTAATGGAGTGACGTATCCAAACGAATGTAAATTTTTTAAATCTGCGTGTGAAAACAACAATGGCGTGGTTATGACTAACAGAGGAGTTTGCGCAGGTAATTTTTGTCAGAATGATGTAATTCTGATACGTGCTATATTCTTTTTTATTGCATTATATACTAGCAATTACGACTCGTAGTACCATTTAATGCACATTTTAATCTAAATAAATAAAATTATTTTTCATATTTGTTACTTTAGGGGAAGAAACTTCCGCGAACAGAAACTTTCGCGAATGGAAAAACTCGCAAAATTTTTGTATTTCGCGAACATAAATTTTGCGAAGGAAGAATAATTAATTTTCCAAAATTACGAGAAATTTCCTTAGATATTTTTAAAAGTTACTGTCGTATTAACAGGAAAATTGAACCTTGTCAATCGTGAGCTAGTTAAAACATCTTTTAAGATCAGTAAAATCATAAATGCATAATATGAGGTATCTTTTTTCCGGTTATATAAACTTTCGCAAATTGAAGGAAAATAACTTTTTTTCCGCGTACATAAACTTTTCTCGGGAATGAGCCATGTCAGAAACTTTCGCGAACATAAACTTTCGTGAATTAGGCTAAAATTCGCAAAAGTTTCTGTTCGCGAAAGTTTCTTCCCTAAAGTAGAAAACATATTAATTTTAATAGCAAATAGCCAAACTCCTCAATTGTTTGGTTTATAAACCTAAAACATAAATTCCGGAAATACTCTATTATTTCGTTAATGTGGTATTAAAAGGACGGGCGAACCCGTGAACCAGTTTTCCATAGACCATGGACTAGTTTTCTTAGAAATACGTATATATTGTTTTGACGATTTACAATTTAGCCGGACCGCAAGGGTCATCACGCATGCCTCCAGTTATGTCATCATACATGCCACCTGTTATGTCTTCCTACAAGCAACCAGCTATGTCGACTGACATGCGCCCACCGATGTCGTCATATCGTGAGTAGTTTTACTCTCCAAATGTTTCCAACTATCGAATTATGTATTTTATCAAATTATCAAAATTTCGAATTTATTTGTTTGCAAGCAAAATAATTAACGTCTCGTTGCCAATCTGTATTTGATCAAACTTCGTAAAAAATGAACGAAAAAATTCGTCACGAAAATGGAACTGGATTCCTAATATATTTCAAAACTTTTGACATCACAACTAAATGAGTGTTTTAACTGACTTTTTGACATGACTTTAGATATATACCAGAGATTTGAGTTAAACTAAGAAACCTTGTTTTATTTTAGAAGTGATGTCATCGCATCGGAAAATGTCTTCTCGCCACATGATGTCATCGTATAAAGGTATAACTTTATGCTGAGAATTTCTTCAACTTAGCTAATCTTAGATACGTCTGCTTTTTCGTTTGGTTTTCGTTTGGTTTTCGTTTGGTTTTCGTGTGTTTTCGTTGAACTGTTCATTTCTTTATCAATTTCTTGCCATTCTTTGCATGTTCAGTTCATCCAACTCGTTCATTACATCCAAGTATGACTCGAAAACGTAAGGAATTTTGATTGACTTAAAATTAAATTTATATTCATTCGTTTTTTTGTCTATAAGTAAAATAACATAGCTAGCTAACGATATATTTGGTTTTTGTTTTAGCTATGTCATCCCGGCCAGGTAAAAATATTTATTCGTTTCTTTATAAACTTAACCTGAAATAAGTCAACTGTACATCATACACGGGAATTTAACATTTCCCAATTCATGAACTTCCGGTTTAGTCTATTTTTGTTGTTGTTTTATTACTTTTGATCATATATGCTTAATTTGAGAGTATTATTAATTTCTGCAAGATTAAAAATAAGTTATATATATTAATTTAATAAAAAAAATAAACATCATTATTTTAGCGTATTCTTCAAAACGTATTCATAGTTCAGGTAAGAGGACGACATAACTGATATAGAGTATTAATAAAATTTTAAATCATATCCTTAGTCTATCGAATTTTTCGCACGTTTTCATATATATATTGTTATCTCTAGCTATTCGTCCAAGCTCCTCAATGCATGTGCAACCTTCGACAAGTTATAGACCTCCTTCGCCACCAAGTATGTATATTACACTATGTTTTCTTAGGAAAGTAGCACTTCCTTTAAGCAACAACGCTGATCAATTTTAATTGCTTACAACACGCAATATCAATTTGCTGATAATTTTAAACTTTCGAATCTTCAGCTATATTGTTTATGTTGTTATCAACTTTCATCTAAACAATATTGAAATTTATGTAGCCCACTTATTTTTCTTACTTATACATAGTTGTTATTGCATAGTGCCGAAAAAAATATTGCATTTTTTTTGCGTTATTTAAATTCTCGTTTACATATATACGAGAGATAAAAAGGGGGGAAAATGATGATTTTTTCAAGAACAAGTGCGATAACTTGTTCACCATATGAACTGACCATGAATCATTGTTATTTCATATACTCGGCAGATGATTGTTCAATTTCAGTCACGGTTCATAACGTTCCTTGTTTAACTTCGAACAAAGTTATTGCAAGATAATATTATGTGAAATTGTCATTTGGTTTATGACATTATCGCATAATTTTTCTTATTTCCTTTTCACTTGTTGCAGAAAATTATTTCCTTTTCACTTGTTGCAGAAAATCGTTTCGTACAAGCAATCGGAATAAAGAAAAAACTCCTTCAATGTGCTATAAATGTAAGCTTTCCCAACTAAATTTACAGTCAAACTCATTTATTCTCCGTTGTTGCGAGCACTGACAACTTAATGAATTTCTAATGACTATAGGTAAACAAAAGAATAATTGAACTGTGAATATTCAGAATTTTGTTAGTTTCCTTAAAATTACTTGTTTGATATGAGTAAGTGATGGAATGAATTTAGCAAAAATTTCTCGTTTTTCAGGAAAACAATATCTTAACTAAACGAATTATTAACCAATCAGGAAGAAAATATTAAAATAAATCTTTTTGCACGCTTTTTCAGCCAATCAGAGAAAAAAAGCTTGTGCACCGTAGAATTGAAAATTAAGTACAAATTGCACTTGTTTCGCGGTAGAAAGTAAAATATAGCATATATTTCGTGTTAAGTCATCATCAAAATCGAAGAACCATATGAACCAAATATGTATTTTTCGATTGAACAGAGGGTATCCAGAGGGTTAACTAACAGTTCTTTTCGATTAAAATTAAAGGCTTAGGTAAAGGATAATTCAAGCAACAAATCTGGATAATTTGCTTGAAGGGAACCTTTTTGCAAGGAAGACAAACTTTTCAGGACAAGTTTTTAACCCTTTCCAAATATTCATTAATAACAAATTACTTGGTACATAACAATGATTGCTGAAATTAACATTAAAACAGAAAATGCATTTCAAATTAGAAAAAAAAACATGGTTATAAAGAAATTTTTACCTTTAATAAATCCTGTGCAATTCATTTAGAAAGTGAGACAAAATAGAAATTGTGTTGAAAATAAGACAAATAGACAATGTGCTCATACGCATGTTGCTGCATTGGTTAATACTTTAAGAAAACAATAAGTACTTGCCAAAATAATAAATCTGTATATTTTTAGCTCCTAACAAACATTATTTTTAGCTGTGCCAATAATTAGATGCAACTTCGAAAGTGGTGCTTGCGGTGCAACTGGCAATTGGTCAATTTTCCGCCCGATTGACCAAAGAAGGTTTCCAGGAGTTGATAATACTACAGGTATTTACCGCAGTTCGATTTTCGTTATTGTATCCGTGGAGTCTAAATCAGAGCATTCACAACCTATTTTTGGTTTTTGTGGAATTGAAAATAACAAAATGGAAAGGCGGTGACGGCGTGTTACGTATTTGATATGCGCATTAATTATTGTGCTATTGACATTGTCCATATGACTACGCGTCACTCTTTTTGTGACTTTTTGTGAATTAGTTTCAGAGCATTCATAACGCATGTTTGTTTCAAATAAAAAATCTATTTTCTATATTCATTTTGCTGTAAACTGAAACGAAGCTGTATTTTTTAAAACGAGGCAAGTGTTGAGCATTTTATTTGGGAAATAAAGGTAGATAGGTTGTTTGCAACGTTTAAAGCTTTATTATGGTGATTTAACATCCTTTTCATTAAATTGCATTGCTAGAAAAGGATACAAGTTTTGTTGATCGTTATAGTAGAGATATTAAAGGAGGTCCAGTGACAAAAAAACAGCAAATGTTTGTTTTAAAGAAGCTATACATAGCTAGCTAGCACTATTACTTGTGATTGACGCTGGTAAAATTAGGATTCTTTAATTTTTAATTTGTAAAGACAGACTAGAAAACATTAACCTTAATCTAATAAAGTCTTAGGAAGTTGAACATTGGTAAGCATCTTTTTAAAATTTTCAGTAGCTAGCTAGCCACACAAATGCTTATGAAGTCATTTTTTTAAGAATTATGCGTATAGTTGGCTAGCTATGCATGATATTATTGTTAGGTACATGCAATGCTTTTAAGGCAGAACATTTGATTCCAGTTTCACAAAAATGTAGAAAATCTAACATTACATTACAATTTCCGAATTTTTTTATAAAAACATAAAAACTATGACAGCAAAATTTTGCTTTTGAAAATTATCCATGGTGGCATTCGTGACAACAAAAATATATGTAAACAATAATCTGCCATTGTATTTTCTTCATGTATATCACTACTACTTTACAATGAAATTGTAAAGGAGTAGTTGTTTTCATAGCTGTATATTTATAAAAAACATATAAGCCAATAACATTTTTTACAAATGTATTTTTATTCCTCAATCTTGCTTGCATATACGTGTCTGCAAGGCTGCTTTATATATAGCTATACTTCCTAAAAATATAAAACATAAAATCTATACTCAAGAAAAAAACTGTAAATGAAAACCGAAAAGGATGGAGCATTGGTCCACTAGCTAGGAAGTATTCAGAGGCAATAAAAACTATTTGAAGCACTTGTAATTGGTTTTTGTGACGTATTATTCGTTGAGAAAGGTCTACAATATCCTCTGGGCATCGTTCAGACTTAATTTAAACAAATATGTCAGATTTCCAATTACATAACTGACAAATATGGAGATGTGCACAACTACAGCTAGCCACACACAAAAAAAAGTTTGGGGGTTTGAATGTGCCCTTGGTATGAGATGTGTCCACCATATTAGCTCAAATAGTTCCAAATTCAACTTAAATATGAAACAGGACGCACTGCTTCACTGCGAGCGCCTGTTTGTTTACAAAATGCTCAGTTTTAAAAAGTACAGCCGCGTTTTTATTTACGGTAAGATTGATTTTGTAATAGGTATATTGCCATTTTTTTCACGCAACAATTCCATCTAGGAACACCATATGGACATTATTTATATCATTCATCTTTGATCAGTCGCGTTTCCGTTCTTACAACTCCTTTGATTGCATTCCAACCAAACTGCCAATATTTGCATGTACGACTAGCACGCTTTATGAATGCGTCAGGGACAATAATTATGTCTGTTCATGCTCCATATTCATCACGAAGAATAGCAACTTCTTATATTTCTGGTTCAACATTCAATCGTTGGTCTACATACAATGTGTATATTACAATACCTTCATTGGAACGTTATATACAGGTAAGTCTGTTTATTTTCCTGATGTTTTTTTTCCTGAAATGTGAAATAAATGTAAAAATGCTTAAATCTGTTCAAAATATATATTATATGGGCTAAAAGACTAAATAAAGGCAATACTGATGCAACAATCCACAAGAAGAATAAATACGAGTAAAGCATTTCTTTATTTCCCCTGTATGCTAAGTGAAGAGAATTTTTGGTAGCAAAATGCATTTTGTGCAATGAAGAACAGTCGGTTAATTAGAGTGTCTGCTATTTAAAGATTCTTCTATAGAGGTTAGACCGTGGCTTTGCTTATGCAATGGCCTTTTATTAGGGGTTTGCTTTTAGAGCAATCGTTAATTAGGGAGTCGACTCTATTACTCTTCAGCATACAAAAATGACAAAGAATGGAAGACAGTCAACAATTTTTTCACATCGTTATGAAGAAAGCTTTAAAAAGTAAAAACAGTGAAGTATCTTTCGTTTCGTAAAACCTTTTCACGACCTGATTTCGACAAATTGTACATTATTAATACAGACAATAAACATTATTGGAAATGTGAAATGAGAGAACGTAACGGATAACACTAAGTTCTAAAGGAAAACACGTTTGGATATTCCA
The DNA here is from genome assembly GCA_030067915.1 of Hydractinia echinata. NCBI lineage: Eukaryota > Metazoa > Cnidaria > Hydrozoa > Anthoathecata > Hydractiniidae > Hydractinia > Hydractinia echinata. Next base: position 2,154,170 of record JASGCC010000012.1, on the reverse strand, counting down.
AAATAAAATACTCGTAGATATTGAAACTATTATTTGAGTTTTCTGTTATCTTTTTTATTTACAGCTATCATTTACTGGTGTGTCAGGTGTACCAGGTGCGAGTGATATCTCAATTGATGATGTATTCATGGAAATGTTTGCATGCTCAGGTAAGAAATACCTTCCTGATATTTTTTTCTTTCTTATTAACTATAGAGTTTAAGCTGAAGATACACCCTGTGTGTTATATGTCGGATTTTTTTTCAAGCACGTTTTGTTATAACAAGTCCTAACCCGTGGAAAATCCCACGGCGAATCGCCCGTCGTACATATTTCTCGCTTCGCTATTTCGTGCATCCTTGCCGCCTGTTTACATGAAGTCACGAAATTTGCTTGGACGGGATTATTACTATAACTATAAGTGCAAGTACAATGAAGTTTTGGATTACAACCCCCCTCCCCTTCCCCCACCCCCGTTTTTTATCTATATTATGATATAGATAATCCTTGTTGAATTCCAGAACTAGTGGGTAAATTATATTTTAAATTCACCTCTTAGGAATATAAAACATAAACAGTGTGCCACACACGAACAGATCGTAAATATAAAAGTAAATATTTTCTTTAGGCCAAGTTACAACAAGACAACCAACTACGACATTTAATGTAACCACAAGACCACCTAATCCAAGTAAGAATTCTAACAATCCGTTTCTACCTTTCAATATGTACATCTTGCTCGATTAAAACAGAAAACACAACAAATAACATAATGCAAAAAATTAAACCGGTATGTCCGGACTAAAAGCATGTGGAAAAAATGAATATATGTTACAATTATACAAGGTTATATGTATCTTTAAATGCTATAGAGTTTTACGTAGGTGATATATAACACAACCTGGTTGTTAAATTAATGGGCTAATATTTATAAACACGGTGTCTTAAGTATCTTCATATTCGTGATAACGTTCTTTTTAGATATACCAATAATTAGATGTCATTTTGAAAACGGTACCTGCGGTGCAACTGGAAATTGGTCACTTGTGCGCCCATTTGGTCGATCAATGCGTCCACCAGTTGATAATACTACAGGTACTTACTCCCAATGTAATTATTTTATTATAGCATGGATCTAAAATAACGAAATGGCAAGTGAAGTGACAATATGTCGCGTAATGGGTATCTACGTTCAATTATGCTATGGTAACAGTCAATGAAACTATTTCTTGCTTATGAGTGTGAACCTGTGTAAATTGATTTTCCATTTACAACACGCTTTTTTCTTCGGCCAAATTGTCATTTTCTTTACGCAACAATTCCATCTAGGAACACTATATGGATATTATTTACATCATTCCTCTTTGAGCGGTCGTGTTTCCGTTCAAACAACTCCTGTGGTTGTATTCCAATCATATTGCCGATATTTGCATGTAAGACTAGCGCGTTTTATGGATATGACAGGGACTCTACTTTTGTTTGTTCATCGTGCATATATAAGCCAATAACATTTTTTACAAATGTATTTTTATTCCTCAATCTTGCTTGCATATACGTGTCTGCAAGGCTGCTTTATATATAGCTATACTTCCTAAAAATATAAAACATAAAATCTATAGTCAAGAAAAAAACTGTAAATGAAAACCGAAAAGGATGGAGCATTGGTCAGCTAGGAAGTATTCAGAGGCAATAAAAACTATTTGAAGCACTTGTAATTGGTTTTTGTGAGGTATTATTCGTTGAGAAAAGTCTACAATATCCTTTGGGCATCGTTCAGACTTAATTTAAACAAATATGTCAGATTTCCAATTACATAACTGACAAATATGGAGATGTGCACAACTACAGCTAGCCACACACAAAAAAAAGTTTGGGGGTTTGAATGTGCCCTTGGTATGAGATGTGTCCACCATATTAGCTCAAATAGTTCCAAATTCAACTTAAATATGAAACAGGACGCACTGCTTCACTGCGAGCGCCTGTTTGTTTACAAAATGCTCAGTTTTAAAAAGTACAGCCGCGTTTTTATTTACGGTAAGATTGATTTTGTAATAGGTATATTGCCATTTTTTTCACGCAACAATTCTATCTAGGAACACCATATGGACATTATTTATATCATTCATCTTTGATCAGTCGCGTTTCCGTTCTTACAACACCTTTGATTGCATTCCAACCAAACTGCCAATATTTGCATGTACGACTAGCACGCTTTATGAATGCGTCAGGGACAATAATTATGTCTGTTCATGCTCCATATTCATCACGAAGAATAGCAACTTCTTATATTTCTGGTTCAACATTCAATCGTTGGTCTACATACAATGTGTATATTACAATACCTTCATTGGAACGTTATATACAGGTAAGTCTGTTTATTTTCCTGATGTTTTTTTTCCTGAAATGTGAAATAAATGTAAAAATGCTTAAATCTGTTCAAAATATATATTATATGGGCTAAAAGACTAAATAAAGGCAATACTGATGCAACAATCCACAAGAAGAATAAATACGAGTAAAGCAATTCTTTATTTCCCCTGTATGCTAAGTGAAGAGAATTTTTGGTAGCAAAATGCATTTTGTGCAATGAAGAACAGTCGGTTAATTAGAGTGTCTGCTATTTAAAGATTCTTCTATAGAGGTTAGACCGTGGCTTTGCTTATGCAATGGCCTTTTATTAGGGGTTTGCTTTTAGAGCAATCGTTAATTAGGGAGTCGACTCTATTACTCTTCAGCATACAAAAATGACAAAGAATGGAAGACAGTCAACAATTTTTTCACATCGTTATGAAGAAAGCTTTAAAAAGTAAAAACAGTGAAGTATCTTTCGTTTCGTAAAACCTTTTCACGACCTGATTTCGACAAAATGTACATTATTAATACAGACAATAAACATTATTGGAAATGTGAAATGAGAGAACGTAACGGATAACACCAAGTTCTAAAGGAAAACACGTTTGGATATTCCAAAATAAAATACTCGTAGATATTGAAACTATTATTTGAGTTTTCTGTTATCTTTTTTATTTACAGCTATCATTTACTGGTGTGTCAGGTGTACCAGGTGCGAGTGATATCTCAATTGATGATGTATTCATGGAAATGTTTGCATGCTCAGGTAAGAAATACCTTCCTGATATTTTTTTCTTTCTTATTAACTATAGAGTTTAAGCTGAAGATACACCCTGTGTGTTATATGTCGGATTTTTTTTCAAGCACGAATTTTTATAACAAGTCGTAACCCGTGGAAAATTCCACGGCGAATCGCCCGTCGTACATATTTCTCGCTTCGCTATTTCGTGCATCCTTGCCGCCTGTTTACATGAAGTCTCGAAATTTGCTTGGACGGGATTATTACTATAACTATAAGTGCAAGTACAATGAAGTTTTGGATTACAACCCCCCTCCCCTCCCCCCACCCCCGTTTTTTATCTATATTATGATATAGATAATCCTTGTTGAATTCCAGAACTAGTGGGTAAATTATATTTTAAATTCACCTCTTAGGAATATAAAACATAAACAGTGTGCCACACACGAACAGATCGTAAATATAAAAGTAAATATTTTCTTTAGGCCAAGTTACAACAAGACAACCGACTACGACATTTAATGTAACCACAAGACCACCTAATCCAAGTAAGAATTCTAACAATCCGTTTCTACCTTTCAATATGTACATCTTGCTCGATTAAAACAGAAAACACAACAAATAACATAATGCAAAAAATTAAACCGGTATGTCCGGACTAAAAGCATGTGGAAAAAATGAATATATGTTACAATTATACAAGGTTATATGTCTCTTTAAATGCTATAGAGTTTTACGTAGGTGATATATAACACAACCTGGTTGTTAAATTAATGGGCTAATATTTATAAACACGGTGTCTTAAGTATCTTCATATTCGTGATAACGTTCTTTTTAGATATACCAATAATTAGATGTCATTTTGAAAACGGTACCTGCGGTGCAACTGGAAATTGGTCACTTGTGCGCCCATTTGGTCGATCAATGCGTCCACCAGTTGATAATACTACAGGTATTTACTCCCAATGTAATTATTTTATTATAGCATGGATCTAAAATAACGAAATGGCAAGTGAAGTGACAATATGTCGCGTAATGGGTATCTACGTTCAATTATGCTATGGTAACAGTCAATGAAACTATTTCTTGCTTATGAGTGTGAACCTGTGTAAATTGATTTTCCATTTACAACACGCTTTTTCTTCGGCCAAATTGTCATTTTCTTTACGCAACAATTCCATCTAGGAACACCATATGGATATTATTTACATCATTCCTCTTTGAGCGGTCGTGTTTCAGTTCAAACAACTCCTGTGGTTGTATTCCAATCATATTGCCGATATTTGCATGTAAGACTAGCGCGTTTTATGGATGTGACAGGGACTCTACTTTTGTTTGTTCATCGTGCATATTCGCCACAAGAAATAGGAAGCTATTACATTTCTGGCTCGACATTTAATCGTTGGTCTACATCATCTGCTCGAATTACAATACCTTCATGGGAACGTTTCATACAGGTAATATCGTTTGTCGTGCTTTTATTTTTTTTATTTTTTTTTAAATTTTCTGTGGATACGTGAAATCATTTTTATCGCATATATAAATCTGTAAGCGTTCATTACTTCGAAATTATTATTAGGTTTAAGATCATTTTTCATTAAGTAGCAATAAATGACAAACCCGAGACTAAAATACGAAAAACATTAATCAAGTAAGTAACAAATTAGGATCGATTAAATTCCAAGATAATATTTGAATGACTCCAAACAAAAACAAATTATACAACTTTACCTTATTCAACATGGGCTTCTTGATAACTCTAAAAGTCAGGCGAAGTTGGGGCTATTATAGCCCCGCCCTATCCTCTTCACCCCCCGCCCTCTTCTAGAAGTGCCCAAGGAGGCATAGCACTGTCATAAAACCAGGACCTACTGCACTGAAATAAGAAAAATAATGTTCGGCATTCTACATATTACCCAATAAAATAATAAAAGGCCATAATACGACTTTGGAAATCCAACTAAATAAATCATAGGATTTAAAACTTAAAAAAAATAATTTTGTGACGATGGTACGCAAAAGATAAAGCATTTTAGAGATAAGCAAAAACTTCTGGATGATTAAAAAATACGCATATATATAGACCTGAAATTTATTTTCTTTCTTATACTTTAAGCTTTCATTTGTTGGTGTAACTGGACAACGAGGTACAAGTGATATATCAATTGATGATGTAGTTATGGTAATGACAGGATGTTCAGGTAGACGTTATGAAGTATATTTTTTTTGATTCTTTTAGATGTTTATTCTCAAAATGGTATAATCAATTGACAGATATGGCTAAGATTATGTAGATTATACTAAGTAACTGCACTTTTTTAGATATGGCTGGAATTAGTATTTCTTTTACCCTAACCCTACCCACCCAAATCCTCTTATCTCTGTTTTTTCAGCAGATTTTTATTCCAGATGACTTATGAATTTCTTTATGATTTTTTTTTAAAAGAAAAAAAAGATTTTGGATAATTCGGATTTAGTTTGAATTTTCGAAGGGATATAATTGCAGCAACAGTAATTCTATTAACGCTTGAAAACACTTAAATGTCGTACTAAAATTGCTGGCAACGTTAAAAAGCGTTATGCTTTGCGTTTCTAGGGCTGTAGGTAAAACTATAATGGTCAATAAATCTTTCATCTAAAACTCTTTAACATTAGAGTTAGCGAGAACTCTTGACTATTCAAACGGTTGCTAACTCCAGAAAATCTTCGATTCCATTTAAGGTTCATTTTAAGCGGTGGCTACTGTATTTTTTATATGGAATATATTTTATGCATAATTAAGTTCTAAGTTTGATACGTCTGATGTAGATGCGTGTAATCAAGTCTAATTAGTTCTTTTTTAAAGGCCTTTGTGCTGACTTAATGAGTAGGTAGCTCTATGAACCCATGTGTACATTAACCAAGATTATGAAATAGTTCGTAAAATATATTTTTTTTTTTATTTATATAAAAATAGACAACAAAAGAACGCTTAAAGTGTATTTCTAAAATTACAAAATTCACCGCACAGATTTTTTCGTAATATATAATCTTGACATCGCTATTTTGTTGTGAATCTTCGGAGCAAAATCGGGCTGTCTTAGGGGCTAAGGATGGCTGTTATTACATAGAAGAATAGTTTTAGCTCAAGGGTTCGCTTGCCAAATGGTTGTTTAATCTGCTGGGGTTTGGAATTGATCTGCATACATTCGAAACGTCGCTAACAAAATAAACGTTGTGGTGGCTTTTAATTCTGTATAGTGGCACCATCAAAGTTTCTCCTAATTGAGTTTGTTGACTGTGTCCGTTCTAACTTCATATGCCAATCGTCGATATTTCACAGCCCCCACAGTTATAATGCAAACTGATATAACCATAAATATTTTTTTCCTTTAGGACAAGTAAACACTACAACCCTTAGACCCACTACAACTCCAAGACCAATTAACCCAAGTAAGAAATCTAGATGGCTTGTTTTTTTTCTTGTTTTTTTCCAATTTTTTGCTCACGTTCTCATCTGGGTCGTGTAAAAAAGTAATAGATTTAGTTTTTCCCTTCCTTTAGATGTGCCAATAACTATGTGCAACTTTGAAAACGGTACTTGCGGCTCCACAGGCAATTGGTCACTTGTGCGTCCAGTAGATAATCGTGCTCAACAAATGCTTCCGCCAGTTGATAATACTACAGGTAATTCCAACTACTGAAATACAATTTATTAGGCCTATTAAAAAGAGGACAATGAAAATGTTATACGGATTTGCGGTTATTTGCTGCCTACTTCATTTTACTATTTTCTGATTTTGTGTATTTTTCATTCACAGGACGCATTGTTTATAGACCTTTTTAAATGTTTACATTTTCCGCGGTAAGCCCTTTCGGCTCTAACAATTGCGTGGCAGGCAAAGGTCCTTTTAAGTCTGTTTCGTCGCACGAAGGTATCATTACGACTTTATATAAATATATATGTCAATTAGAAGTTATCCATCTACACTCGATAATAGTTTAAAGACTCAAAAATGTTTCCGTAGAAAGAAATGGGCTGGAAAATACCTTTCTTCAACAAGCTTCCGCGTCTTTCTGCCTGCCATGCCGTTGTTAGAGCCAGAGGGGAAAAATGTAAACATTCAAAAAGGTCTATATGTTATAATTTACTCCAGGATTTCCATTTGGGCATTATTTGCATCACTCATCTTTGCGTGGCCTACGCTCTGTCCAAACAACACCGGTGATTGCATTTAATCCAAACTGCCAATCACTGCACGTGAGACTAGCGCGCTTCATGAATGCGTCAGGATATTTGATTATATTTGTACATGCTCCATATTCATCACGAGAAATAAGAAGCAGCTACATTTTTGGGTCAACATTTAATCGTTGGTCTACATCAAATGTGTTTATATCAATACCTCTGCAGGAACGTTACATACAGGTATTATTATTTTTCTTTTTCTTCATTTATTGCTTGAAATTGTAGCTCGTGAATTTTTTACAGGCCTTACTAAACCCAGAAATCTGGGTTGTGTTATAGGAGGGTTTGTGCATCATAGAGGCAAAAGTCAGAGTCGAATCTCAATCCTTCTTCCCACTAAAAAAAAGAAAATATATGACGCAAAAGCTTTTATTAACGACCAGCTTGACGACTTTACAATCTTTGGCTTTATTATTGTTAGAAATAAGCTTGTTTTGCTTTTTAAGATAAAAAGATATTAAAGCTTATTCAAGCAGCACTTTGAATCCTTCTACAATCTGGGCCTTGTGCTTGGTAAATTTGCCATTTTGGCGATACCTTAATTTGCTAAATAGATCAATACGTACCAGACAGTAAGCTGTTAAAACTCTACTGTCACTATTTAAACAACAATATAAATGGAACAGTCTCGCTGTTGTTAGTGTTCGCATTATACAGCAGTCTATACTACAAGCAACGAAGACATTAGCAACTAAACTAAACAAAAAGGGAAATGAAAACTTTGACAAAAATAAACTTTAGGAATTCATCGAAGTGGGTGTTTAACAAAGTTGTCGCAAAATAAAAAATGTGTAGAAAATAAATAAATCTTTTGTTCTACAGACTTTGGCAATACAAAAAATCCGCCGCAGTGTAATAATATGTGTGAAAAACCCCGGACCTTATAGAGTTAATTAGTTTCTCAAAAATAGTGAATCAAATTAAACAGGGTTAGAAAGAAAATTACCAACCAACTATCCATTTTATGCCACAACACTGCAAAGCTTCACCTGACACATGTTATGTTGTAATTAGCTATTAAATGTATCGATTTTTTATTCCACATTCTGTGTTATGCTCGACGTCCTATGCACGAACTTAAATTGGAAATCTGTGTATTGAGTTTTTTATTATTTATTCAAGGTTTCGTTTGTTGGTGTCAGTGGCCAACCAGGTTCAAGTGATATATCAATTGATGATTTGCTAATGGAAATGACAGGATGTTCAGGTAAAAAGTTAGCGATACAAGTAGTGGCAATATAAACGCAATTAAAATTAGTGGATGATTTTGATTTCAGTTTATAATAAAATCTAAAGTTAAGAATTAAAAGTTCCAAACTAAAGTAAGATGAAATAGATAATAGAAAATTCAAATGCCTTGTAATGTTGCTCTATAATAAACTGTTTTTAGTGTCAACATTTTTTCTTTGACTAAAAAGAAGACTCAAGAGTAAATAATCAATTTTGCCTTTAATTGGTGTAGGTAAATCTCTTAAATTTCTCCTCTCTGTAAATATTTGATCTTAAACACTTTTGAGACTACTATAAACTTTTAATTTTGAAACTTTTTGTGCTAAAGAAATACAAGAAATTAACAGATATCAAACAAAACAATATTTGTAACAAATATCAAACAACAGCCAACTAACACAACATTGTTAGCAAAAACAATATATCTGCCCAGCAGGCTCAGGACTTTCTTAAAATATTAGACATATTAGAATATCCCGCTATAAAACATTCCTAATAAAACATTCATGTCTGCAGAAGTCGAGGTTCTTCTTTCATTCAAAAAATTCATTGCATCATATAGTTTGATCGCGAAATTAATATTTATTTTTTGATTTTTAATTTTTGATTTCAATTTTTGATTTTTTGTTATTCTAATATTTGATTTTGCAAGTATAGAAATTAGGTTAGCATAATTTTCATTAAAAAAAGAGTTTATTGTTTATTTATTTTTAAAAAAAATACGATTATAATTGATGATGAGTAAAATGCATAGAGTAAACGAATAGGTTTAGCGCGAATCTGTTGTGTGCAATGAAGAATGCAATTTTTACTACTTTGAATTGTAATTCCAACTCCCACTACTACGAGACGGGGATATTTAACAATGTAATTACGGTACCAGCCCGATACAAAGATGTAGCAATCCCGCGGACGTGATTATTGTTTTAAACCATGACAAAAACGCGGTAATGATAGACCAAATACTGTAACAATGGAGTTGACAGCAGTTTATCTTCAACCTATTGCCACCTACCACAAAGATTACTTTTTATTTTTTTATTTTTAGGACCAACATCAACGACACCAGGACCAAGTAAGAACTGTTTCAATGCAATATTTTATAGCCAGTTGCGCTATCCTTAAATGTGCCAAATTAACCGCACTTTTTATCTTTGATTTCTCTTTCAACATCACTGTCGTAACGTATAAAGCGTATACAACGCCATCATGTTCAGTGTTTTCAAGTGCTCACTGAATTTTCCAACATAAATTCTTTCTAGAAAACAAAAATTCTACAGAATTTTATATTGACGCTAATATATGTCATAGCGATACAAAAGCAGCGATTGAGCCAAAATTCTTTGTACATTGAGACAAAATCATGAGCTGGCATCTTTTTATTCTCTTAACGCTTAGACTGTAGACACTTAATCACTCAGACTTAATGATGTAGTAATTTCACAAATTACGTTAAGCGACATCATTGATGCTAATCTGTTTAAGTTACTTGTTTTCAAAAACAGTCTATTGACCATGACCTTTTTTCTCTTTTAGCAACGCCGCCGACCCCACCTAAACCCAAATGTAAGTTTTCAACATTATTTCCTTTTTTTCTGCCCTATTTTTCTTTTTCTAGTCCCTGCGTTTTATATTGTGACGATGCTTTGGTAAAGCGATTATCGGATATAAATTTATTGTTTCGACTACCTTTTTTATCGTGTTTTAATGTAGCGTTTTATCCGTTCGGAAGAGAACATAATGATACCCTTGCTAGAGGTGGAGATGACATTGTCTTCCCTGTATACCTGAAAAACTCAATGCCGCTCTTTACAAAGTTAGGGAATCGAATTTTGGTAAGTTGAACATAATTTTTCATCGCCTTACCAGCTTTGTACCTTTGATAAAGGCGAGTTTGTGAGGCATTGTGACGATCTCTTTATATATAGTATAAAACCGTTCATATGTAAAACTTCCGGAGATAGTGTTATGTGAGAATACTTTGTACACATGAAATGCTCATCAAATTATGAAGACATGGCAATAAATATTGCACTGACAAACTAGAACATTATGTTTACGCTTAATTATTTAGATTTCTACAAATGGACATATCCACATAAATAACACATACAGCGGCTTCAACAGAGCAATTCCAACGAACGACACTTTCTTATCAATATACCAAACTGATTTAGACACTCGTAACAATGGTGGCAGCATTTATTATCGAGAAACAGAAAATAATAAAGTGTTGGAACGAGCAACGGAAGATGTTAGAAAGCTGATGCTGCGACAGGGAGGGTTTTATCCATTCAGAGCTAAAAGCGCTGTGATTGTCACCTACTTCGAGGTGCATGCATATAGCGCTCCTAATAGAAATCGTAACACATTTCAAGCAGTGTTAGCTACCGATGGTGTATCAACATATGCCATTCTTCATTACGCACGTCTCAATAGCACAAACGCAATAACTGGTTACTCAGAGGGTAGATGTAACTATAAAATCTTTGCACCACGACCCCAAAGTCAACAACTTGCCCGCACTTCTAATATTGGTGAAAATGGGCGCCATGTCTATTTACTATCCAATCACTCGTGCCACGCCCGTGCAATCGATACAGGCGTTAGGTTTTATTCGCAACTTATTTGGCTTGATACACCATTTGGAGTTTCTAGCTTTTACGTGTCGCTATTGAAGACTGGAGAAATAGCTAAACTGGCTGCTGGTGGTCTTGAACTGTCAAGCAGTATGGGGAAAGCATTTTCCTTTTTAAACATAATTGGTCCATTAAGGAATAGCACATATGTTTCAATTTCTTACGGGACAAGGGTGGCTCATCATATAGCTGCTTTTTTGCAAGGTTTTATGGTTATCGATGGTACACCAAAGAACTCCAATTTCCAATACGGTAATATTACAGTTCCCATACATTCTTCAGCAACATCCTGCAGAGCTGTGATATTCCCAAGGCCAATGATGTCAAAGCCAGCAATAAAACTAACCGGCGACCTTATGGGCCAAGGACATAACTTCCTTCGTCATGCTGACATATGGCTTAGAGATGTCTCAATGGAAGGCTTTCAACTTTGTGCTAAAGAAGCAATTTCGTTCAGTCCAGTTCATAATTTATCGATACATTATGTAGCTGTTGCCGGTGCTGGTGGCAATTTTACTGAATATGGATCAGTAATGTTTGTAAAGGGACAAGATAAGCACTGTAAAAGTATTTCATTAAAATATATCTATATGAAACCTCCTTATGTCTTTATAACTCCTGAGGAAGCGGATTTGGACAACGGAGCGCTAACATCATTTGTAAAAAGAATCAATCAAAGTTCCGTCGAAATTTGTGCTGCAACCACTAAAGATACAATGATGTCGAGGAACAAAAACATCAATGTTAATTACATTATCAAAGGAGATATCAGTCCATGCTCATCCTATATGTGTTCTGATCATTTACAATGCCACTTGGGTCGAAATAGACAGCCGTTTTGCGGTTGCATCAAGACGTGTAACTCAACTAAGGATAGCGTCATATGTGGATCAGATTTTGTTACATATGAAAGTGACTGCGACATTCACAGACGTCATTGTATGAAGCATGGTAATCGAACTCGTAGTATGGTGACAGGTGCTCACCGTGGCAAATGTGAGAGTAAGTACTTTTATCTAATCAAGTTTGCGTTGCTCTTATATTCTCATTAAAATAGCTTATTACACATCACACGTGTTTTTGTAGGACATCCATATCAGTCTGGTATTGCCCAACTTGACACAGTTCCTGGTATTCCTGCTGCATTCTGCAAATACATCACAGTGGATTCATTGAACTTCCATCCTAGTCTTAACATTAGTGTACAACTATCAGTGTCCTGGGGCCAAAAGAATGCTACTGACATAGCTCATGATGCAGCTGCTTCATGGAGTGAAGATGTGACACGGAATGGTTTTAAAGCTTGTGTCCTCGTGGCAGGAAGACATTACTTTAGTACTATTAAACAAAAACCTTATGTACATTGGTATGCATACCAGTTAGGTGTAGTACATAAATCACACGGAGTGGCTGCAGGAGTTATTGACATTTCTACTTGGTACACTGGCAGCAAATGTTACACGTTGCCGAATTGGGTAGGTTTGAAAGAACTAATGCACTTTTTAAATTTGTATCAGATCCTTTAATATCTCAAGTAGAAGCCAATAGGAAATCTAGTGTAGTTTGAATTGACTTTTATGTGACGGCGCAACTGAAAATTGAATGTTCCCTAAAGACCCAAATAAAGTTACTACTTTTGGAAAAAAACCTTTCCGATTTCCCAATTTTTGGCTAAATTCGCGAAATTTTTATTCCTGCGAATATTTTTTACTTTATGATATTTTTATATCATTCTCGTTTTTATTGCTTTGGCTTCTGTGTAGTGCATGTTAACCAACTCGTTAAAGCGATCCAAAATTAGGAGATTTTATTATCGATTATTCGCTAAATTTATTTTCATTCTTTTACGATTTTCTCGTCTCTTGAAAGTTTGTTTAAAATTTAGGGACCAATTACGTGCTTTTATGTAAATAATTTCTTTTTTATCTACGTAAATTTTGTTTACATGTTGGCAATTCCAAATTTAGATTACAAGAGATGGCTGGAAAACAGTTGTATCTGTGGAACACACAAAACCGAGATCCTTTCAAAATGCTATGACTGCGTGGGTTGAAACCTACAAAGATACTGATTACCAAGTCTGCTTACGAGAACTGCAAAATTTTGACGGTAAACATGAAGGACTAAGACTGGTAAGTTAGCTAATTCTACTGGCAAAAATTTGTTTGTTTATTTGCTTTTATGTTTTCTAATTATGTGTTTGTTTGTTTACAGGCTTACTTAAGTAAAACGAATGAGATAAAATGCATTTAATAATAGTGTAATGTGAGATAAGAGGCCACGAACTGCCGCCATTGGGTGAATGCAAAAATTGCTAGTAAGAATTGAGCTTGATTTCTTTCCCATAATAGGATTATGAGAAAGAAATGATAATGCTTCTATTCTATAATGTTCGCCGCTCGTCTGTAAGCTAAAATGTAAGTTGCTAAGGGCGAATTCCCGTGGATTTCACTTGCTAACGACTATTCTCTCCCTTTAGTTCGTTAAGTTAATAGCTATTATTCTTTTTAGCACTGGTTTTCAATGAAAGGAGCGGAAACGCCATACTTCAGCGAAGTACATGAACTTGTCTTCCGCGCATCATACATTCCATATGGACAACGTGTACCAGCAATGTGCCAGGTTTGTTAGTCTCCTTCTAGGCTTTCAAAAGTGCAGAAAGAAACAATAAATAAGGATTATTTGTCATAAAGAATTATATTATAAAACAGATTATAGAAGCATTTAGGATAGTTATTTCGTGCCTTAGTCATGTGGTTAATTACCTACTAATTATTTTTAGACTTTGTTTGTTTGTTTTTCTAGCAAGTACGTTACAACAACGGTATGCCTTCTCTTGATAATCCGACCGTCTTGATTACTGCTGTTGTGAATGCCGACAGAGTACTTTTCCCGTCGCCAATTCCATATGAAAATGGGACAACGAAATCAGTGATGAGCAGTTTTTCAATGAATGATATTACCGTCTGGTTAGAGGTAATTCTTTTTTTATCTTTTTTGCCCTTATTTTCTTAATATTACTTTTTTCTCTCCTTCCTTCTTCTCACTGACTATAATTTTTTTCGTTATCGCAGCACACATCACGAAAACATATGGTATTGTGTTACAAATCTATTAGATCAAGCAACTACAGAGCGGCAGTGAAAATCTCGTACATGTTGCTTCCAGGTAACTTGTTATTTTTTCCAGCTTCCAGGTAATTTTTATTCCAAGTCCGCTCTTTGGCTAGAAGGAGGATAAGAAACCATAATGGACCAAACGTTCCATCCCAAAACATCATATTAAGAAAAAATGTCTTTTTCTTATACTTTTTTTTTTTTTGCATGTCATTTTATTGCATCAAAAATAGCATTTTTTGGTAGGCTAACCCAAAGTACCAACTCTGATAACGAATCGGTTTTACATAAAGTATAGGCCATTGACCAATGCTTACATGGTTACAAAAAGATGTAAAATAAGAAAAGAGGGTCTTTAATCATAGCTCCTAAATGCTTTCGACTAGCGTTTGAGGTAACTTAATATTCCTTCATGCAGATTTGTGTGGTAAGGGCTGGACATACATCAGTGGCCATTGCGCACGAAAATTGCAAAGCAACTGCTATAACCAAACAATGGCAATGATGAAATGTGCTATGTACAACGCAACATTGCCTATGATACCAAATGATGGCTTTGATTATTTTGTGCGACAAAATACCAAAGAAAACAAGACTTGGATTGGTTTAAAAAATACAGCAAATGGTTCCTATTGGTTAAACATGAAAAACAGTAGTAAGCTGATGCAGTACCGTAACTGGGCGGCGGGTCAACCAACCAGAGGTGCAAATGAACAATGTACAGTTAGTGGTGGCGTGAAAACTCCTGGATGGGATGATGTTCCTTGTTCGAGATGTTCAGATGCGCTTTGCATGAGACGTAAGTAATTAAATCAAATGAGTTTTGTAACCGCAATCCTGTTCGTAATTATTCATAAAAAGATTGTTTTTTGCATATTTCTCCATACAGCGTCGTCTAAGCAATTCTTTGCAGCCGGTGGGCTAGAGAAGCTCTACTTTAGAAAATTCGTAGGCAGAATAACCAATGTGATAAATGCGTTATCTCTGTATTAAGAAACGTTGAAGGCAAACGTCAAAGTTGGGAAAATGGACAACACCAACACGCAACGTTAAAATATTAATATCGTCGAAGGTTTTTCATCTGAAAAAATAGTACCTATGTCCAAAATATGACAAATTCATGGGTACGATCTTTGAAATAAGATTGTAGTACGCATTAAGTTAATTATAAGTAATCCAATAGTTACTTGATTTTTCTGGATACTTTTACATAGCTGCAAGGTTGGTTGAAAGGTCTTGCGAAGGATACTGCGTTAATGGTGGATCTTGTTATCAAGCGCATATGAATAACACTGGCCCAATGCCTCCCTATGGCGGGAATAGAACAAACGGGACGATACCCACCCCTTATCCTGGCAGAAATGGAACACGAAATAACACTGGTGGCATGAACATGTTGCAATGTCGGTGTCTTCAAGGATATGCTGGTGTCCGCTGTGAAATAGATAGTAAGTGAGTTATAATGAAAGATGAAGAAAGAAAAAGAAAGCTACTGACCCTCTTAAAATATAATTCATTTTCTCCAAGTTATTTCTAAGTTTAGTTTTCATTATTTTAAAAAATTCTAAATTCTGAATTCTTCATACATCTTAAATTTTTAGCCAAAATTGTATAATTCAAATTATTCTCCTGAACTATATAGATCGTTGATATGCTTTATCACATGTTTTCTTGTGTTATATTTGTCACCATACAAGTCTTAGAAATCTTTTCGCCCAATTTTACATAGCGTAATATCTTCAATCTATTATTCTTTATTTCTTTATGTCCTTATCAACTTTATAACTTTTTCATAGCGTCAAACATCACTGAATGTAGCAATTTCACGACACATGAACAACCATGGCGTTCACCAATGACAACAATAATGCAGCCTAACTACACAAGCTGTGATCCTGCTATGCTCCGACACGGTTGGCATCGATTTATTGGAATGGGAGGAAGCAAGTTGGCAGATTTTTGTCCTGGCTCGCATACACGTTGCGGAACAAGAAGTCCTGGTTGGATCAATGGTACCCATCCCACTTTTTATGATGGCGTTGTTAAACGCAACCTTCAGTTTTACAGCCATTACTGTGCAGATGATCACGGGGAAGTATATGTGCGAAATTGTGGAGGATTCTACACATACAGATTTGGTAAAATGCCTTACTGGTCCTGCAATTTTGGAATGTGCACGTCAGATTAATTTCGATTTGATGTAATGTTATTTAAAAGGCTACACAGAATAGTTAATCGTGCACTTAACATGTATCTAAATGCTAAAAAAAATTCTAGTAGTAAGTGTTTTGAACGCTTTTGAGATTGATCTCGTGTACTGCTTAAATGCTGATCTGTTATTGTCAATACGAGCGTTAAAATACCTAACTAAATTTTATTTTATTTCTTCATATATTTAAATTTGATTAATTCCTATTTTTTGTTATAATAATTTTATTATTTAACTTGCTTTTATTATTAAAACGATTTGAATAATTATTGGTGGCCACTTCTTTAGTTTAGATTTTTATCTATGAAGTGGTCTCCTGTCATTTTTACCATCAATTTCAATGGCAAACAAAAAATAATGTTTTCTTTAAAGAGTTGTGGACTAAAACCTTGAAGTTCCTATTTGTTTTGTGTGTTCTTCACGCAGTTCGGTTTGCATAAAAAAGTTTGTGTAAATTAACTTGTTTTTTATAATTGTCAAAAGAAACATTTTTTTTATTAAATAATAAATGTAGCATTCTTGTATTTTATAAACACTGCTTTCCAAAAAAAATATTTTTGTATTGTTTCTCCCTTTAAAATCTAGAGCACATATTGTTTTTCAGGATGGGATTTTGAGTGGGTGGGTGTCAGGGCTTTGGGTTAAAAAGCCCTCTCCAAAAGTTACGAATAGACATAGTATGGTCACAAACGTTTGTTGGCATAACGAAGGGCGATTGTGATAAAAATTATGATGAAAGTCATAAATTATTATTATTTTTGTCATCATATATATCGGGCAAAAAAAAATCTTGAACGTTGAAATGCAAAGTTTTGGAAAAAGTCTTACAAGTCATTTAGATGTGGAAATTTACTTGGTAAATACTGAAAGGCTGAAATAGAACTTTAGAAATGTCAATATAAATATTAGAGAGCAAAAAATCCGTCCTACTTGTTTCTTTGATCACCTAATCATCTTCGAAATTTATTTTATAAAAAATGGCATGGCATGGAAAACGTGCAAAGTAGATCAGAATCAGTAAAATAAAAACAATGTTTATAGGTTCACAGGAGATGCGTTTTTAACCTATGTTCTACACATGTCGTCTCATCACATGGGTGGCCTACACTTGTTTATATACGCGAATCACACTATTGGGGTCCAGTCTGATTGTTTTTTAATTTCACGGTATGGTATTTAGCTATTAATTTATGGATTCTTTTTACAGAAATTATTTGCAGCAAGAGCTTGGCAATTTTTCCAATTACTTTAAACTTTTTAACATTTCGTGAGTTAGCAAATACAGGGCGAAGAATTGTTTTTAAATGTGACTAATAAAGCGATTAACGAAGTCCAGCTATGGCTACAGCTGCCTTAAAAACAAGTTTAAAAAACACTATTCAACTTTTAACGTTTTACTGTGTTTAAAAGATAATACTTAATGACGTAACCATGTTCGTCAATTTTTATAATGGTAGTGTTAGCTGCTACGAACACCAATTCCGTCACTGAAAAAAGGAAATATTGGTCTGTGATTAACTGTAACACCAATTAACTGTTAAATGTATCCAAATTAGTCATAAAAATTACGACATGACTAACTAATTTTTCTTCTTTTGGTTCCTAGAGGCTATATCCTCCCCTTTTAATGGCTTTTTGTGTCGTGTAATTTACAGACCAAAACGATATGTTCGAAATTCCAATCCTGTTTCTCTTAACCTATGTAACCATTCGATGTAACAACTCGGTTTTATTAGATTTTTTTAGGTGTCCCTTAAAGTCTGTATTAGAGTTTCAAGAAAACTTGTAAGTTAGAGTTCAACTTTAAATGACATTGGTTTAAACTTGGAGGAAAGAATACTGTATTCTTTCCCCCAAGGTTTAAAAGGTTGTTGTAGGAAAAATCGAAGGAGAAAATACTATGAGCCGAACACTTGAGATTAAACTTCAATCCAAAATAAACCAGTAATGAATTTTTTATAGAAGTATTTAATAAAAACAAAGACGCTGGAAAAGGCCGAAAAAAACCCCGCAATAAACATGACAAAATACATGTATGTATGTATTCTGAATATTTATAGAGATTTACATTTCAGTTTCAAAAACTGCTATTAATATACATCTTTTAAGGCAGAATTTTTTGAAGAAAAATTATTGTTTCAGATTATGAGAAACTCGGGTTGCAAATATTTGTAAGGTAATGTAAAAGAAATAACTAATGCTCGAAATATAAGATCATGATAAGAACAATGTCAGGCTGGGCATGCTAAAAATAGGAACACCCCAACCTGGTGTCAAATTTCATAGTTCTGATGAAAAAAGAGATACCTTGAGCCCCAAAAATGTCTTTTCATAAAACTTTTAAGTAACCCAATGCATCATTAAACTTCCCTTTCTTACTCACTATCTAAATGATTGTCATCAAAATGTTATAAAGTTGTTTAACCTGAGCATGTTGCTGCAGGCATGCTAGAAACACATTAACCTTCAGACGATGAATCACATCAAAAATAGCGCAAAAACAGGACTGCAGATAGACCGCTAGAACTTCTGAGGACTTGATTGTTATGAAAGGTGTTCTGCGTGTTTCAGAAAGGCGACGAATAGGGCTACACGCTTCATTTTAAGAATATTAAAGTTCAAACCAGGCTGGTCATTATTCTTATTCCTTTATTGTTCTACAATGGATCTATTGTTTTTAACCTGAAATCCCAGTCTGATATTCTTATGAAGCATTTTCATATATAAAAAACATGTACTCAACGATACCAAACATGGACCATCTAGGCATTTTTCTTAGTCATCAATTGCAACTTAGATTTCGAGCAGCTAATTATTTCAAGTCCAAAAAACGAGTGCGTATTCTAAGGGTGAAAAATTTGTTGCCACCCTATGAAAGGGAAATTTCTTGTACCCGTCGCAAATCTTTTAGATGATTTAGTTAATTCTTGCACATGAAATAGCGAATGAAATATATATTTCTCAGCTTTATTGCAACGGGCTGACGACTGTTATAATGCAACCTTTATCGACAATTAATTGTTAATGGAAATAGTGTAACCTCCAGGAAGGGAAATTTTTATCGTCAAAATGTTTCTTTTTCTGAGATTAAAAACACGCGCCGTATTTCCTCTCTAATAAAACCCTCCTTCTAATAAGCGTCCCCTGTAATAAGCGTCCCCTGTAGTAAGCGTCCCTGTAATAAGCATCCCCTGTAATAAGCGCCCCTTGTAATAAGCGTCACTTGTAATAAGCGTCCCCCGTAGTAAGCGTCCCTGTAATAAGCATCCCCTGTAATTAGCGTCCCCTGTAATAAGTATCTATCTAATAGGTGCCCTTATAGGACTTACCTTCCAGGTTGTCTACATGCTTTATTATATAATTTTTTTTCGTTTTAACCTAAATATTTTTAAAAAATTATCCTAATATATTGTAAGCATATTCTTAGCACGGTAAAGATTAAAAGATAGGAAAATGCCAACTGGTGTAAAAATCACCCCTAAGATGCTGTAGTTCAAGTACCCTAATTCAATTGACAAGCAGAGACAACTGGTTTTTGTTAAGACAAGATAATTTAAATGAAACCAGAGAACAAAAATTATGCGTGTTAAAAAAGAACACCAAACGTTCACTTAGAATGCAAACACAAATTTAAAGTAAGCATATTCTCAAGATATCCACAATATTTTGTCTAATTTCAACTTGTATATTCTTATAAAAAAACGTAGAGTTTTGGTTCGTTCCGCACTTTTTTTATCCTCTTCCTATCAAACTTCATGGAGTTACTTTCATCAGTTCATTGCTATTTTGTTAAAAACAATTGTTCGTTAATTTTTTTTATTTTTATCTTTTTAAGCACTTCTATTATTTCCGATTCTTATTCATTTTACAATATTTTTTAGATGTCGATCAATTATAATAACACGTCTTTTGTATGGAACGCTGGTTATGCGACATTATATATCATAGAGTTTTATTTCCTTTATATATACCGTAGCAAGTTCTGGAGTAGCTTCCATTTGATTAAGCTATGTCCTTCGTTGCTTATCTATCTCATCCACCATACATTGCTGAAAAGATTTAGTTTTGTCCAAAAGTAACTAGAGAACTTTTTGGTAAAGGTATGTGTCTATGAGTACTCGTGGAATGCATAGGTTTGCTGGCGCGTCAGGTAGCGTCACTATGCTTTGAAATATTTTTTGAGCTAGCAGATTTCAGCGAGGGTGTGTTTTATGCTTTATTTTTGGCGATCAAGACAAAAGATTTTTGGGGATATACAGCGGTAGTGTGGAAGGTATAAGTAGGCTAGGTAGGTTTTAATGATTGAAAGGTTTCAATAAAATTCGACCTAATGACATCCGTCATACAAACAGGAAAATGAAAGCAATTGCAGAAAAATTTTCAACTTGTCTTTACTCTTGAAAATTATTGGATTTTAAAATCACTTTTAGACATTTTAGTTCAATAATATTAACTTGGAGGTACTTCAGACGGGCTTGATAAGAAAGAAGTATTCAGGCCATGTCGTGAAAATATATTTTGAAGCTGAAAATAATGATAAGTAGAAATAACACCAAAAACTATGAGTCAATTTAGAATTTGATACATACTTTATGCTCAGGGTCTGAATAGTACTTTAAGTAATTTGTTATTGTGTCCTTGCTTTCCGTGGATAGGAACACTAGCTTCACGGTTTCTTTAAATTTGTGGCTTCTTAAATTAAAATTTTTGAGCTAGAAAAACCAACTAACTTGAGGGAATTAATTTGCGCAGGAAAATAAACACTTTTTTATTTTGTTTTTTAATCTTGCAAAAATTATTATTATTTTTCGCTATTCGTAAAATTCGCAAAAATTCAATTAAAGCGAAATTTGGATTTTTTTTCAGTTTTCTCTATTAGCAGTCTCCATTTCCGAAATTTGATAAACAATGTGAAGGTTCGATCATCAGACAACACCTCATAATTTTAACCATGTTTTCTAAATGGCATCGTATTTTCCACATTTTTATTCAGCGTTAGACAATTTTTTTAACAAATATTTAGGAATCAAATTTAAGAATTATTTAAGGTTCAATATGTCGCTTTTCTATGAATCATGGGGCTTAATTAAACCAAAAACTACAAATTTTTTAAAATGTGTTATTTGAATTTCAATTTCAGAAATCTTTAGCCTCCTATATAAAGCCCTTGAAAACCTGTATAAATGTTTTTTTAAAAATGTCATTAATTTCTTTTATTCTCGCTAAAATTAATTCTTCCAGGCAACTTTTCAGCAAAACATTTTACTTGGAATATCAAACTTAACTTTAAAAGGAATAGAAAAGTAACTATTTTTACGAATATTTTTTCACAGAAATTTCTTATTGTACATTATTTTTATCTTTTTCCTAACGAGCCATTTTTCTGCTTCTACTTCGTGTCAAAAAATTCCACTGCATTTCAAGCCATTAGTTCAGAGATTGCCGCCAAGTTAAACAGTCATGTCAATTTCATGGCTCTCCTTTTTAAACTTTTTTATGTTCCACTTGGCTTTTTTTTAAAAAAGTTTTAGTTTAGTCTCCGAGAAGAAGAGTATTCTCTACAGTACAATTAATATGTCGTTTAAAAAGAGATATACATGAAGAGGAACTATCTCTTCAGTACAATTAATTCCGCTTAAAAACTTCCATATGTGAGACCCCATTCCCAGATGTTACTCGAGAACAGAAAATCGCAAGATACACCAGGAACGAATGTTCAAGTTGAAATAAAAATTTTATTACTTTTTTACCTTCAAATCTTCCTTCCTGGGTAGTTTGCAGCATGGGAACTTTTTATTCTTTTAATTTTTTTAATTAAATTATTTATCTAAAATTAGCATTTCATGATCAAGGGAAGAATGTTGTCAGGCAAATGATGTTCAGACGGGACATCTCCGTACCTGCGGACGAGGTGGAATAGTCCCTTTAGTTAGGCACATTAACGCAGGTTTTTACTCAAAACGAATGTTACTAAAAATAGAACATTGCATAATCTTCGTCGATCGAATTTGATCGAATTCAAAAGTAGGATTGCTTTCTACTTTTTTGGCGAACGATTGAAATTTATCCAATGAGATCGATTTACACCCACGTGATGTAAACAAATCGGCGAAGAAATTAACTTCACAGAGAAGCGGGAAAAAGTAAAGAATGAATGGCTAAAAACATTATAAACAAACGAAAATTTAATTGCATATTTGATGCAGCAACATCAATACACTATTTAACACGAGCAACCATTAAAAGGTGAAAAAAAGTTCGCGGATTTTAGTGTCTTGGAACACTTCCCCAAAAAAGTTTTAAAGACAGTCTCACAAATCATTTGGAAGCAAATGATTGAAAAATTTTAGAAAAATAGTACGATATTATATTTTTGTTTATCGTATTAATATTTCATGAAATTCTAAGTACATGCTCAATATTATAATTTCATATCAAATTTGTGTAATAATTTTGAAATAAATTTGAATGAATCGCCATCGATCGAGGCATAGTCGAATATGGAAACCAATTTTAATATCGATTCGATTACATTTGCTTGAGTGTAAACCTGCCTTAAGTCGTGGAATATTACTTGTCGGGAGGAAAAATCAGTGGAGAAAATTTACTCGACGGGAAAAATTTTAGTAGAAAATTTTCGTCGTGAAAAAAATTGTAACTTTGCCCAAAGGATTTTTTCGCAGGTAGTGCGAGATATTGCGACAAGAAAGGTGTAAGCAAGCGTGAATTTGTTGGAAAATTAACAACACCGAGACAGACTAAAAATCTCACATCAACACATGGAACGAAGAAATGCAAACTATTTTCTCAAATCTGATTGGTTGTGCAATTTCTTTCATTAATAACCACATTCGTTTCAATCCGAAGTAAAATTGAAATCATTTTAATTTTCTATCTCTGCTAGGAATAGAATTCTGTAATGACAAAATCAATTGCATGCTCATTGAAAGTAGTGTGCTCAAACTCTCTTTTTAGGCATTTGATTTTACCCCTGAGCCGTTATTATGGAGTGGACTATCAAATTAATTAAGAAGACCCTGGGAATGAGGTGGCTTACTTTGAAAAACATGTACTTGCTGGGCACAAGCTTCGTAATGTACAGTGAACTAATTACAAGATATTTTAGTATATTTTATATATAAGTTTGTTGCGGCAGCTAAAAGCTAGTTTTTATTTTTTATTTTTTCAGCGGAAATGTGAATCGTTAACGATATAATTAAAATAAATGGTAGAGAATTATTATATTGTAAGTAAGGAAATGTTAACCGTATTCCGGTTGGAAAAGGGAGGAGCTCTCTCCTTTCAAATTCTTCATATAATTTACGAACTAGGGTTTAATCTGGTGACTCTTCGTCCCAAAAATCATCTCATAGAATATTATAGTTATATCTCGCCCGCAGAAATCTAAAAAGATAAAAAAGCCCTGGGAAGAGGTTGCATTAAATTCTCATACACATGCATTTATAAGAAATCAGATAAGGCACTGCCTTAAATATTTTTTTTTTTTTTTTTTTTATACGAAGTTATACTTTTTTTTATCACATAATTATTTATTTATTTAAAACCTAAAATTTATTATTTACAACTAGTAGATTAGGCCCGTGGAAAAATCCACTTAGGCAGAAAAACAATTGAAAATTCTGTCATTTGAATTTTGATGACATCAGCAAATATTTCAGTATATTGAATATGCCTTTTACTAAAAAAAATAATCTGAAAATGCATAAAAAGAAAGTATATAAGTCATAATTTAACAAAAAAGTTCTTAAAATCTAAAACAAAATATCAAATGTCAAATCGCATTAAATTCTCCCAACAAAACTTCAGACAAAATATGAAAAACAACGGCGTGCAAGGTGTAAAATCTAGTTAGTAGAAAGTTACAACATTGACAGTCACAACCCAGACAGTTACAACAACAATAATAATAATGTCAGAAATAACACATCTCAAATATGTATACATCTTATTATGTGATTATGTTGAAAACCTTCAATATTTTAATCTGAAATGTCGAAAAGAAAGGCTTGCAACAGTAAGCACAGATCTATGAAATAAGTTCTTTATGCATTTTAAACATTGTCTTTTCCCTAAATGCTTATACAACAATACAACCTGAACGATATCAAAAAGCCAAACTTAAACAAACACAAAACACCAAAAAACAAAAAGTTAAACTTTGAAAAATCATTTATTCGGTTGCATACCATCCTCTCCCGCAAAAATATGCACAAAATGTAAAAATTAACCGGTTAACAAAACAATGTTTTTGTCTAATGATCCGTACTGACTTTACCAAACATTTTAAACTGAAATGTCGAAAAAGCAATGGGCAAGGAGTAAATTTCAAATCAACAAAAATCATTATTTTGAAAACATTGTATATATATATGGTCCTTCCTCACAAAAGTTTACAATAAATGCAGAACACAAAGGTTTATGAGGAGCAAATCAAAATAGTTCAATTGGCATGTTCTATATTGTCTTCACCCATAAAATCTTCCACAAAATTGATATGAAACCTATCAAATTCAACTCAGAAAAAGCAGTCATTTAAGTGCATACAAAAATACAACTTGGAAAGTGTAGAATATAAAATTATTATTTTTAGTATATATACTTGCATATGGTCCCCCCTCACAACAGTTAAACAGTTTCAGTCTGAACATTCAGTAATTTTTTATCATCACCAAATATTTATTCCCGTAATTACATTACTTACAGTTAGTTTAAAGTTTAAAAAAAGTTTATAAACAAAATATAAAAAAAATCAAACTTACACAACAGCTCACAGTCTAATTGTACAAAAATTTGTTCTTTCAGTATTTTGCATGTGGTCTTTTTTCCACAAAAGTTTACACAGCATTTAAAAAACAGCAGTTTGCAACACAAACAATATAAACGGCAACCATACTATTCTCTGCTGAGAAATTTTAACCACAAATGTAAAAAAAACAGGTAAATTTCCCCCAAAATGTGAACAACCTTTGTAAAAATATCAACCACCACCCTTGTAAAAATATATAACCTTGTAATTTACATGCGAGCTCACAGAAGTTTAACAGGATGTCAACAACAAAACAATAAAACTTACTCCAATTAACGCACACACTTTAGTTTTACAAAATCATTCCTCTTAAAGTAAAATTTGCAGAAAACGTGAGAAAAATTATTCCTCACACTATACCCTAAAAGTTCAATAAGTCTTTGAAAGATTTTGTGGCTTGTTACATCATAATTTGTGCTCAAATAAGATCCCTAAGTTTGACTACTAAGGTGGATATAAATAGCTAAAAGTAGGAATAACAACATTAATCATCAGTTAGCTAGCTAGGTTTAGATATGGAGCTTGAAGGTAACATTAGATAAGACAGATAACCAGTTAAATATAGTTAAACTGGAAAGACGCATATAGCCAGCTAGCTATTTATGCTTAGTAAAACACATATAAAGAGAAACAATAGCAATATAAAAATTATGACATTTGCAGTAAGTTCAACAAACCAAAAGTTTCGCTAGCACATTTGTTTGATAGCCAGTTAACAGCTTTATGTAGCATTTTGAATTTTAGGACAAATACATTAGTTACACACCAGGGGAAACATTAATTATGCAAAAAAGTGTAAAAAAATATGATAGATTTTTTATAAAAAACGCGGTAAAATATAAAATGTAAAGAATTTGAAGCTTTTAAGTGATTTTTTACTGGCAAATGCGAGTCTGCCTGACACGTAACTATAGCGACATAAAAACATAACGTCTAAAAATATCTAAAAAGTTCTTACTATTTGTGAATCCAAATCTACTTTAAACCCAAGCTTTCATTTTCTACTTCTAACTTTTCTTTACTACTTCTAGCTCCACTCTTCACTTTCGAAGTAACTTCTTGTGGCTTCTAACTTTACTTTTGTACTTCTATGTTCACATAAAATATATATAAAAAAGAACAGAGTGTAAAACCAATTGGCAAATTTTTTAGGCTAATTAGTCAAATTAGAAATGCAAAAACAAAGTTTGCATTCACTTTTTCTCCACAAAAGTGTAAAAAAGGAATGGTTGTAGGAAATACTTCTGATTCAACAAAAATCAGTATTTGCATCTTGTACTCATTAAATATTACCCAAAATTTCAAAAAACTGCGATTTGGAACGCATCAAATTTATAAATAGAGAGGGATCAGTCATTTCGGTATGTTGTACAGAGTCCTGCCCGGTAAGAATTTATACAAAATATAAAAAAAAAACACAAGTTTTTTCGGTGTTGTACAAAATGTCATAAACAAAAACATTTTAGTCAGAACATCTAGAACAACAAAAATCACTACACTTAAGGTACCAGAATTACTACATGTTAAATAAAAATCGTTTCGTCATATTGCATGTAACCGATGTATATAAGTTTAGTTACACAAAATGTGAAAAATACATTAATTTGCATACACAAAATGTGAAAAATACATTATATATTTGCTTAAAAACAGTCCTTAAACTCTTCTTAAATATTATGTAATACTTTTTTAAAAGTTGCCACAACAACTTGTTAATTTAAGCTTAAAATGTCAAGTGAAATAAGTTACGGTCACATTCTTAGCAAAGACCACTAAGATAATACTATGGTAGCTGGCTTACATGTAAAAAGCAACATAAAACTGAAGCTAACATAAGCTAGCTACAGCAGCTAATAGCTGGTCAGTTGAATATAAACTGGAGACTTAGCTAGGTATAAAGAACATGGCTACATATTTATAAATTCTGAGGTAGCTAGCTATTTAGCTAGGTTGTTATTGGTGTGTGGTTGGCTTTATGATGCTAGCTAACAAACATGTCTCGCATCAATAATATCATCAAAACTAAAAAAAAACATAAACAAACCTTTGAAACCTTGCTATACTTCATTTACATACCATGCCCTTTTTCAAATGTTTTTGTAGATTTATTTTGAAGGCAAGAGAAGACAAATGCTTAAAAAGGACAGCCATCTTTTTTGCAAACACAATTTCCGTTACTTTGTGCTAGAACTTCATTTAACAAACCACACAAAACTCGCGGCTTTTCTCGACAAAGAAGACATATTTTTTTCGGTAACATCAAAGATTTTTTTAGGCAACATCAAAGGAAAATGAACACATCCACTTTGCCTGTCACAGACAGACGGACACACTCTCCGTATTATTATAAGAGATTATTTTTTCATTACTACTTTCTATTTATTCTGATTGTTCGAGTGTTTTGATTGTTTTTGAATTTTAAAATCTCTACACAGAATAGTTTATTGATTAATCGCTGCCTACAATCCTTGAAGGAGAATTGGAGAGTTCAATGTCATTGATTGTTGCAGGTTCCCTACCCCACAATGAGCGTGCGCCTCTGATGCATAGTAAAGTTGATCTTAACAAACTGAATGAGATCTTCGACCTTATGAAGTTGGTCGATTGTTGGACTGTGACATCCCGCTTTTCAGCAATCATCTGTGATAGTCGTTTGTAAAATACTCCACACTCACGACCCATTCCTCCATTTGTTGAGAAGACAAGGGGACTGAAGGTCCCATATTCCACGGTGTTTACTCGCTCGTTATAATGGCGTTTCTTTTCATCTTCATTCCTTTTGAAGCACTTGCTGAGCTCCAGATCCCTGTATCTTCGAGCACTTAGGTCAAAGACCCTTATATCAAAAAATGCTCTTTGCCCAGGAGTCCAGAACCCAGTAGCACTGATGTCCAAACGTGTTTCTCTGCTGATTGGCAGTACGATATTGAAACTGCTCGCTATCTAGAGCCATCAAGCTTGGTTCGCTTCGAACATTGACACATACCTCATCAAGTAGCTTTGCTGTTATGTCGGGAATCTCATTATGTCTTAATGTCACAAACCCTCCTTTCTTACAAGACAGCGCATGTGAAACATCAAAACTGCTTCCACAGACACATTCAGTGGGTAATCGAGGAAGGGTCCAGTTATATCGAATACGCAGTGCATCCCGGAACAGCTCTTTGTTGAGATCGTACGCAAGCTCTTTGATGGGAAGATTTGTTAACCTTGAAGAACCGACTAGGCAATTGGAGTCGTTCTTTCTCTTTTGATCTTCATTCAACTCGGTTCTGACTCGCACCAGTTTCTCTTTATTTCGTTGGTTCTTCTCACTTTTAATCATTGCAATTGATTTTATTTCCCCATATTCAGTGGTGCTAAGTATCTGATTCTGAAGTTGAAATGTAAACTGCTTTGAATTCTCGTGCTCGATCGGTGCAATTTCACAGACATTAAGACCAAGTCCGCCCATCCGAGGCGGGAGGGACAGAAGATCTCTTTCTGTGTCGTTTATGACTTTCCCACCAGTGATGGCCGGAATAAATTGATGTCTTAAAATATCTTCAATTGGTTGGAGGCAATCTTCCATTTGAGGTATCGTTCGAATGAAGTATGAGTAGCGATGCTGAAAGCCACGCACATAACATGCATATGCCGCCTGTGGCTGGGTGACTGCAATCTGTGTCAGCAAGGTCAATTCATCAGACCAGTTTTTGACCCTCTTTTTGCAGTATTCATCTTTGGCTGTTTTACTTCCAATAACGGTGCCAAGATGTCTCTCACCGTCTTTGGATATTTGTATATTTGTGCCTTCAAACACTGTTTTGGCAAGATCAAAGTGTTCCTCTTTTACAATTAGCCATGATTTCATTGGCTGGGGAAAGTATCCAAAGTGAGGACCGATTGTTGTAATATTGATCCACAATTGCTTCAATGATCGCAATTTTCCTGTTGATGTAATATCGTCCGCAAATGCTGCCATTTGATCTGGAACATCAGCAATTGTTGACAACATGATGTTAAGGAGTGGTGTAATTCCCATAGCATAAACTGCCATGCCAATTGGGTCTCCTTGAGTGGTCCATTCATTAGAGCGGAGTTCAATTCCACCAATGACAAACAATCTGGCAGGCACATGATAACAATTGACGACATAATTTGAGAACTCTGGACACAATATTTGCACATTGTGAAGAAGAGCTTTCCGATTAATGTTATTGAAAGCATTAGCGGCATCTACTAGTATCACCGCCTCAGCTCCTTCACTTTTAAATGCTTTCCTCATCGAATGGATTGCAGCCTCACTTCCTCCTTTTTGACCAGAACACATCTGCACCCTGCTCGCCGATATGATAACATCTCCTTTAACAATTGACATAACCAACTTTCCACAGATCCGCCTTAGCACTTCCCCGACCCCAATGGGCCGGACTCCTGGTTGCTTGTCAAGTGACACTAACCTTGCAGCTAGAAAACCCTGCAACGATTGATCCAGGGGCGGATTTAGCTATGGTGTACTGGTGTAAATACACCAGCAAATATTCTGCTCAAAATATTAAGGTTTTGCTCTCTGATTTTTATGCCCATTATTAAACTGAACTAGAATAACGGCCGCCAGCGTCCGTCGCGTATAAAACTGATATTCGGGGTCCCGCCCCCCGCCGTTTGGGTTTTGTGGTCCTGTTTTTGTGTCAATTTAGCCGAATGCGGCTGTTTCATCCTGCGAAATTTTTGATATCCTAATCGGTACCGGCTTCAGTATTTACACCAGTTCAACTGGTATAAGCTGCGCATTCTTCTGGGCAAAAAATATCCTGGTGTATTTCTCTGGTGTAGCCAACTGGTGTAAAATGAAAATTATAAGGCATGACGATCCAGGACATATATTCAGGTGAGTGATCTGCAAACTTTCTCTTTTACGACCGCTGTGAAACAGGTGAGTGTTTTTTTACCTGATTTATGTCTTCGAAGATTTGGAGCGAGATGTAAAGTAAAGCACCATATTTCGACATGTGTTGGAGAAGTATCATATTTGGATGCAAGAGTTGGGAAGAAAAAGTTGGACTGAATCTCGCAGACACTACTGAATGCTCCCTTGGTAAAATTTCCAACAGAGTCTATTTGTAGCTAGATGTTTAAGGTAAGAAATTTTATTTGTTTGCTTGTGTATTTTTTAATTATAAATTTTAAATACAGAAATAGTTACTAGTTGCCTAGCTACTCGCATGATAAGTTCAAATACCAGCAAGTAAAATTGTCTGCAGATTTTTATAAACAGTGTGTTTTGTTTATATTTGAACTTTTATCTTTTATCTTCGAGAAGTGCGTCTAATCAATATAGCTTAGCCTTGTTATTATATATAGTTTATTTGTTTGTTTTCTTTTTTCTTTTTAACATTTTGTTTTTGCAGAAAACTTTGTAGCTAACTATCGTTTATAAATAATAGAAAAAACATTTTTACTTAGATCTACTGGAAACGGCAATTGTTTATACAAGTCTGTTTCAATATTAATTGTTGGAAATGAGAGCCTTTGCTTCGAGCTGCCGTTTCGATTGAGCTGCGTTTACATTCAAACTTCTATGCTTCACATAATGTTGACAAAAAGATTATGGAGAACTTTCCTCGTAATGAAAGAGGACTTTTTGCATCAATATTTCCTCATGATGTTGCTGATGAATTTACAGGAAATAAA
Source organism: Hydractinia echinata (assembly GCA_030067915.1). Taxonomy (NCBI): domain Eukaryota; kingdom Metazoa; phylum Cnidaria; class Hydrozoa; order Anthoathecata; family Hydractiniidae; genus Hydractinia; species Hydractinia echinata. The sequence continues at coordinate 2,123,175 of JASGCC010000012.1, read as the reverse complement.
AACTTAGGTAGGAAGTCATGTGTCATCAAGGAAGCCATTAATAATCCAAAAAATACAAGATTCTGCTCTTTAATGGATATGCTTGCTCTTGCAATAATTATTGGGAAAAATATTAAAACCGTATACCCTCATGATATAGATGACATCCAAGTTTTGATAATGGGTTGATTACCCCAAGAACAAGTACAGAATATACGAGCGAATGAATAACCATTATGTAGTCAAGAATGGGTGACGTGAGTTATTGGGTTATTTGAGCCAAATCACTTTGTATGTACCTCTTACCACCATGAAAAAAGACAAAACGTCAGCAACAATGAATTTAAATGGCAAAGGTTTAAGAGGTAAGAAGTAATTTATTGCTTGTGTTTTTAAAAGAGAAAGTTCTATACATTGCAAGTAAACATCCAGCTTTATTTCTTAGAAATAATTAATAATGCAATTAGCTGCACATATTTTTATGTTGTACCCAAATATCTTCAAGATTTTACATATTCTTGCCGTAGTGCCAGTAACGACAAGTTCTTGTGAGAGATCTATATCAATGCTACGACGAGTAAAGACATATTCAAGAATCTCAATGACCCAGGTATGTTTCTACAATATAACGTTGCGTATTAAGGAGAATGTGACATTTTTAATCTTGTCGTGTATCTTAATTTATTGAGTTATCTGTTTTAATTGTGAAACACCACATTAAGTGGATTTAATTATAATTTTGAAACTTTTCTTCAGGATCGATTTAATGGCTTGGTGTTGCTAAATTTCCACAACGAGATGAAAATAAATTTAGATGACGTAATCGATATGCTGGCAATAAGATATCCAAAAAGACTTAAAATGTTAGATATCCTGAACGACGATTAAAAGTGTAACAGTCTTGATAAAAAAAGGAATAAATCTTGTATATTATTATCTGTTGTTTAAATGTCCCTGTATATAAATTCCCTGAAAGTAATAAGGCATGACACCAAAATTAAAAAAAAAAACATTTAAATTACTCAAGTTGTACAAAAAACGTTACAAAATATAATCTTCGTCAGCTAAAAAACTAAAAAACCCACCTATACACCTACTTAGTAAAGATGAGTCTGAGAGATGATTTTAAGCTATTTTAGCCGTTTAAGGGCGTTAAAGGGCGTTGGCTTCAGAGATAGGGAAATGTATGTTCTAGCGCAGTCGCGCACAATGCACGGTCAAACTCAACAAATCCAGTACCATGCGGTGCTTAGCCATATATATCCAGTACCATGCGGTGCTTAGCCATATATATCCATTATCATGTTGTGCATAGCCATACCTAGTCCCTAATAATCAATGCAGTGACGTCATCAAAAATTAATGCATGCGCATTCAAGATGCGTTAGTTTTGAGCAAACATGAAATCATCTGTAAATCGAAAAACTTATACAATAAAGAAATGAACGCCCACACCGTGAAACAATTACGTGATATCGCAAAAAACGGTGGACTTACGGGATATTACAAGCTACGCAAGGCCGAATTGATTTCTTTATTGGATGATGTACCACATTACGCTTGAAGGCCGCCTAAACAACCACCTAAACCTATGGGGGCGTACCACAGAGGCCACCCAGGGGGGCCGGAAAACGAAAAACAATCAGGCCAGTGACTATACTACCAACACCGGAGGCCATGGACATTTTTGAGGGACAGGAAATGTCGAAAAATCGTTCCATCGTGACAGCCAAGATGCAGGGATGGTACAACTGGCTTATAGACGCAGTTCCAAGGCCTATAAAATAGGGGGTCAGGAGGACCTATGCAGTCTTTAAACGTAAGGTGATGGATCTCTATGGGGCAGCCAGGACGAAGCCTATACTTTATGACGAAGTCGAACAGGAGGCCGAGGAAGACCACATCGAGGATATCCAAAAACCATATGATCAGCCGGAGCAAGACTATACACCTCAGGAACATAAGCATGCTCTCCGCAGGACCTTTCGAAGTTATAGAATTCCTGGTGTAGGAGGAGCCGACGTAGATGGGTATATAGGGATGGTGTGACCCGATGTGAAAACCTTGATTGGGGACCAGGTAGAAGATATGGGATCGGCGAAGGTACAGCTGTCCCTTTGGATCATGTGGAAGAAGAAGAAGAACCCAGAGGGGGCCAACGACGAGCACATTGAGGTGAAAAAAGCCTTCAATAGTAATATGGCCTCAATCTTCCAGGGTAGCGACGTAGACGACGTGCTGGACAGGATGTTTGCCAATATTAAGACGCACGTCGAACATCCTGCACTACCTCAAAGTGGCTTTACTATTAGTCGAATTCTACACCTTGACATAGACTTCCATAAGCTACGGCTAACAAGGGGTTCATCGTATATCGAAGCCCCTAAATGGATATCCTCTTAGAAGGCCATCATTAACCCTAAAAATGAAGACGAGGAATGTTTCAAGTGGGGAGTCATCGCATCCCTGCACCATAACGAGATTGAAGGAGATCCACAAAGGATCACCAAGCTGAAACCCTATACGGACCTTTATAATTGGGATGGTATGGAGTTCCCTACACCAATCAAGAGCATATACAAGTTTGAGGAGAACAACAAGGACATTGCAGTGGACGTCTTGTATGTGACGGGGAAGAAGATCAATATCCTACGCCGATCGCATAACAACGGACGTAGCAAGCAGGTGAATCTACTGCTCATCACCAATGACAAAAAGACACACTACACAGCCGTCGAAAGTCTATCGCGGCTCCTAGGTATTGAGACATCGAAAAATACGGCAAAAATGCACTTCTGTCTAAACTGCCTACAGGCCTTTCCCACAGTTGAATCGAGGGACAAGCATTATGGATACTGCAGGGACCATGAGGTAGTTAAAATCACAATGCCAAACGAGTCTGAAAAATTGTTATTCTATAGAGATGGCCAGATGCAATTCAAGGTACCCTTTGCAATATATGCCGATTTTGAAAACTTACTAATACCAGTAAAGGAAGATGCTAGGGAGACCAAGACGAAAAAGCTGAGCAGGCATGTACCATCCGGCTGGTGTACCTATAGTACCTTTGCATATGGGGATGTACCGGATCCACTAACAGTGTACCGTGGTGAGGACTGTGTAACCCGCTACCTAGAGGATGAGGTTAAACGCCTGTATAATACCTACCCGCAGCAACCCATGCTGGAACTGACAGAGGTCCTAAAAATGGAAAATGAGGCCACGCACTGCCACATCTGCCTAAAGCCGTTTGACAACTGTGAAAATAATCGCAAGGTCAGAGACCATTGTCACTATACGGGGTTATATAGGGGTGCCGCGCATAACAGTTGCAATTTGAAGTATAAAATACCTAGTCACATACCTATAGTATTCCACAATCTCTCGGGATACGATGCGCATCTCTTCATCCGGGAACTGGGTGAAAAATACGACACCCAGGACATCGGTTGCATTGCTGAGAATACCGAAAAATATATATCTTTCAATGTTAAGATCAAGGTACCCCTTGCAGGTATGGGGTACGGCGATGGCGAGACGTATAAGAAGATCGAGATCCGTTTCATCGACTCCTGCCGATTCATGCCTAGCAGTCTGGATAAGCTAGCGAGCAACTTCGACGATGAGCAGTGTAAACATCTCCGCTGGTTTTTCAACAAGGATGACACGTTCAAACTCATGCGCAGGAAGGGTGTGCACCCATACGAGTACATGGATGATTGGCAGCGATTTGAGGAGTCAGAGCTACCAACCAAGGATGCCTTTTACAGCAAGCTGAACATGAAGGGGATCAGCGATGAGGATTATGCCTATGCAAAAAAAGTATGGAATTGTATAACTCCAGAGGGCGATGTGGTTACCATAGGTGACTACCATGATGTGTACCTCACAACGGATGTACTGCTATTAGCCGACGTGTTTGAAACGTTTCGAGATGTGTGCTTGGCAAACTACAAGCTTGATCCTGCGCACTTTTACAGTGCACCTGGCCTGGCCTGGAAGGCAGCACTCAAGTATACCGGAATTAGGCTAGAGCTCCTCACAGACCCTGACATGCTCCTGATGTTCGAGAAGGGTATACGAGGAGGTATAGTGCAGGCGGTACACCGTTATGCCAAAGCAAACAACAAATACATGGGAGACCAATACGATCCGGAGCTTGAATCCTCCTACCTGCAGTATTTGGATGCCCACAACCTATATGGATATGCGATGCGTCAAGACCTCCCGACAGATGGCTTCAAATGGGTATCAAACGTCGATGCATTTACAGAAAAGCGGATCGGGAAGCTCGTTAGGGACAATAGGCATGGGTACATTTTAGAGGTAGATATTGACTACCCCGAGAGGCTACACGACACACATAATGAACTGCCGTTCTTACCGGAACGCAGGAAGGTCCACAAGGTCGAGAAGTTGGTACCAATTTTGGAAAATAAGCGGAGGTACGTGGTACATATTACAGCCCTTCCCAAGGCCTTAAAACATGGGCTTGAATTGAAGAAGGTGCACAGGGTCATCAGGTTTAACCAAAAGGCTTGGCTGAAGGGGTACATAGATCACAACACGAGGCTGAGAACGGCTGCCAAAAACGAGTTCGAAAAATATTTTTACAAGCTCATGAATTTAAGCGTATTTGGCAAGACGATGGAGAATATACGGAACCACCGCAACATTCAGCTAGTCACCAGCGAGGACAAGTACACGAAGCTCGTGATGAAGCCAAATTTCAAGGGTGGAAGCCGGTTCAGCAAGAACCTCCTAGGCGTTGAGAAGGGTAAGACGGAGGTGAAGATGAATAAGCCCGTGTACATTGGCCAGGCCATCCTGGAACTGTCAAAAATGGTGATATACGAGTTTCATTACAATTTCATGCAGCCCAAATATGGCAGCAAGCTGCAGCTCTGTTACATGGATACAGACAGCTTTGTGTACCACATTCGAACGGAGGACTTCTACCGTGATATCAGGGACGATGTTGAAGATCGATTTGACACAAGTGCCTATAATCCTGATGATAACAGGCCTCTCCCCATAGGAAAAAATAAGAAGGTGGTTGGCCTGATGAAAGACGAGCTTGCAGGGAAGGTCATGACCGAGTTCATCACCCTGAGGGCAAAGCTCTATGCCTATGAGAGTCTCACAAAAGAGGGTGGTGACAGGAAAGCGAAGGGTGTTAAAAGATGTGTGACTAAAAAGTCTATCACTTTTGACGACTATAGGCGATGTCTGGAGGAAGGCGTTGATATATACAAGAGCCAAGTCTTGATTCAGAACAAGAACCATCAAATCTACACCCAAGAGGTGAATAAGTTAGCCCTTAACAGAGCCGACGATAAACGGATCGTTCAACCTGATCAGATTATCACGCTAGCCCGTGGACACTACCGCCTGGTGTCTACCCGGGAATAAAATGGAGGTATGTTTACTAATTGCTGTAATTTTACCGTATGCTCTGATTGCTTATGGATATTTTCGTTACAAAAGACTACTAATAAATATGTCATAGCTTGCACAAGTATTCGACACGGCCTCCGCAGAATATGAACAGATAGAGAAACCCATCGATAAACGCCAGGCTTTGAAGGAGGCCCTGAGGAAAAGCAAAGGACACCTTTTGCCCAAAAAATACACAGAAGGGTTTGTTGACAAGGCCCCAGAAGAGGCCATTGACAAGGTACATACGGAGTACCTTCAACGTGAGCTTCAGGAGAAGGGTGAAAAGACGGCCAGGGCACTGTCCACCCATGTTATCAGCATATATGCCAGCATGATTGGAAATGTAGTGACGAATTACGTCTGGACATTGAAGAGGATCCTATTATCCGGCACGCCATGACAGACCTGGGGATCCTTGTGTACTGTACCATTGGGAGGTGTCTGGCGCCTATCCTGGTAGCAGGACACACGGCCCGGCATATGGGTAAAAGGAAACAAAATGAGGGGGAGGTGGAGACCAAGGAGAAAGATCAGGATCCCCAGGGCTATAAGATAAATGAGTGAAGAGAATACTAGCCAAGTTATAACCAAGAAAAACGAAGGCCGTGTTGCTGCTGGCAAGAGACTTGCGGAGTGGAATAAAAAGAACAAGGCCGACCTGAGGAAGAATGTGGTAAAAAGTACTTCACAAGATGATCAAGAACTTGATGTAGTACCTAGCAAGTCCATAGATATATACATTTATGGCGTCGGTACGCTGACCATATTAACGATAGCCGTTGGCGTATGGTGTAAATTTGGCAAGGGTGACAACAAGCCGACGACTAATCCGGAGCCTAGGCAGGACAAGGCCCAGCCTATTGATATTTTCAATATGCGGTAATAATACGGTAATAATAAATGGCAGCAAGCAATATTACACCTAAAGAGAAGGAGATTTTGGACATGTTGTACGAAACGGTTGTAGACCTTAGCTTCACCTTCGCCTATGCCATGGCGGGTAAAAAGTTCCTTGGCATAACAAGGCCATCCACGAAGATGGATACCGAGGATGTGCTGAAGATGGTGGCGTACTTTGCGGCGGGACGGGCGAGTCGCGAGATGGCCGTGAAAAAAGGGTGGTTGCCGGCAAGCATAGTCCCCAAACCGAAATAGACCGTCTGGTTAAATTTTTTTTGTTTGCCCCTGAGGCAAACAGAAATGGAGGAGGGTAAAAAATGCTCGAAATGTAAACACGATCTCCCATTGAACCATTTCAGGATCAAGTGTAATGGTCAGCAGAAAAGGCAGTGTATCAAATGTCTCGCCTCTAACAATACCGTCACGTACCGTACCCGTAAACAGCCAATACATGAACTGAGTGATGTCGTAGCTATATGTAAGGCCCATATCAAAGCCCAATTTTCCGAATGCAATGGTATGACCTGGGAGAACTATCATGCCTTGCATATTCATCATAAGGTACCATATAAATATATAGAGACAGGCAGGTACCCGACGCTTGTTGATGTAACTAGGGTATTACACGGGGCGGGTCATCCAATACTAAATGGGAGAGATGTCCACAAGATCTTGCTGGAAGTGCAAAAAAGTGTTTCCTCCTGAGATGTTCAAAATTAGGGGTAATAGTAGGACGAAGAGTTGCATAGGTTGCCTAGCTAAAGCGAGGGAGAGGCGGCGTATATAATGTAAGGACCCTATTATCGAATATGAGGTAGATCCTCTTGCCATTGATAGGGAGATTAGGGGGTTTCAACAGGATGAGAATTACATACTTCTTTACACCCTCCTGACATACAACATCATACCAAAGTACACCGAACTCGGAGCACCCCCTGGGATCCCGGAAAAGGCACTGCTTGTTAAAATGTATCGCGGGGTATTGCGGTATCTACAAGGCAAATTAACCTATTCTCCACTACCCCTTGAATATTTGAATATAAGACCCAACATACCAAGCTCTGCCCTGCCTGCCGGGGGCATCTTATCATTAATCCCGGGGGCACATGGATCTGTGCTGAATGCCTTTGTACTATACCGAAAATAGATTGGAATAAATGGTATTGGACGTCGTAAAAAACCCTCATACAGCAATCTTCACAGGCCCTACCTCTTGTGGCAAGACGCAACGTGCTCTGGACCTCCTCGAGCAGGAGTATAGGAAGAACTATCAAAATATCATCATCCTGTGCCCTACCCTGAAATGGAATAAGACATACCTTGAAAGAGCCTCACTATGGAAAGACCCCTATGTCTTTCTAATAGACCCTAGAGACCAACTGTTTGAATGGATAGCGAAATTATCCTCGCTGTTGGCGGGCGAGGAGACGTTGTTTATCGTTGACGACATGATAGCTGATGAAAGCCTCGATAAGAGGCGACAACCCCTACTCAAATTGGCGGTCTCGGGCAGGCATCGCAAACACAGCCTGTGGTTATTAACCCAATCTTATACGGCTTTGCCCAAGAACCTTCGACGTCAAAAGAAGCAATTCTTTCTCTGGTATCCCTCAAAAAGGAGTGACATGAGGATGATTGACGAGGAAACCAACCTTATTTCAGACTGGGATGATATCAGGCTGAATTGAAAAAATCCAAGCATGCATGCCTATATGTGAGATTGGAGCACCCTAGGATTCTCGAGTGATCACGGTGAAAGCCTCTGGCTGAACATGGACTATAAGAAATGTCGCAACTTTCTCTCTTCAACACCGTGCCCGCAGGATCAATTGAAACATTGTTCGATGAACAAAACCGGCCCCATTTTAAACGTGCCGATTTGGGACGTTTCCTGGAGATTGCCGATATAGTGCGCAATTTTAAATATTTGACCGAGGTAGCTACAACAAGAGAAAATATACAGATAGGGGTTGGGGGTGGCACCCCCAACCCAAATGAAGGCCGAAATTGGCATGACGTATTCGTCACATTAGATGGTGCATTAGAGATTGTTGTCAGATCAAAAAAGCCCAAGGCTGTAGCTTTGACAAAATGGCTTACGAAAAAAGGTGTCGAAAAATTGCAGGATGAGGTCAGGGAGCAGCGCCGGACCATTGCCATCCTAGAGGACGATCTTGGTGTTCTTAAGCAGGACAACTCGGAACTCCAGCAAAGACATGTACCGCATCGGCCTCCTATCGATACCGTCTTATGTGTCCTGAGCAAAAATGACCCACAGGAGCGTGGAAGATCTGGAAGGCACCCACACTACATGATCCGATGCCAAAGGAAGCAGCTCACGGCGAGAATCAACACCCTGAGAGTGAGGTATCCGGACATGGTGCTAAGGGAGCCTGAGTGCGACGAACCCAACGCCGTGCATGCTTGGTGTAGGTTCAAGGATGATGTCCTTACCAAGGACAATTTCTATAAGAACCACTTCACTCTACCTGACGATGATACGCGGGAGCTATTCGGTATGTTTGACATTGATATGTCGTAAGCGGGCACTAATTTTACTACCCAAAAAAGAGTAGTAAAATTACCATTTATGACCACGTTGAAAGCCTCTGGCTGAACATGGACTATAAGAAATGTCGCAACTTTCTCTCTTCAACACCGTGCCCGCAGGATCAATTGAAACATTGTTCAATGAATAAAAACCGGCCCCTGTTCAAACGTGCTGACCTCGAAAAATTCCTATGTATTCCAAATGCTAGGCAGTATGGTCTTGATCGCCATATGACAATATCAAGGGGAGAAATAGAGGGTTGACCGGCTGTAGTTTGTAACTACAGCCGGTCAGGTATGCTAGGAGGAGGGAAAAATCAGCATGACATCCTCATCAGGCTGGGAGGGGCCCTTGAAATTACACACCGTTCCAGGAAACCCAAAGCAGTAAAATTAATCTCTTGGCTAGCCGAAAAAGGTGTCGAGAAATTACAAGATGAGTTCAAGGAGCAGCGTCAGGCCCTCGAGGACAGAGATATTGCCATGGCGATCCTTGGGGATGACTTAGACGATAGGGACAAACAGCTCATAGTGCTGGGGGATGAGCTCGAGGAGCTACAGCAACGTGCCGTGCCCCATCTCGAGGATCCCGGAAAGGATAACAGTATGGTCATTATCCAGAAGAACAACGACGATCCCTGGCCATACCTAGCCATCTGTGGCCAACAGGGGTATGTAGCGCAAAAAATACGGAATAAGCTTGTTGACTACCCCAAGGGTGAGATTGTCGTACTGGCAGAGACCCCGAATTCGATTGTACACTACAACTGGCTCAGGGAGCGTGGATGAATCGAGGTAAACCCCGAGCGTGTGAGACATTTCAGGCTTGGCGAGCACTACACGCATGAACGTCTCCTGGAACTTGCGGAATGATATGGGCCCCCGTTCTATACCGAGCCCCCTTTGTTGTATGTAAGAGATCCGAGTAAAGAGTTGAAAGATGAACCTTTAGAGGTACTCCTGAAATTACTCTTCACCACTTGATAACATCTGTAGGTACCTAAACATCTTCGGGAATAAGCAACAACTCTTCCGACACGAAGCTACGATCGGGACCGTCCTTTAAATAGTACAAAAGACGACTACCTGCTACTATTTTGTCCAACCTGTAAGTTTGTCTGCTCCAAAAGGCGTCAGTTGCGCGTCTTTTAGAGTCGTCATGCTCCTCTCCCGGCTGTAACAGATACAAGTACAAACCATCCTCTGGTAAGGGTTTTTCTTTGGGGTATTCTTCACTTTTTGCAAGCGGGACATCATCGAGCTTGATTGCCTTGCTGGGTTTTATATTGATCATAGTAGTCTTGGTATTGTTGAGACCCTTCACAATAGTGTACACATTTTTAACCCATATACTACTAGCCTCTGATGAGACTAGCTCTTGCGCATCCTGAGGCTTGAAGAGTCTTTCCGCGAGTACCTTGTTGTAGGATTCGACAAAGGCTGTAAACGTATGGTGGTACTTGGTAGTAGCCCGCTTGATTTCCACCCCCTTACCTTCCAGTAGCTTCGTTACATCTGACTTAAACTCAGAACCATTGTCGCATTGGAAGGTTTTTGGGTAGTGTAAAGGTCCCGCTTTGTAGATATCTTTAATCATGTCCGCGACCTCGCTAGCCTTCTTGGTACGTAGAGGCCTCGCCGCCCTGTACTTTGAGGCAACATCAATGCCTGTCAGGATGTACTTGTAGGTGCTTCCATATAGCTTATCATGGGGCATATACAACAGATCAAACTGGTGCATTTCGTTCGGGACCGTGATGGTGAAGTGTGGATAATCAATACGTTTTGGACCCCGAATATACCTGAGCCAGAGCAGCTGCCTGGATAGCCAGTGAGTGACTAACTTTTTTGATAGACCACCAATCTCCTTCGCGAGCAGCCTGATAGCTTTTCTTCCGCCCCAGAGATGCTCCAGCATGTAGTAGTTATTGCTTAGCCTTTCAGCCTCTTCCTCGGTAAGGATATGTAATGCTTTTTCTGACATGTTTATTATATATAAAAAAACGTTCTTACAAATACTTGTATGCCACAAAGTCCAGCAGGGATAGGGAGCCAATAATGAAGGTAAGCTCGCCATCTTGTTGCTTCTTGGAGGGTGTATAATAGTCAGCCAATGTTGGAGTCTTCTCGTTTGAAGTGTAGTATTTATACATGTCGTCATCGAGTTCGCGAAGGCTTTTACCTGCCTTTATTTGCATCTCCCGTTGCTCAGCAAACCAGTCAAGCTTAGCCTGTCTATCGCGTACCCATTGAGCCTTTTCAACAGCCCTATCATGCTCTTGCGCTCCGCTTCTCCATGCCCAGAAAGCTTAGAAAACAGATAGTTTGTGCCCGAAAATGCCAAGGCGTTAATTGCAGCGCCGGCGACGATAATAGCGATCGTTGCCATATCTCTTTATTTGCTAGTAATCTAAATTATGGAACCTACCGCCCAGGATGTTCAACTGGGCATCCTGCAGCATATAAACGTAACATTTAATCTGCCCAGTGCTGGCGGTAGCTTTTTTCGTAATGGTTAGACTTATGCCGTTGGAAAGTTTTAGGGGCCGCCCGGAGCCATGTAGCGTAGCATCGGGACTGGACCGAAGGTCGATGAATAGCCCATAGCGCTCTGTTAAAAACTGCCCAAGTGTCACAGTTGAATTAGCGTTGCCATATAGATTTATCATATTTTCAAGGTGATCCTTTGCTAGCATACTGTGCGAGTACAGCTGGGAGGGCTCGCCCTCTATTGTTATCTCGATTTTCTCGATCTGTGGATTGAAATACTTTTCGTTATTGCCACTGTAGGGCTTAGTTACCAAGGGGTCAATGAAGAGTAGTAGTATGCCCTTTAGCGATCTTGATGGTGTATCAAGCTGCAGGTTCCATGAAGTATCAGCTTTATTGATGGTTACGACCCTACTGCGTAGTACGCGTTCGTACGGTAATGCCATCAGCCCATACCTATCCTCCATAATTTTTGCCAGCCCCTCATGCCCTATCCGGTCATATTGGAGTCTAATATTCGATATATTATACGTTCCATCTGCAGCTTTCGCCGTTGCCCCAGTTCCGGTCCCTGCATCCTTAATGACAGCCGTATGTATCACGAATTGAAGCCGATCCCGGAGCGCGTCCTGATAAAGGGGTAGGTTCTGTGCTAATTTAAATTCGAGAGGTATGGCAAAGGTAGAACCGTATCCAAGGGCTATCGCTTTCTCTTCATCTGTACCCGTCACGCCGGTTGCCTTAACCTGTATATTTCTGATATTTCCATCCCCACCCTCTAACCCCTGGAGAGTTAGCTCGTTTTCTCTCATAAACCTGGGGAGCCATAAATCTTGATATGTTTTAAGTATATTGTAGTCACTTATATTGAGAATTTCGTTTGACCCAAAATTAAATCTGAAATTCTGTACGACGGCTCGTCCGATATTAGCAACAACGCCCCGTGCTGTATTACTGCTTGCTAGCGTCAAGTCAAATAGCAAAACCAGGGAGCCTGGAAATATGACGTTGCCCTGTCCAATATTAGGAATATTTACACATAGATCCTCGTCCGGCCCGATGGTTGATGGTGTATGGCTGACGACGACTCGCTGGCGATTCCCCTTAATACCAAAAAGTTGCCTTGTCTCTACGAAGGGATTTAACTTGGCTCCGAACACTGTACTCATGTTTTATTATATGACTAGTCGATAAGGCCCATGGAAAAGTCCACTCAGGCAGAAAAATAGATGTTTGCTGACGTCAGCATTGCATATACAAAAAAAAATTTCGAAATTTGTTTACACGTTGCTTCCAATGTGTAGAGCTTGAAACGCTCATCAAAATAATGTATAGGATCATATGTTTTCGGCGAACGGTTGATGGGAAATAAGGGTTTAGACATTTTTCTGACGTCAGCAAAGACCCGGCAAAACACAAATAATTTTTCTTTCGAAATTTTTATACCCGTTGCCTTCATCCTATAGATCTTGAAACGCTGATCAAGAAAATGTATAGGATCATTTATCTTTGACAAACGGTTGCAGAGATATTCAGGGTTTAAAGGTTTTTTGATGACGAAATCAACCCGTGCATCCGAAACGGATTCGGGGACCCAGGTTTGGGAAAATTACCCAAATTGGTCCTAGGTGGTCCCTAGTTACCCACGCGGTGAAAAATCATTGACGTCACCACCTCGTTTCCAAGTTATTTGGCCTCAAAGTTTTAAGTGCACTGTAACGGCTTCATTAATTTAAAGTAAAACATTGACGTTAGAGTAGTGTTTTTGACGTCGCGCCGTAACATCAGAAAATTTAACATATTAGACATGCATTTTTCGGCAACATCAAAGGAAAATGTAGACATCCACTTTGCCTGTCACAGAGACACGGAACTGGCGTATTATTATATAGACTAGTCGATTAGGCCCGTGGAAAAATCCACTTAGGCAGAAAAACAATAAAGAACTTAGGCGAGAGAACAATGAAAAAGATACTTGCTGCTTTTATTGTATGAAAACTGAAGTGCTATTTAAAGTAACGTATAACATCGTGTACTTTTGACAAAAATTATTGACGTCACCAATGCATGTTTAAAAATTTTTTCAGATAATAAAATACTTTACTTTTTTGTTTTTTGTACAGTAATGTGAAATAATGGCATTGTACCTCTGCTGTTCTTTTGAGTTTGACCAGTATCAATAAATCTTTGATGGATTTGTGTAACATGCTATGCCCTGACTTTTAGTTCATGAATTATCTCGATTAAAAGGAAATAATCCACTTAACAAAGCGCGCCACGGGAAGGCAAGTCATGGGGCTTTGCGCTTCAACCTAAAAAGAAGTAAAAAGCATGTAAGACATGTATCAAATGTATTAACAAAATAATCCATGCGATTTAAAAAAAAGCATATAGCTCAAACACAAAAAGGGTGTTTGTTATAAAATGGTATATTAAAAGGACAGTTGTTAAAGTAAAGTTTTAGGCAACATGATAAATTCTAGTAGCTGGCGGGTCCTCAATACTGTTAAAAGGGAAAATAACTGAACTGAATGTATTTTGATGTATTTTATTGTAACATCATAACAAAAAAATAACTTAAAAAGAAACTACTCTGAGGTATCGACGATCAGCAACACTGAAATAATAACACAGGGATGGAATTGATAAAAATAGAGTGTACAGTGTTATAAACATGTTTTGCAAATCCATTGTTTGTGAACATTTAAACATTAAATAGACAAAAAAAAGCTTGCATGATAAAATAAGTAATTGCGTAAATATGTAGAAATATTGGATACCCCAGAGTAATAACTAACATCAAAATATACTTGGTCAAAAACTGTAAGAAATATAATCTTAATTAATAATTTAATAAATAATTTAAATAAATAAATAGAAAGATTTTTTTTGGTTTATTATAATTATTGGTTTATTTATTAAATGTACAATTGTTATATTGGTTATGAATAGTATGTGTGCGTCGATGTTTATGCTTTTGTCGACGTTTCTTTGACTGGCTCCAATTAAAATTGGGTAAATCCTGACCTCCATGCGCTTTCCACCATTTGAATGATTTTGTGGACAGGGGGCCAGGATGCTTCTTTCTATACTCCTCATAAGCTGAATACGTCAAAACTAAATAACAAACAAAAACAAAACAGATAAGAAAAAAATAAAATAAAATAATTTTATAATAATACCAAAACTGTGTCCAATAATAAAAAACGTTGCTCCATCTAAACACTATTTATTATCTACAAAATACTCACCCTCCATTCTTTTAACCTTTTTTTCTTTACTATCTAGAAGTAAAAATATTTTTGTTATGAAAATATGGAGGGAAAAAGATATTTAAAAGATTGGATGGAGAAGTACTAAAACAGGATATACCATGCGCAACCTCGACTTTTTCACCTTCTAGAAATTAAAATATTAAAAACAATAAGAAGTTAGTATTAATGGCAATGTTAATACTGATGCTGTAGCTCGGTGTTTGAGAAAATTTTAAAATGTAAAAAAAAGAAGTACCCTGCGTTTCCTGAACTTGTTCACCTTCTAAAGAAAGTGGAAAAAATTATCAATAAGAACTAATTACAAAATAGAAGTATACTCCCTGTTTGTTTATGTGTCCATGAGTGTGTAAGTGTATGAAATATTTGTGCTTGTTGTTATTATGTTTAAATAGTAATGACAAAAATAATATAAGGGCAATAACAAAATAAATTTCAAATAAATAAAGCTATGTCAAATACCTGACATTTCCTTTTCAGGCGTTTTGAAGCAGGCTTTGTTCTTCTATATACATTCTTTTATTAGTAATAGTAAATTTATTAGTAACAGCTAAAAGAAAATATTAAAAACTAATTTAATTTTACTGCAGTAATGGTTCAGTAGCAACTGTTGTGTCCACGACCAGGAATAACAATAACAGATATTTTAGAAAGAATAGTCTAAAAATAACATTGTGAATGGTAAAGTAAAATTAAAATTTCATTGTAAAATGTGCCTTGGCTTTTAGTTCATGATTAGCATATGTAACGCAACTACCTCTTTAAAAATATTTGTGTGAGTTTTAGTATCGGCTGAATCGTTGCCAAAAGTATTTGAATTCAGTATATCTGGTAAAAAAATATTTTATTTTTACATAAGGAAGAAAAACATTGTTAAAAAGAGCAAATGGTTTTTTTTCTTTATGAGCATAACGAATTTAAGTTTAATTTAAAATTCAGACGGATAATTAATACTTGTCTTGGCCTTATTCAGGTTAGGGTCTGATTAATCACAGAAACATCTAACCTATATGCGATTATTATTTTCAAAGTAATTTAGAGCACATCACAACTATCACACAATAAGTAAGATAATAGACTCCTTTTAATGTTTTGTCGTGTTCAAGAATGTATTAAAAGCCCTTATTGGGTCAAATTTTTTTTCAGAGACACAGATTAATAAGACTTTAAAGTTTATTTTAATTTTTCACGATTTTCTTAAGCTTAAAAAGCCAAAATTAAAAAAAAATTGTCTTAAATTCATTACAATTGTCTAAAATAAAATTAGGATGAAATAACAGCCATTTCCATAATAACACATCTAGTAGTTTTAAACATAAGAATATACACCATAAAATGGCAGAACGTTCGCAATAGAAAATTACCTGGGACTGTTAATTAAAAAGGAAAACGATTGCAAAAAAAAATATTGAACTTTTTGCATAATTATCAGTAATAATTCTTTGTGAAATGTAAACGAAACAAATACCCTTGTGCGTTTTCCTTTTCTCCCCTTATTTTGATTCTACAGATTTTTAACCTTTAAAAGTTCTCCTGATTATTTTAAAAATAGATATTCGAAATAATTTATGTCATAAATTTTTTTAAAGCCTTTAGTTCAAATAAATAATTTAATTTTATGCCTTAATATGCTAATCATTTAACGAAGTGCACCGCGTGAAGGTAAGCCATAGGACTTTGCACTTCACCTAAAAGAAAAAAGAGATGCATGTCTAACACAACAACACAAAATGCACCCTTACTGTACTTTTAGGATTTACGACATATATTTGGCATTATGAAAATTTTAAAAAGCCAAAATAAATATCTGCAAAAGAGTAGTATCATCAGCATTTTCAGGGTTGTAGCACTTTCCCCAGAACTCCCTGTTCATTTAATGTGAATAAGACATTTCTTTCTCAAGACTTTTTTTTGTCAGATAAAAACCTCCCTATTCGACTCTAAGACTCTACCAAACCCTGATTATTTTTTTCTGATGTGCCTTACAAATTCGTAAGACATGGGTGCACCAGATAGTGCACGCTACTCTCATGTTGCACAAAAGGGCATGTTAGTACAATTACTCTAACACGTCAACCTTTTGCACTTTGTACAACATGGCAGATAGATATAAAGTGCAAAGTATTGAATTTCTGCTAAGCATAAAATATTTGCATCATTGTCTATTACATTATTGTATGAATTATGTAAGAATTTGACGGTAAACCACATTTTGAGTATAACATTCCCTATTAAAAAATCCTTGCCTGGATGAGGGAACAACTCTTACTCGAACATCACCAAATGCTCTTGCTCTAGAAAAAGCAACATACAGCTGACCATGAGAAAAACATGACCTGCGCAACAATATTCCAACCTTTTCAAAGGTTTGACCTTGTGCCTTGTTTATTGTAATAGCATAAGACAGCCTTAGTGGAAACTGTCTGCGACGTAAGACAAAAGGCATACCTGTATCCGAAGGTGCAAGTTGCACCCTTGGAACAAGTACCCTATCTCCAATGGCATTACCAGTGAGTACTTCAGATTGTATTTCTTGGAAAGCCATGGATTATATGGAACAATCCAGCGATTATCTACGTCAACATTATTGACATTGATATGTATACCATTATCACGACGTCTATATAATGGATATCCGTTGACTTCAGCTACCGTAGATGCTAAAAAGTTCTTTGGAAAACTTTTTGTGCAAACACCATCTTCCATACATCTGGAATTAGGATTCAAATGACCACATGGTCCATGAATCATACACGATCGTACAATTTCAAACAGCTCAGGGTGTTCCTGTTGATTAGGAATTTATGCTGAAATAACACTGTCTATGTCATCTGCATCCCTAAGTTTGTCATTGGGATCTAAATGAATTACCAAATGACAATGAGGCAAACCCCTCTTTTGAAATTCTATAACATACACATGTGCTATAGTCTTACCTAGAACTCCCATTTCAGTAACATCTTTAAGGAGTTCATTTAGTTTCAATTTAAAAACTCGAGAAACTAAATCAGGCCGATCGTGTGCACGTTGGCCTGCAAACAAATTTTCTGTAATTTCACGCCATTTTGGATTGCACGTAAAGTCAGAAAAAAAATCAGGTTTTCCAAACTTACCAATGACGGCCATAGCATCTTGATAGTTTTGAGCCATGGCACGTGGACTTCCTTGAAAACTGGAAGGAAGAACAACAATACGACCTGGTTGAAGCCCTCGCTCTTCAGCTCGTGCATTCAAATGGTCAGCTAAACCTTCATAACTATCAACACGAAGGTTGGTTTGATTTGCTCGAATGTAATTTAAATTATTACCTTCAACTTTAACATAAGAATCAACACAATACTGCTGAAACAATTTCTTACCATAATGAATCGGGCTGAAATATTCCCGAGCAGCTAAACGGTAAGTATAATACTGCAACATTGTAGTAGTGTTGCGAGTACCGGTTGCACGTACAGCAACATGAGGTATCCTATTATGCCAACCTGGTTTACCCTTTGAAAAAAAAGAGGATACACCATTGGCTCCAAGTTTGCAGACATTGTGGAAATATTCTGTAAATCACCTCCACGCGGATAGATAACAACATCCCTGTTTCCAGGAGGTGCTCCATCTTGCCCAACAAATACTGCCGCAACTTCATCATGATGTGGCAAGTTGTAGCGCCTTCGGTCATTGCCAACTCTCAGGTACATACGTACTTCAGATGGAGCACGATTTTGTGCTGCTGCCTGATTTAATTCTTCAGCTTCAACTTCAGCCATGTACCTATAGGCAGCAGCAAACGGGCTTACTCTGTCCATGACATCTTGAACAGTTTGCATCACATCTTCACGACAGCCATTATTTTCTTGGCGTGCCATTCTTTCGTTAAGTGCCCTACCTGCTTCATAAATATAAAGTTGGTTAAAAACAGGGGTTTGTCCTTCAGGAGGGTGAAGGCCCCCAACACGATGCCATATTTGACCACAGATACGAAAGCATGGTGGTCCACGGCCAGGTGGGGGGCGAAGGTTTGCTCCAAAAGAAGCAAATGCAACAGCACTATTATACTTACGTATATTTGCCTGAAAGTTTTTTGCCTGAACAGTATCTGTATTTGTTAATAATTCCTTAAGCTGCTGAGGGTAAGGAGACAAATTATCTAATGCAACTTTACCAGTGTGACAACATTTAAAACAATTTTCATTTTCAAACTTTAAAGCTTGACAATACTCACACTCTTTGTCCATAGCACCTAAAAAATATAAATTAGGCAATACATTTTGACGTGCAATATTATAATACGGCGCATTTCGGCGAGCACGAACAGCAGCATGCCTTTGGATATCTGCCTGGTGTCTATTTACTACCTGTTCAACATTTTGCCTTTGTCAAACAACAGCTTGCCTCTCAGCATTTCGACGTCGTCTATTGGCAGCCTGCTCACCATTTTCCACTTGACGTGCAACAACATGTCGTTCAGCATCCTGAGCACGTCTATTGGCAGACTGCTCATTAATTTCAGCAATACGCACAGATGCGACACATTGTGCATGTCTATGCCTAGCTGAAGACACATCATCAAAAATTGATGCACGTGGTATGACATTTACCTGAACTTCATGTGGCAGTTCAACGTGTTGAGGAGTATCTGGCATCTGCTGTCCCATAATAAGACCTACTAACCTTTGACTATTTTCAGGGCGTTGCAACACAAACCTGCCAGCATTATTAAAAAGCCTAAAACCACGTACAGGGTTGTTAGTGTTACTGCTCTCTAATGGGTTAGACATTATAGAGAAAAATACACAGCCTAGCTAGCTATAGCTAGTATAGGAACCACAAGTTCTAAAAAATAAATAAGAAATAAGTGAGCTAAAATTTCATTACTAAACTAAACATAGCTAGCTAGTTATTTATTTATTAGCTAATACAGTAGTGCAAATTGGGAAACTTTTACTCTGGAATAAACTTTAGTAAATAAAGGCATAATAGAAAGAAAGATATAGCTAACTCTGCAAGCAACCAAACCAAACCAAACATTAGGCAAGAATATTTCATTTTGTTTATCAGGGTTTTGCCTTGCTTATTAAAAAAATTGGTCTCCTTTTTCTTCTTCTCAGATCTTAATATGGCTACATGCTTTTCCTTTATAAGAAACATTTTAAGGTATAAAATTGGGCCTAGGGTCAACAGAATTTTAAAATAATTTCTATAAAATTTATGAGAAACATGAAGGCTTGAATGCAAGAAGTTTGTTATAAAAACGTTTGACAGGCCACCTGCTGAAGAATGTAAAAAACACTGCAACCTAAGCCAAGGGATGTAGCTAACGTAAACGGGAAAAATAGTTTTGTTTAGTGAAAAGAACGGTTTTTAGTGCACAAAGTATGATATATAATCCTTAGGTTTTACAAAGATAAATTTGAAATTTCTTACTTTGTAGCACTGTCCTATTTAAGTAGCTCTAGGTAAATTAAAGTTAAAGATAACTTGCTAAGCTAACTGTAAACCTAGGTAAATAGGTTACTTACTAACAACTGATTTTTTAAAACTTCTTTTTCTAGCTAATAATAGTGCAGTCTACCACCACGATCTCAGCAAATCCACCTCAATTTCGCTTTTCCAACTTCTAAGATTTCCTTTTCTTTCTTCTCTACTTAAAAGTTACTTAAACAAAAAAAAGGACATGTTACAACACATAAAATAAATGGTTTTTCCGATATTTGTATATAGCAAGCAACCTACTTCGTTCGTTTGTCTCCTGAACTTGAAAAAACTTTTTACGTTTGTTTTGATCGTCAGGGGATACTTGGAATTTTGAGCAAATAAAATTGCTTTATTTTGATCACGTGGTTTTGTTCATCCAATGAATTTTTTTTATTTTGATCACGTGATTTTAAAACGTAAACAAACAAAACTCGCGGCATTTCTCGACAAAGAAGACATATTTTTTTCGGTAACATCAAAGATTTTTTTCGGCGACATCAAAGGAAAATGACCATGTCAACTTCGCCTGTCACAGACACACGGAACTGGCGTATTATTATAGAGATGGTAGAATAAAATGACAACTAACCCGGCATTTACACCAGAGGATCAGATAGGCAAGGAGGATAAGGGGGCGGGGGTGATGATGGGCATGATGATCCTCTTCAACAGCTTCCATCAACCCAACAGCTCCCGTCAGCGCCGGGGCCCTCAACCCAGGGACAACAACAGCATGGGGAACGGTTGGGTATGGAGTCGGCCAGGATGATACTTTTTAAATCAAAGGTTGATAGTCTCTACACAAATATTAGGGATGGGTTGGGATTAATGCCCATTGCAACTGACTACAACATGTTTCGGGAGGATGAGGGGGATCAACTTATCGTTAGGAAAATGGTGATAGGGAAAAGAATCTTACCTGAGGTAGTACTTACATTGCAAAATAGTAACTTTCCAACTATTGGCGTGCTCCAGGAGCGATTAGGTAAGAATCGTATGATAGCCATGGGTTTTTTGGACTATGAAACACCCAACAAAGGGGGTAAGGCAAGGGGCCAGAACCTCATAAATAAAGTTGATGTCCTTGTGAATAGAGGTGAAGAGGAGGCTTCGGGTGAGCTTATTCAAATGAAATCGTTGGAAACAATGGATGGTATTCAAAATTTTGCATATGATGTGCAGGATTTTGTCGATACTTCGTTTACAGGCATCGGCGGCGTTGAGGACATTGATATAGGATCACTAAGGCTTGAAATTGAAACCTTACAGAATAACATTAAAGACTTGAGGGGTAATATTATCACATATAATAGCGATATTAAGACAAGGGAGGATGAGGTGAAAGAACTTAAGAAGCAGAATGCTGGGGTGAAAAGGAATAAGGATATCACCGATCTTGAAAATGATATTAAAAAATTGAAAAATAATAGGAGGGATATATTGAATAGGCATGGTCTACTTTCCTCCGAGATTTTTAAGCATCTGAAAAATATCAAGGCCGAGTTGATGAAAATCGCTGGGATGACATGCCCTTGCTGGAGAAGCTTAAAACCCTCTTCAGGGAACAGGGTATAACCATGGCCAGTATAGTATCCGCCATTAGTCTACTGATAAGCACCATCGTGCTATCCGTTACAGGAGGAAGTGCCGCGGCAGGCACCGCAGGAGGAAGTGCCGCGGGGGTGCAGGAAAAGGCTTTTGTGGAGAAGCAGCTTGAAAGGCTCGGAAAGTTGCTGAAATACCTGGCAGGTGAGGCGGGTGCTTCTCTACCTGGCATCATCGGCACAGTTGTGTCGTTCTTTCTCAGGGTAGCTGCAACAGTCGTGGAATACGCGGCAAAACATCTGTACATGGCGATCGCGGCCGCTGCTGGGTTTTTTGTACTATATGTTAAAAAGGTCTAATAATAGGTCATCTTTTAAGCCATACCAAAGCGATTATTAATCCGACGCCCGTCGTGATCAGTGTTGCCTTGGTGTCCTCGTGCTGGTCTTGTTGGAGTTATTCAGCGGGATGCACAGTATGTATAGGAGGCGTAGCATGCTTGGGATGTTGTAGTTTGACTGTGGCCACATGTCTGATAATATGCTCGGTATGTATAGGTGCTGTGGTATGCCTAGGAGGTGTGGTATGCCTTGTAGGTGTATGCATATGAGGTATGGCAGCCGCATGCTTAACAATAGGCTTGCTATTCACGTCAACTTGGACACCCACGCTTATATTTGCAGGTGCGATAAGTGCATTGTTGTTATACCCCACAACCTTGCCTATGCGGAGGTTCATATCAGAGGGTAGCATGTAGACGCCGGGCATGATGGCGAAGTTTACTGGCGTCCTGGCATATTGAAGTACCTTTTGAAACTCTGTGACTCTGTGACTCCTGACGCTCTACCATAGCTTCAAATTTCTGCATCAGGATTTACCGGGCTGTATAGTTGTCCGCACCGGGCCCGAGTAAGGATGCCTTGGCGTCTGCCTGCGACCCCAGCAACAAGACCACGTAAACCCTTATGCTTTCGCTTAATTTGGTCAGGCCTTCCGATGTAATACCTTGACCTGTGGGCATAATGAACTTGGCCCAGTCGCCCTCGACCTGCGGCCACCATGAACCGTTGGTGAGTGATGCCGATACCGACCTGGTCTTGTACAGATCGGAGGGATCTGCACCATATTCGCGACATACCTGCGCGTAGCCAGAGGTTGAATAGGGATTTTTGTACCGACTAAACCCATCATCATACGGCATGGGTACTTTCATCCTTGCCAGGATGCGTTGCATGTGGTAGTATGCGTGGAACCTAAAAATCGAGTTGACAAGGGGTACGGAGCCCGTCATATGCTTGGCAGATATGCCTAATGCGGTAGTTGAGCAATGAGTGGCAAAATTCACCTGAATATTCCAGTAGTCCAGGGCCTGTCCTCTTGTCCAGCCACGAATGACAGGATCGTTCAGATAGGTACTTGTAATTTCTATGGGGTATCTGGTAAATTCGGGGAATACCACAGAGATATGCGAGTCTGTAGACACGTACAGGCCCTGGTGTTCTAGGCCTGTTACATCGAGGGGCCATTCACCTCTATTGGATTGGTACTTTGCCCTGGGGTTGTACAAATACATATTCATTCCTTTGTTGTTAGAAGAAAGTAATGAAGCAGCTTTACATCACCGATATTGCAAACCCTACGGTGTTTGAAGACTACCTGGGACAGGATACGAGAATTGCCCTGAAATCGATAAGTATAAGACCCATGTGGTTGAATATTTATAGCAACAACGATCTCGCTATTCGTAAGACGGGGCCTGATCAGACGGTTACTCGTATTGAAATCATGAACGGTCTTTATAGGATAGAGGACTTGGCGGCTATTGTAAACAGTCAGGCAGGGGATAAGATCAAGCTGTTCGTCCTAAAAAATGGATTATGTAGGCTCCGTGTCAC
This sequence comes from Hydractinia echinata, assembly GCA_030067915.1. Lineage (NCBI taxonomy): Eukaryota > Metazoa > Cnidaria > Hydrozoa > Anthoathecata > Hydractiniidae > Hydractinia > Hydractinia echinata. Next base: position 2,099,636 of record JASGCC010000012.1, on the reverse strand, counting down.
TGACGGGTACACGGTTGTTATTCATCGCCAGCTGCAAGAGCTCCTGGGCCTACCCTACAATCCTGCCGATAAATTCTATAAGGCTGGCGATCATGATGCATACTACAGGACCGATATATATCATAGGCTAAGGCTTGTTTGCCCTCAGTTGAATGAGCACGATTCGCTGTTAAATGGAAAAAAATCTAAAATTCTCGCTTTATTACCCACTAGAGAATTAAACGCTTGGGGGGACATGCTGACCTGGAGTTTTGACACCGCAATTTACATGCCCTTGAAGGGGTCCACAGATCGGTTGGAGTTTATGCTGACAGACGAATTCCACCACGACAAAAATGTTTCGTTCACTGGGCTAACGATGCATTTGCTGGTATAATAAATGGCTGATATAACGAAGCTGTACCCAAACCTACCAAGTGCGCCTGCGCAGGGCGCTGACATGCAGGATGAAAGCCAAAAGTATAGACTTGATGAGATTGGTGAAATTGAGAAGTATCTGCGAAGTGAGATTAAGGAGCGGGACAAACTTGCAAAAACGTTTAAGATGCATGGGACCTGGATTAGGTATTGCGATCATGGGCTACTTGGCATCAGTGTGATTACGTCTGGTATCGGTATTGGGACCCTATTATCGGGAATGGGTGTACCATTAGCAGTGGCGATGGGTGGCCTGACCGTGGCTGTAGGGGTAGGGCAGGCGGGTCCGAGGACCGCTGGAAAAAATGGGCGTGAAATCAAAAAAACATGAAAGTATAAGGTTGATTGCCGAGACTAAGTTTAATTCCATCGTTGATCTCATATCAAGGGCGGTAAAAAATGGGGAGATTGATAGATACGAGTTTAGTCTGGTTCTGCAAGAAAAACAAAAATATATAATGCTGAAGCAGCAAATGAGGCAGCGGTTCAATGGCATTGTTGACTCCATTAATGAACAGGAGCGTGCTAAGCTAGTTGCTAAGGGTCGGGAGGAGGGTAGGCAGGACGTTTTAAAAAAACTGCAATCTGTACAGTATGCAAGCGGTATTTAGATACCCCACCGGAGTGTAAGCCTTAGTTTATATATTTTATAGGTCTTGCATAGCCTATAAAATATAGGGTTTTTTTAATCCTCACTCAGCAGCCATTCAGCCTTAAAGTCCTTGTACCGACATTCCACAACATGTACCTGAGGGTAGTAGTTTTTACCTTGCACATACACCGATGATAGTGCCAGGATGGCACTGGCTTGGCATGGCTCATCATAGGGTACTGGCATACCATGGAATTTAGTTGTGATTGCGTCGTTGTAGTATTTAAGTTTGGCGTTCACATAACGACCTTTCTTGACCGGCTCCGTCGTCAATTGCTCGGAAATCAACCCGGATATCTTGTTCCAGATCTGGCGATATGTTTCAATCCAATCAGGATAATCCTCGAACTCAAGACCCATTGCTGGCACGGCACTGGTATTGTATTAGCTGACTCCATGTGGGGGCCATATTTTTGGTGTTTTTACCCTCAGGGCTACCACGAGGTCTCGTGTATGATAGCCTACGATATACCGATTATCCTTATTCCCATTGGCAGGAACAGGGTCTGACACTGTCAGGTGATCCACGTTGATATCATTGATGTCGGTAAACGTTGTCGCAAAGTTGTAGAATTCTCGAGGTTTCACAAGCTCATTTCCAAATTTCAGCATCCTTTATTTGAAATTAAAACGACTTCAGAGAATTACATGTCATTGTACATACGCAGCCACCCCCATTATATATGATATATTCGTGGTAGCAGTACCAGCACAGCATTTTAGCTTTTATCATAAGTCTCCGTCCACAGGTACATCTGTCATACTCGTCAAGTATACATTCACAGTCCTTACATCGTTCCATTTATCTTATGATTCCAAGGCATCAAGACGATCATCTAGGTCCTTAATATTCCATTCATTCTCCTTCTCCTTCTCTGATTCTTTTACTAATGCCAATGCCATTAGCGGCAGGGTTATACCGATGCCGGCTATAAAGGTCATGACTACTGCACTTCCAAATATATCAAATTTTCTCTGACAGTTAATGCACATTTATTATAGTAGTAGTTTTATAACACAGTTCACCTCTTTACTGCGCATGCGTTGATTATTAGCATTATATAAGGGAATTCCCCCTGTATAATGCGCTAGAATTCTTTTTAACTCAGTTGCAGCATTGATGACGTCATCACTCTATAGGGACTTACCCTTGCATGACTCAACACGGTAGGGACTTACCCTTGAATTCCATAGCTAAGCATGGCATTATACTGGATAATGGGGACTTGCTGTGACGTCAGTGCGTGCGCCTAAGAACTTGTCGGGGACCTGTATTGATGTGCGTTGTGCTAGAAATTTACTCATTTGCAGCATTGATTTTGATGACGTCACTGCATTGATTATTAGGGACTAAGTATGGCTATGCACCACATGACATTGGATATATATGGCTAAGCACCGCATGGTACTGGATATATATGGCTAAGCACCGCATGGTACTGGATTTGTTGAGTTTGACCGTGCATTGTGCGCGACTGCGCTAGAACATACATTTCCCTATCTCTGCTTCTAGGGCGCCGCCCTGGACCCGTTGGGGGGATCACAACGCCCCCCAAACCCCCAGTTGTAAAATTACCGCCCTGGAGGACGGTGAAGCCTCTTCGAGGCTTTTTTACACCAGTCAAAAAAAATCCTAGATCCGCCCCTGTGATCATTTATTTGTTGGGTTCAAAGTTTCTTTGTGACATTTGCAATGGACGATCGTAAATGTATGTATAGAGATGTATGAAAATGTATGGAGAGTGTGCAAGCCACACTCTCCATACATTTTCGATGTCAGCGGCCTTCTCCATCCATCAGCATCAAAACCAGAAGGACCTGAACCACCCTCCTGTGTTGCCAATGCAGCTTTTAGTACCATTTGCTCATCAATAGCATCAAATACTATCGGATTGATGTGTTGAACAGGGCCATGCAGTAGATTGTAATCATTAGTATCTTGTCCTTTGGGATGCTTCTCCTTCAGTGTTGCAATTGTCGCATCGTCTAATGGAAGCACTTCTCCACCCATATTGTTTGTAAGCAATTTGATTGCGCCATGCACATCACCTCTTTCCATTTTCTCCTTAAACTGTTTTGAGATTGTTTCAATGGCTTTCTTCTCCATAAGTTTTGGCAGTCTTGATTGTAGTGTTTCTGCCGCATTCACGAACGCATCAATCTCCCCTCTATGCCATAAACGCAGTCTTCTTTCCAGAGCTTTTACATGGTCTCTGGTTTTGGAGGTTTTGCTTGGTTTTTGGAGTAAAAGGGCTGGCATGATGTGAATCGCCTTCATTGATATCGATCCCAGCGGGCTATCTTCTACCCAAGCATTAAGCAATCTAGTTATTTCCCGGGTGAAGTCTTTGCCAGTGCCTCCACTTGGAAGCATGAAAAGATTTTTCCTCCAGAAAACGACTTTTCATAGCAGGAATCAATCAGTTTTGTACAATCACTTCCCTTCAGTTCAGCCCAGTAAAACTGTTCAGGGGTTGTTACTTCTGTTGCATTGTTGTTAGAACTTTCATGCATAGGGGCCTCTTCTTCCGCAGGCAGAGGATCGACTCTTGACACAATTACTTTATATTGTTTCTGATGTTGTAGAGCACCTCTCGCCGTACGGAATAATTTTCTGCACTTTACACACGGAACTTCCGTTGATGTCGATGGTAGGCCTAGGCCCATCACTTCGTCTGCTGCAGTTGCAGGTCTTGAATTTCCGATGGAATCGCCATTCCCATTCATTATTCGTCCTTCTCTGCTTTCAGCTAGTACTATTAGTGAAAATAACTATCTTGATATTATCTCAGCAAGTCGTTGCGTTATCATAATTTTAAATTCACCAACAGCAGCAAAAATGACGGTTGACATCCGCCATATTTGTTAACAAATTTTTCTGCCTTAAATATTGCGTTTTCTTCAACACGTTTTTGACGTTGCATTACTGTAAAATGTACTTCATATTCATCGTTGCTTGTTTGTAGAGATTGTATGCTTGCAAACTCAATGCTCTTTTATTTGATAAAATTATCACATAAGAAACCACATAAGAAACTTTTTTTACTAAAATTATGGAAAAATAAAGAAAACGTCCACTAGACACTTTGTTTGGTTATTGTTTAGTAAAGTGTGCAGTTTCGTGAGTTATGCGGATTACACCGGTCACTTCCCCACATATAAAGGTCACGGTGCCGTGTAAATACTTTCAGTCGGTTCGTAATATGCAATGCTCTTTTAATATTTTGTAATTATATATCCTTAGTTATAAAACAAAAGCGTTCGTACTTGCTTTTCGCACATAACCATATTTCGTTTATTCGCTAGGTTTAGGTTTTAGTCTAGTTGGGATGGAATTAAAAGGATATAAAATTTGATAATAATATCTATATTGGAAGGGTAAGATTCGCAAACTAAAGTTTTGAAATCGTTTGTGATGTAAATATTTACTTACCTAATAGCTTTTTGCGAAAAAATTTAACGAAACACGAAATTTAATTCTGAAACTACATCTCATTTTTATTAAAAAGGTTCGTTTTATTATAAACTAGTTGTTACTGGGTATACTACTGTTAAACACTTTTTATCAGTCGTAAAATTAACTTCGTATTAGCTATAACTGCAAAAATTCCTTCCGGCAAATTATTTGCATAACAAAGGAAGTTCGAAAAATATCGTGATATACGGATATATATTTGTCGGCTAACAGCCTTCTTGTAATATTTATTTACATTAAGTCGGCTAACGGCAGATTAGGGTCTATCGAGAGAAGGAATATGGAGGATATGAAACATGGCTACTGTGATGTTTTAGCTAAGGTCTCCACTTACTTACAGCCGTAAGGAAGTGATATATAAGATTAGTTAAAATAATAATTTAAAATAATACATTTCATTTTTATACAATAGTTCTTTGAACTTTAAATCATTATATGCTTTATAAAAACTGTAGTTCCTCAACACGGAATTTATAGGATCAATGTAGTATTGACACAATCTACACCACTATGTTTATTTAGCAACCATTTCTTCGGAACTTTTATCTTTAATGCGAAAAGCCTTCTCACTTGTCGCCAGATTAACTTTATGTCTTCTGCATAGCAGGTTCATGAGTTCTTTTCTAAACATTGTACCTGTCAGGCAATAGAGTATCCAGTTAATCGCGCAATTGACGATAACACTGATCTTTGCAAATGCGAACGAACTATCAATTAGATTCCATCTTGACTTGTTTTTGTCTTCTTTTCCAACACCAAGCATCCAAAAGCATTGTGTAACACATTGCCATGCCAGTAGAATCAGAAATGTGAATGTAATCGACAACAAAGTGATAGTCATTCGTCTTTCTCTGGTTTCGTTTGATTTAAAGGTCTTAGATTCTAAAGCAACAACGAAAAGAATACCCACAAATAAAACATATGGTCGATATTACCGCTAAATTAAGTTCAGCGATAATACTTAGCTAGTTTATCAAAAATACTAAATGCAACACTACTCCTTGTAGGTGCATATCTGAAGACAGAGAAAAATTCAATTCCTGAAGATTATTGGTTAACTTATAATTTTGCTGATTATAGCACCAACCTGATATCGTCTAGTACCCGTCAAGTTAAGTGAGCAAAAAATACAGACCATTGTACTAATTTTGTTAGAAATGATAAAATAGTCTCCCAAAGCTTTTTCTTCTGTGTAATACCTTTAACGTTATGTGGTTATTGCTGGATGCATTTAACTGTCGAATAACTGAATGGCATGATTACTAGCTATTAGTCAAATTACTATTATTCATAGAAAACCCATTATCGTACCCTTTTTTTAAATTTAATTTTGAGTAAAGGACAGACACAAAACGCTAGTACCTCCCGAATAAAGAATCCGGGAGGTAATAGCTATTAAATAATAATGCTACGTATCATTTTGTAGAAAGAGATAGACATCGATTACTTAAACTTAGTATTGTGTAAAATATCAATTTCTACCTTTGTTGCGTTTGATTTTTGTTGTTCGCTTTATGATCAAACAAATCAAAGATATGTTCAGCATGGCAATAGTAAACCATGGAATCAAAACAAGAAGCATGCAATGAATCCAAAACTCATAATTAATTGATCCTTGCGATTCACCATAGTCAGTAAATACAAGCATATATGTCCCATTTGTTTCTTTGGGGTGGTAGGTGAAGAAATGTGGTATATTAATCAAGAAGGAGAACATTGAAATTGCAAATATACCCCAGTATGTTCGTCTCTTTGAATAAAAGCAGTGGATCTTGAGGGGTACAAACATCATCAAGAATCGATTTAAGGTGACACCAACTACCAACCATATGCTCGCTACCAAAAAGATAAAAAACAAAGGGAAACCAAACCAGGAATAAAATGCAGCATATGAGTAGGTCTTTGCAATTTCTGGATGATTAGATTTGATGGTGTCAGTTAAAAGAAAGAATACCAAAACCGCCCCATCACACACACTTAACGAAATGAAATATATTGCAGTTGAGTGGTTTCCTCGTAGTTTCCATTTCAGTATTCGATTCCATACACAAAAGGAAATAATGTTTCCAATTAAACCTATTATTGCGACAGTACCACCAATAGGTACACTGCCTAGCCAATGCAAACGTTCTGAATCGGGCTAAAAACAAAAATTAATATTTTGTAAAGACATCCTAGCACAAGTTGTTTATCGTATCGCGGCTCACTGGGTTAGTATGGGGCTTGAACCACAAACTTTCGGAATATTTTTCAATGAATTGATGGCCTTGATTGTTTCTGTGAAATTTATTTTTTTTGGAAATTTGTTGACATGGCAGATTAATTTGTAAATTTGACCAGGTATATAATTTTTTGCGGCTCTAAATAAACTAATACACGCTGAAAATCGATGCTTAATTTATAAATACATCATTTCTGACCCTAATTACATATGTGCAAACTTTTATATGATATTTCGATCATCTTTTAAAGATTTCCATTGCTACAATATCACAAGTCAAATCAGTTTGATTTGAAGAAACTAGAAGCAGGTCAATTTTCAGTCAATTTCAAAAGAGTTGAATACCTCTTTTTTTTGCGAATTTTAGCATTATCGAAACAAATGTGTGAACTCTTTATATCCTTCCCATATATAATTGTGCGGAATTTGATATCATTCACTACAATTAATTGTACAATATTGCGTAGCTACAATAAATTGTAGCAGTGAAAACAATCCTTATGTTATATTCCGTAGGTGTTTTATTTTTTATTTCGGCGGAAAAAATATCGGACAAGATTTATAAAGTCAACCAAATTTCAAAAGTAATGATTACGGGAAGTGACACAAAAAGAAGGCTAGAAGCATTTATAGTGTACATATATTCAATCAAGATCTAAAAAGGGGTCTTCAGGATCCAACTTTATAGATAGAGCCTCAGCCAAATGTGAAAATAACGAAAATAATAAGTTCAAAAAATGCATTTTTTATTGATTTTCTGATTACCCTATATATAATTCCTATGCACTGCCTTTTTTAAAAAAATTAGGAAAACCAAAATTTTTCGGACAAAAAACTTTCGTCAGACACAAATTTCGTACGGAAAAATTTTCGGACAAAAAAATCCGAAGGTTTTTCCGTCCGAAAATTTTCGTTTCTAATGTAATGCTTTGATTTTGCATCAGGAGAACATGGACATGCGCACGCATGTCCATGTTCTTCTTGGCAGACTTTCAATTTTACATAAGTATAGATAAGTTGCGAATGTTTAAAAAGTTCCGTGTATGCACTCGCATACTTAACATGCACAAGCAAAAAGTATAAACAACAGACCGCAACAATAGATAATATTAAGTGAAAAAAAGCCACTGACGCTATTGGTAAAGTCTGCCCTTAAACAAAGAAGATAAAAGTTAGAAAAAAACACAATTCCAATGCATTTTCAATCTTATATTCCTAAAAATCTAAATTAAGTATGCGAGTGCATACACGGAACTTTTTAAACATTCGCAACTTATCTATACTTATGTAAAATTGAAAGTCTGCCAAGAATAACGGCTACAGTAATAGTTACACGAGAGAAACTAAAATATACTGTAATAGGAAAAAGAGACATTTTTGGCACACGTGACGTCATTTTTTATCATATGGCGACAAAAAATGGCGTCAAAAAATAAATTTGTATTTGAAATGTGTTTGAGTTAATATATTCTACTATTCTAAGTTTCAGGATATATGACCCGCAACGGGCATTTAGAAATTGTACTTGTCTTTCTTATTCCATATATTTCTTATTATCTATTTGCATTTAACAACAGCTTTAGAAAAAGTTTTAATGATAACTCCTATATCAAACCTTCACTAAACAATGAACCGTGTTTATTTAGCTTATTTTCTCCATAAGACAACTCCTAACTAAATGTGATGAATAATATAAGCGTGTAAGAGCTGTCGAGAAAAGGTAATTCTCAAAAATCTTTGAAAGACAATTATATTTCGTAAAAAAGAGTCGGTTAAACCTGCAAAAAGAGGAATATGGGTAGTGGACAGAATTCCTTACCATGTTCCAAATAGATCGCTTCAAAGAATTAAATGAATTCCAAAAGTTCTTTCAAAGTATCGGTTCAAAACGTTGAAAATTTCAAAGTCTTGATGCGTTCGTCGTCTTTAATTTTGTGATTGAAACAACCACATATAACATGCTTATGGTAACTTATTGAAGCTTAACTAATTTTATTTGTTGTAAGCACCAATCAAGTGCTCATATCATCAACCAAAAAATTGAGAATGTGGTCGCTACAAAAACGAAAAGAATTTCAATGACTAAACAATCGGACTTTTGCACGTGCTTCAATATTTACATATGCTTATATAAGCTTTTTATGTTATCAAGTGTAACCAGTTCAAATGCAAAGTGTGATAATATTTAAGAAATTTGTGAAATTAAATGAGCTCCAATATTGTTTCCTAGTGGACATTGTGATATATATTCAACTTGTGCATTCCCTGTGAGCTAGAACTGCATTATTTATTGCGTGAGTATCTTCGTTTTGTTCCGCGTGATATATTTTTGCACATATCGTATTAATTTTCGCCAAAAGATTTATAAAGTGCGAAAATAAGGAAGGTAGTTCAACCATGATATTAATTTAACTTAGGGAAAATAACTTAGGTAAAATTGCGAAAAGTTAGTTAAAATTCCATAATACTAACTTCAAAATAAAAAAAACTAATAAAATAATACAATCAGACAAAAAATATAAATGTAGAATTAATATTCTAATGACTAAGAACTAAATAATTACTAAATAATAGATAACTGAGTAATTACATAATCGACCGGATCCAACAAAAGAAGGAATCACATGCAGGCATGCATTAAGAATACACATGCAACAAAAACTGAAAGCCTCGCTTCGTCACAAGCAAAGCTAGACTTATTAACAGAATTAGTTTTTCCATACACTATGCTCCTGTATTTGAGATGTAATATTTTCATTCTGACTTAAGTTTAACCAAGGAGGATAGAAATTTCTTTTTCTACCTCCCTAGTTTTAGACCTTATCCGGTCCGGTGTTTTTTAACCGATTATGACCAGTGGTGGGGGGTGAAAGGATGGATTTCCCCCTTTCTTATCTCCTGATAGGCATTCCAAAAGCAATCAATCTTCGCACGGTTAGAAAGGAGAAAATTAATAACAATAAATCTTTGCTAATATCAGCACTTTTTTCTGTAACTTTATTATTAGAAGGTTTAAAGTTATCCAACGCACTACCGTCTACTTAAAATTTAGCTACTTTTGTTAAAAAATAAATTTTACCATTCTGTTTTGTTTTCGGTTTTTATATACTTGATGAGCCAAAACGACAAAAAGGAAATCAATGAATCTTTGATACAAATTTTGGATACAGGAAATAAGTGCTTGATCTAACAAAAGCTCAAAAATAAACCGAAATTACAATAAATTACCGGACACTATCGTCACTACTGTAAAAAGACTGTAAAAAGTTTGATTTGATAGATTAGATACATAAATTCGTGTTCACAGTAATTGAACTCACTCCAACTCGAGAGTCATTAACCCTGTGTGGTTTAAACCAAAGTGGTTGAAAATTAGAAACTAATGTTAAAAGCATTTTTCCCTCATTAATCAATAAAAGTTAATTAGATCAACACTACGTTAACTTATTGCTTGATTTGGCGCCGCTTTCAGATTTAGTGCCCTCCCTTTCAGAGCCAAAATTTAAAATAGACACTTTGTGGTCATTCAAATGAACATACATAGCATTCTGTTCCATTGTATTAAAATAATTGAATATATTAGTCATGTTGTTCTTCTTATATGGAAAGACTGCTTATACATTGATTTTATTAACATTTTTTTTGTAACGTTAAAGCGATAAAAACTACACAATAATTTGTTGTAATCAAATAATCTTGGATTCCTTTTTAGGCTCGAATTGGCGAGAAACTGCCAGCAATTGTACTACATCAATAGCAGTGCGTACAGGCCGGAATATTAATACATTTGTAGGTCAGTGTGGGTTTGTTTTTTTGGCAAAGGAAGTTACTGTAGGCAGCATAGAATTAATGCAATCAAATAAGCGCATTATAACCGGCTATACCCAGCACTTACAGCACTCCAAAGTACACTAGAGTGTCAAATAAACGTCACGTCCTCATCGGTGGCTATTGTTTCATTCCAAAGAACAAAAGAAAATACACGGCTGTTTCAGCGCAGAAAGTAAGACTGCGCATGCGCTGGTTGCTTAAGCACGTTGCAGGCGCAAAATGGCGGCCGAGAATAAAACAGTTTAGATAAATAAGTAGATATATTTTCCATATCGTTTTTGTACACATTAAATCAATTTCAGCGGATTTGCTTTAGTTTTTCAAAATCATTGAAGCCGTTGGCAAGCGATTGTGTGCATCACAACATAAACGAGCTGGAAGAAGCTGGTGCAAATTTGGTCTAATTTAGCCATACATTTTTGATCGAAATTGGGAAAATGAAAGTTACACTAAATCATTTTGAATTTGTGGGCAGTGTGAAGTTATGTAGCTAGTGCGACATACCTTTTTAGAAAGCTTAAAGAACAATCTAACCGGTAAAGAGAAAATTAATTTTGTATCAGAACTTCTGAAAAATTACTGTTTTGACACACTTTTGGTAAAAAATGTGGCGAAAGTGTAAAAAATTGCTTTCTTTTTGGCATGTAATGAGGTTAATTCCTAATTTATTAGTATTGTTATTTACTGGTAGGGTCAAATATGCTTGATATTTGAACCTAAAGGCACCATAATGATATAACTTTACTTTTAATGTAAAAAATTGCCCGTTTTTAGCTAAAATTTTCCTGCAAAACATTTGTTTGTAATACCGTACGCAATGCCTCTTTTAGATAATCATGTGTGTAGCTGCTGGGCTGAATGGGCAATATATACAAAAGTGCAAAAATGGACAAACATGGATGGAATAGATACCTTAATATATACCTAGTAAGTAGGACAACATATTGCTCCAACATTCACAAGCTAGATAGTATTCATACGCAGAGTTCAAACAATTTTTGAGCCACAATTATAGGTTCTTTTTATTCTTTTTGTGATTTTGTTCAAACCTTTAGCTATCTCTACATAGCTTGCTAGCTAGATGCTGCAATTGGGACCACCATGTCTGGCTAAAGAAAGTTTCAAGACTAACTTTCAAATGTTGTATAACTAGATGTAAAAGTCAAGGAGTTTGCATGTGAAATCTTTTTTTGAGAAAAAATATATATACAATTGATATTGTTTATATTAAAATATTTAAAAAGTAATCAATTCTTGCCTTTTTGTCTTATTGCGTGTTGCATTACATTATTAAATTTGTTTGCGCATTTTTGTTAGTTTTTTATCCTTTTATTTCACTTGTTTTTTCAAGTGACATAAAATAAATTGAGTCTAAATTATAGGAGAAACTTCCTAACTCTGCCTGGAATGCGTCTTCGTTGTCCTTATTCGAACACGGGCTAAACAACATTCCGTGTATTCAGTGCAGTTGTCGTCTCTCTGCCACATATATTTATAACGTTGGATATATGAATTAGCTTCTTTTTATTATATTTAATCTTCTTTTTTTGTACTTTATTTTAGGAAGGTCGATTTTAATTAGCCTAAGGCTAACATATTTTAGCTATATTTTTTAGTTTCTAGCCTATTTTATTGTATATCGACTTTAAAGAAAGAGTAAATAATAATGAATAAATAAAAATAAATAGGTTAGAACATTTGCATACGCGAGATGGAACACCCTGTGGCCGTGGAATTTTGATAGTTCTTGTGAAAATATGTACAGTGGACTCTCTATAACTCAAACAGCCACGGGGAATCGGAAACCGTTCGAGTTATAGAGAGGTTCGGGTAATAGAGAGTTGGGAGTTTTTCCAAGTTTTTGTATAAATTTCGTATAAATGGCCAATTAAACGTGATCCAACTCCTTTAACCCTTGGTATTTTATTTTGCAGGACTTGATTTCTGCTTTACGTTTTGTCCCAGCAACAGACGCCATGATTGTAAAACTTCAATACCAAAGAATCGTGTTTACGTTTTGTTCGAATGACATTCGAATCAGTTAAGACTCTATTTACGTTTACAGAGCCAAAACAATGCAAAAAACTGCTTGTGTCACATAAAGTTCTAGATACATGGTGCGATGTTCGAGTTATAGAGAGGTAATACCCGAAGAGACCAAAAAAAACGTTCGAGTTAAGGAGAGATTTGAGTTATAAGGGTTCGAGTAATAGAGAGTTTTTTATGAGAGTTTATTAGGAAATTCCCACCGTGTCAGCGAAATCGTTCGAGTTAAGGAGAGATGTTATATGGGTTCAAGTTACAGAGAGTCCACTGTATATATAAATCTTTTATTATATAATCCTCGCATGTTTAGCAAATAGCAGTTTACATGCGTTTTTCAGTTCAATAATCCCATAGTATTGTATTTGTAGTATATTAATAGTATATATACATGTGTTTGCAAAGCGGCTTAGATATAATTCCAAATATATATATACATGAATAAAATATTTACAAAACTTCAAGTTTCACGCTATGCGATCATCAGTTGTGAATATTTATTAGTATATGTATTTTTCATGTAAAAAAAAAGTTTCCTGGGTACTCATTAATGTCAGAAGTTCTTACAAGTTGGTATCTCGTTTACAAAATTTTTTGCCTGGCAATTATATTCTTTCTAAAAAGTTTTATTTGTTGATTTTTAACGGATACTGACCGGTTTTGATGTTGTACTGTAAAATACAACGCCCGAGGTCAAAAGTACAGACCGAGCTTGCGAAGTCTGTGCCCTTGACCGATTTGTTACCTGACTGTATCTGGGCTGCAAATAAATATTCCTTTGCGAACAAAACAAACAAAGCTATATTTAAGTTGCTATTCCCAAGGCACCAAGGAAGAAAAAACGCATGTTCGATTTTGACACTTTTCGACTTCAAGATCGTTCGATTTTAAAATTTTATAAGTACACAAATCAAATTCGAATCATTGTTTATGTGAATTGAAAAGAAAAGATGGTTTTACGTGGGCCACTTTTATATTTTTTGTGTGCTGTGAAAATGTTTTTTATTTGTTTACGTTTTTATGTTACCATTTTAATAATGGCTTCCAAAACCGGTTAGTATGGCTTCATACAAAGACCTGTTAAAATTCATATTATCCTGTTTTTTGTATCAGTCAGGTAATAAAAAATTTTAGTGACCCAAAAAATTATGTGTAAGGTGGTCTGACACAGCTGCAAAAAAGCAGCCATTTTGGCAAAAAAGTGCAATAAATGAATGCCTTCCATTAGTTTGATTTTATAATATGTTGCAGACAAAAATGATTGCTGCTATATAAATTTTTGTGAATAAAAGGGCGGAAAAAATGCTTTTGAGACATTGCAAATTAACATGCTTTTGCCACACGTTATTGCAGTTTGAGGCTGTTATGTATTATGTGGTGTAAGCTATTTTGATTGCTCTCAGATTGTCACAGCTTTAAGCTTTTAGAAATTCTCATTCTCCAAATGTTTTGTAAAATATTTTACATTCAAAATGGCGCTAAGACAACAATATTTCAACAACAGGCGGATTTTTTTCCATGTAAAAAGGTAACTTAAGTCTAGGGGTCTTTTGAGTTTCTAGACAAATGTTATATAATATAACACACTATTAAATTTTCTAATAAATGCGTGGGGCGTTTATTTAATTTTCAGAATTTCTAGGCAGCGTTTACTGGAGACGGGCGTTACATTAATACAAGTATTTCTTTTTGACACAAACCTATATTTTTATCATAAATTCACATAAAATAAATTTGAACGCACCTTTTTGAATAAAGAAATGGACTATTTATTAGAGCCTCGACGTTGGGGAGGGGGTGTTTATTAAAGACAGGCGTTAAATATAGATTGGTTGTTTGATTAGGCATTTACGGTTTTCTATCTTTTCAAACTCATAAGTTGGTGTCCGAAAGTTTTTTTATATTTCTTTATTCGCAACAGTTTATGCCTCACAATGCGTTTTTCTTTAGCAAAAGTAAAACCACAAAACATGGTCCTTTTTGGCTTCCTGAAAGTTTGTGCTTTAATAGTAATAAAATTGCCCTCTAAAATAAAATGTCTAAAAAACTGCCCATTTTACTAAATTGATGGTGAGTACAGGATCCCGTTGATTCTGTACTCACAGTGCTTTATTTCCTGTTTACTAGCCTGAAATAAAGGGAATAAATTTGTCGTTACAATAGGATTAAAATGCCTAAGCTTAGTATATTTGGAAGAATTTTGTTGGTTTGCCAGGAAATGTTTGAACATATGTTTACCTCGGCTGAGCATTCTTTTTTAAAAAGTATGTCAAATTGACATTACCCTGCTAACTACAAAATTACTTACATACCGGCCAAGGTTAAAACATTCTCATTTGGGATTTTGTAAAATTGATAATTTTTTACTTATATATGAATAAAATTTGGTTTAAAAAATTTCCTTGTACACAAGAGGTACGTATCAGTAGCTAACAACCCCTTTGTCTCGGGTATTGTGAAGGTCAGTCGACATACTAAAAACAGGTATCCAAGAAATAGCTAAGTGTGGGACAAAATATTGTTGCCCAACTTTTTTTATGCAAAAAAAACTAATTTTCTGAAGTTCTTTGAACATGTAGAACGTTTTTGCTATCAAGGCTAGGTGAAGTTCTATGGTGGCCATGTTAAATTTAACAAATTTTTTAAAAAAAACGTGTTTTGTTAAGGACCATATCTTTTTCTAAACTACTCATACACTCCAAATAATGTCTTATAAGTTTTACGTAAGCCTCAACTACCTCTTTTAACAAAATGTATTGCCAGGATAACTTTGTGTTTACAAGAATTTAACAGGATTGAGAGGGTATCTGTTTTCATTAAAAAAAGACAAAAAACCTAAGCTTGTTGTGGTAGCTAATAAACAAATTTTCAAACCTTCTTGGATGAGGAGTATTTAACTCAGTTACTTTTTAAATATTCCTGTAATCAAATTAAAACAGTATATCTCAATGCAGGTAGTGGGAGGAAATGAAGCAGGAACAATGCTGCAATGCAGTGGTATGTCACTGTAATATTAACCTTTAACACAGATTGACAACAAAAAACAGAAAACAAACAGAATTTGGCAATTCAAATGGATCGATTATAAAATTATAATTTGATGTGACTGCAATTTACGACAGATGTTCCAACTCATTATCCACACTTTTGTACAATTTAAATTGTCACTTCATGCACGGGTGAATTGAATACTAGTTTGCGCCACCTTCATGTGAACGCCTACACAGCCTGACAGCTTTTTTGTGGAAGTTTAGCGATTTGTTTAAATATAGACAAAAATCGAGTTTCTTACTGGTTTTGTAAAATACCAAAGTTGCAATGCATTATTAGTTACGTATGTATCACAGATTGTATATATGGTAAAAAGTTTCATATTTTGCTGGCATACCGTTTTGCTCTATGGTAAGCTAATTTTAACTTCCCTTTTAGACCTGAATTGGAGAGGAAATTACTATGAATAAGTTTAAAGTTTATTAACAGAAAATAACATGTTCGAAAAAGATAAAATTGATAAAACATTTGTCGCTTTGAAGAATATGAACAGAATCTACCAAAAAATACTGTTTTTAACCTGCTCTGATAATAAAGCAGGGCAGTATTTAACCCTAACACCAAAAGCTAATACTATGGAAAAAGTCTTGAAGCCCTGCTTAATTTCAAGGAAATTCTACCTTATCAGTTTCAATTTTTTGCTGCTGATATCAACGTACTTTAGCTCTTCAGTCAAACTCCACGTGGATATAGGAAAAATTGTCTTTATGACATCAAATTGATAAAATAGATGAAATAGATAAAGGTGAATAAGTTATAATTAAAGTATTACAATTTCTAATTGTAAGGGTGACAATATTTTAAAGCATAGGGCTTACGAAAAACAATAAACATTGTGTAACCTTTGGCCGAAATTCTTAACAGGGTGACATTTTTTTTGACGATGTTAAAAAAAAATGCTTCGCGTGAGCATGATTTTTATTAATCCTATTCGGTCCGGGGGGGGGACGGATTCGGCCCCCTCCCCTGACGGTTTTTTTATTATCTTTTTTATGCTATGTTGCATGCGTATGATACTTACTGACTTTCAACATTTATCTATTAGACACCTGCTGCAAAATCTTTAAGTACCATACCTTTTAGAAGCTATGACATTGGCAATTACTCGGAACTACCCCTAAAAATCTCTATGTCCTTATAATCCTTATAACCGGGTAAATATCATAACTCTTGTTAGGATTAGGAACCTGCAACTTGCAACACAACATTGTTTTGTCAAGTAGAATACTTCTGCATGTTATATATAAAAACAATATGTAAAAACCGTAAAGAAAGGTTAATTAACTGTTATATGGCTTTCAGTAACTTCAAACAGAATGTAAAAATTCGCTCTAGAACTAAAGTAATGCAATCTTAAGCAGATAGTGGTATTTCGAACTAATTTCAAGCTTTCGATGACGTCACAGAGAAAGTGCTGACATAACCAAATATTAACTGCTGCCATTTTGTTCCTTTTGTAACGTACTATAAGTGTGCCAAGTTTGATTGAATTTGGACAAGCCTATGCAAAGTTATTGAGGGGGAGGGGGGGGGGGGGGGCCCTGTCATTATATGCTCGAAAAAACCCGGATCGAATAGGGTTAAATCGTGTATGTACTTATACGGTGTCGAACTCACAATGGACCATGCAATCGCTACAAATAGAGAGACGTGCCAGACATGTTGTTAATTTGTGGAACAATGTACCAGATAAAACAGATGTATGACAATATTTGTTTTTTTAATCTCGGCTAGACACAGGCTAGACACAGGCTTGTCATATGGTCGTTGTTGTGACCGTTAAAACACCGTTAAATCGCTTTGAAGAATACAAACAGAATCTAACAAGGCATTATTTAAATTCCAATACCAACATAGGACACACAAAATACAATAGACAATATTGATATTAGCTATTGAATGATAGCTAAGAATGAAACTTTCTTTACTGCTACAAAAAGAGCGGGAAAGTTATTAAATCAAACTTGAGTTATTACAAAGTACACTCAATGGGATTAATTCATTTGTTTATAACTAGTCCTATATTTTGTGGTAAAGTAATGATATCGTTCACACAAAAGACAGTAAAGATGGCTTAATATTAAGGGTTTTCTTAACTGAAGCTCCCAGTGTTTAGTATCTGCGCATTGGATTTTGGCATATATAACAGTTGAGACAAGTAACTCCCAAGCCTCTGCAGAAAGACATCTTTCTCAACAACTACTAAAAAATCTGACAACGCTGCAATCTTAGTTTATATCGGACCTCTAAACGCTGGAAGCTACGACCACAAACGAACGAGTGAAAAGATGTCTTAACCCTTAGACGAGTGAACACGCAAATCTACAGTCAAACAATCAGGCAACAACTCTAAAGGACTAAGTGGACTAAGTTGATTTAAAAGATGCTTCCCTTGTTTTGAATGAATGAATGGACTACCCAACATTGCCAAACATAAGCCATTCTTGGCCACCAATTGTAACTCAAATTTTTTAAGCTAATTTTTTTTTTTGTTAAAATTGGCCAACTTAAACAGAAACGGATGGTAATTTAATGGTTAAGACTCTCGTCGTTGGTGTTATTTCAAAGCACGTTAGAAAAATACAAAGGCACTTTTTACGCTATAAACACACCACAATTTTAAAAAACATGTAAAAATACAATATTTTTTTACTATTTAAAACGTTACACCTTTTAAGTGTTTCAGTTACATTATTTTGCTCATTTTATTTTTGTTTGGCGACATACTCTTCCCGTGAACCAATCGATGATTGTTGTAGGAAATACGTGTGCAAAACGATAATGGTGTTTGTCAAACAATAATCTTTGCAATTGACTAATTATTATTTGTGGACAATCGTCATTTACATCAGACGATTGGCGTGCAGTCAATACGTAAATCATTATCAGCAAGTTTTTAAGGACAGGATTGTGTTAACAAGAAACCTCCGTTCCATATTCTGCATAGATCCTTTCAAATTTAAATAATATTCTCAGTTTCGTCTAACGTATTATTTTCTACCCTCTACTGCTACTCCTTAAAAAAATTACCCAAACTAAAGTAAAAGGTGCTGACAATTTATTTAGTGTCCGTTTCTACAGAACATTTATCTGTACCAGGAAAAGATTTTTCTGTTGATGTCTGAGGAACTTTACGTCTTCCGCATAGCAGCCTCATGAGTTCTTTTCTAAACATTGTACCTGTTAGGCAATAGAGTATCCAGTTAATCGCGCAATTGATGATAATACTGATCTTTGCAAATGCGAACGAACTATCAATTTGATTCCATCTTGAACTATTTTTATTTGCTTTTCGAAGACTCAGCATCCAAAAGCATTGTGCAACACATTGCCATGCCAGTAGAACCAGAAATGTGAATGTAATCGACAACAAAGTGATAGTCATTCGTCTTTCTCTGGTCTCGTTTGCATTTGAGATTTTAGATTCTAAAATAACGACAAAAGTTATTTTTTTGATTACAAAAACCCAGACAATTTTTTATGTTACAATAAATTCACTTTATCCTATAGCCACAGAAATTTCTTTCTGTGTACAATAGAATATGCATGGCGGCAAACTGAAATTAATAGTTTTCAACACGTAGTTTTGTTAACATTGCATTTGCAAGCATTTAATTGTACGCCCATTTTAAATTGATGAAAGGCTTATCAAAATTTAATGTCTCTTATTAGGTTGTTTTTTCTTTAAGGTGATTGACAATGGTTACATCATTCATCCTTTTTCAAAAACAACTCAAAATTTTTTACTGAGGCTCAATATTGCTTAAGTTTATGTATTGTGTAGGTTCAGTTGTTGCTTTCGTGTTGCTTGTTGACTATATACTTGGGAAGACCAAATTCACGTGGTGGCTTGCCTCAGTTTGGTTAATGCAGCAATTGGAATCAAACTTCTGTTTTAATCACGTTTGTCGTCGTATAAAACTGTAGATGACTTTTAGGACATCGTTGTTTTATAATCCTTACCGAATCATTTCAGTTTGGCTATTGCTTACAAATTGCTCCGTTTTTAAAGAGTTTAAGCCTCGCTGATAATACCATGTTGCTTGCAAAACGAAATACGTTGCTCGAAATAATCACCGATATTGACTATTAATTTGTTGTTTTGTCACGATGAAAGGCTGAACGTATTCTTGAGTTACTGACGCAATAATATATTTGATGTAGTTATATATTTGTTTGGTGTTTTACACGTGAACTCAAAGTATTTGACTTACCTGCGCTGTTTTTTATTTTTTTCAATCTTTTCAGTACCAAATACACCAAAGATATGTTCAAAAAGGCAATTGAAAAGAATGGCAACAAAACAAGAAGCATGCAGTGAACCCAGAACTCATAATTAATCGATCCTTGCGATTCCCCATAGTCAGTAAATGCAAGCATATATGTCCCATTTGTTTCTTTGGGGTGGTAGGTGAAGAAATGTGGTATATTAATCAAGAAGGAGAACATCGAAATTGCAAATATACCCCAGTATGTTCGTCTTTTTGAATAAAAGCAATGGATCTTGAGGGGTAAAATCATCATCAAGTATCGATTTAAGGTGACACCAACTACCAACCATACGCTTGTTACCAAAAAGATGGTAAACAAAGGGAAACCGAACCAGGAATAAAATGCAGCATATGAGTAGGTCTTTGCAATTTCTGGATGATTAGATTTGATGGTGTCAGTCAAAAGAAAGAATACCAATACTGCCCCATCACACACACTTAACGAAATGAAATATATTGCAGTTGAGTGGTTTCCTCGTAGTCTCCATTTTAGTATTCGATTCCAAACAAAAAAGGATACGAAATTACCAATTAAACCGATTGCGACAAGTGTGATACCAAAGGGTACACTACATAACCAATGCAAATACCCTGCATCTGTCTAAAAATATTAAATAATTCTTACTACAAATCTGATTGCATTTGTGCAAACAGAATTTAACGTTTAGTTTTAGGACTAAATATTTCTGAAAAATCCATTTTTTACTGATACCAGCAGGTTTATTTTTGGTGTTAAATTTACTTTATATTTTTTGTCTTTTCAATGATCTTAAGATAATTTTTTGTTGTCTGCTTGAACAGAGACCTTGCGACACGAGTACGGAGCCATATATGACAAAAAGATATATTATTTCTTAATGCGCTGCATGGATCAGGCAACTCTCCACCAAAGTTCCCTTTATCCCGGTATCATTTTAAGGATATGTGAAGAACTATGGAAATATGGCAGAATGTTAGACCTCTGGATATGATGAAAATGTCATCTGACGAAACTACTGATAAAAGCATACGAAGTTTTTTTCGAAATCTTTTGTGTTAAACGGATGTGCCAAAAAATTAAGTCACTACCTAATAAAAACTTAAGCCACAGTTGACATTTCAATTCAACGAAAAAGTAAGTAAATTTCGTTTTTTGTTTTTTAACATATGTCCCAAAACATAAACATAAAACCGGAGGAAATATCTCAATAACTGCGCATTTAACCATGTTGAAAAGTGATATTTCACTGGTAATTCACAGTTAAGAACATAATATAAAGAAAAGTCAGCATGAATTCATATTTAGCCTCACTCAAAATTTAGACATTTTTATATATATAAAAAATGTTTAAGATAGGACAAATAAATACAGTCAGAAAACATCTAACTAATTCCTTGCAGTGATGAGATTATTAAACCTGTTTTTGTTTTGTCTTGTGTATGTGTGGGGGGAGGGGGGATTGTACCACGCCCATAGGTTCCTTTTCAAATTATTTACGAAAGTTTTATTACCAATTAAAAACTTTTCTACATTTTGTCGGAGCTGGTTTGAAAAAAAAACATATTTTTTAAATAATTAATTAATTTATTATTTATGTCAGAAGACATAGATTTTTATAAAGATACATCTCCTCCGATTTTAATATAATTAAAAGACAAATTAGGCAAATACAAAATGAAAATATGAGAAAAGACGAAAAAATCTTTTTTTATGAAAACAAATGATGACATGACCAAAAAAATGACGTCATCATGCTAAATTACTTCTTATAATTTTTGTCATTTACTGTGCCAAATTTCATAGTCATGGCAAAGTAACCACCCTCTTCCTAAAAATGGCACCCAAAATACCAAAATACTTCCTTAGACAGAGTTTAATATCGGATTAAACTAACCATTTTTGGTTAGTTCAAACGAAACTCATAAAGTTTTTTTTGATTTAGAACGATTAAACATGCAACGTTTCTTTCGGTTAAATTATTTTACACTATTTTACACTTTTTCACACTTTTTTATGAAAACGTCTAAATTTTTACTGAAGTTGAGTGTGCTACTTTTTTACGCTTTTTCAGATTTAAATGTTCTTATTCGTGTTCTTCTGAAAAATAGCGAAATATATGGTCAGATTTACAGATGATATTTTTAGGATTGCGCAAGTGATGTTCAACTTATATCATTGCAACAATTCTAAAATAATATTTTAGTAATCTAGACTCACATTATTTTGTTCCTATAATTTATGAAGATATTGCGTTCTTAATTTTTGGCAAAACTAGGTTTTTTTATAAAAATAACGTGTAAAACATTTTGACTGGTACTTTTATGATTGATGATGGAAAATCATAAAAATATGGATAGTTGCGAGAATCGGCAAGTAAGCGGAAAAATTGGAGAAAATAAGAAGATATTTCGTCTCTAGTTAATTTAAAATGTTTGAAAGATTTATGGCCTTAGCTATTTAAGTTGTTGTAATCTTTTTTTATTAAGTCGTCTGGGAGATAGCTTTTAGTGTATTATACAGCACACCCATTTAATTTAAAAATCCTCGAAGATACAAAGGAGAGTTTAATAATGGTCATAAACGACCTTGTACAAAAAACTTAGAAGGTTATGAAATAAGAACAAGCAGGAGGAAGTTGGTGCTCCTAATCTCCTCCACTCGAGCTAGAAATCGGACAAGACGAAACGTGACATACGAATTTGTGTTTGTTTTGTTTTGTTTTTTGCTTTTTTGTTTGTTTTGCTTGTTGTTGTTGATTTGTTTGTCTTATTTGATATTTAAAACTGATATATTAAGAAAATATGCAATTTTTCACGTGTTTCAGGGATATAAAGAAAATATCTGTCTGCAACTTTCTCATTAGATTTCTTATGGACCTTCGTTCTTAATTGTACCTTTTTTTACGATTCAACAGCTTAACGATTCTAAAGCTATCACTAACGAAAGGGCGTGGCTCTTTCTTTAATTTTGCCATGAACCTCTCTTAAGTGAAAGTAGCTATTACTATACTTGTGAGACTACTGTTATTAACATTCGAAGAAGAATTAAGTTGATGCTATATCCTCTGCGAAATAAATAAATAAAAAAAACCGCACATAACTAAAACAATATTCTTACCATGATTAATGTATTATAAAGTTTATTCCGAAAACTCTTTTGAAATAATTTGTTGACAGTCAGGTTAAAAATATTAATACTTTTCAAACTCTTTAAGGAACTACAATCTTGGTCTGTGACGCTTTGCATCAAAACTGTCTCCGTGGAATGCTCATAGAAACGTAACGAAGCCTGACTAATTGACATTTAAAAAAAAGAGCTGAAAAAGCATGCGCATAACGTACTTCCTGGTAGAAAGCGGAATGATCCTTCTGGCAATGAAAAAATCACAACGATGAGTTTAAAGCAATAATTTTAAAAGAATTTGAGAATAATTCCAACATATTTTGAAAGGGGGGAGGGTGGCGGAGAGGTCAGATGTAACTATTGATGTATCCGTCACCACTTTCCCACTAACGTCAGTTGTCTAAAAAGCCATTTTGGACTAATTGGTTTTTTCTTCACAGCACCAATAAAGACACATTTTCAGAAGCAGAAATTAAAGGTTAAGTTTCGTGTAATAATTGCTTGAAAATTGCGTAAGCAAGTTCAGGTATTTAACCCCTCCTATAAATGTTTTCAACGTCATCGAAACTACATTTTTAACACTACCATCAGAATACTGGAATTGTGAACATATAGGTTTCTCTGGAGACGCTAATCTGTGGCTGTTTTTATTAAAATATTCTTATTTAATCTTACTCAATCAATAGCTACTTAAGCATGTTAAGTTAAACCAAAATGACGGAAAATGTTCAAAATATTGTTGAATGTGTTTTCCATGAATGATTAAAAACATAATCAAGTCGTTAGGTTAAGCTAAAAATTTAGTTTACTCGTTCCAACGTGTGGTAATTGTCCAATGTAAATTCCCTCTAGATCAGGCATACTCTTCTAACCCTATTTAGGCCAAGGAGGGGGGTCTCCTCCCCCTCCCCCACTTACTTCCTTCGGGCCGTTTTTTTTAACAAAAACATTTAGTGACTTTATCAAATTTCGTTAGCTTTAGGCTAGTTAAAAAAATTTGTTGTGACATCACGTCTGTTGTCATGGTAACTCATTTGTTAACAAGTAGTGGGAAAAAAATCGGACTAAAATTTTTACTTCTTAAAATATCCCTATCAACACTTTCAAGGTCTTATTTTATTTTTTTGGGGGGGCTGTTATCAACTAATTTTGTGTATCAAAACTTTTGTACTATTTTCTTTTATTCCAAAGTTTATATTTAACCGTTTTGGTCTGTGTTCGGGTTCGGAAAATATGATGACGTCATTTTGGACTGAATGATGTCATCGAATGTGCTAACAAACATTTGCGTCGGTGTTTTTTTAAAAAAAATTCGAGCCTGTG
Source organism: Hydractinia echinata (assembly GCA_030067915.1). Lineage (NCBI taxonomy): Eukaryota > Metazoa > Cnidaria > Hydrozoa > Anthoathecata > Hydractiniidae > Hydractinia > Hydractinia echinata. The sequence continues at coordinate 2,075,249 of JASGCC010000012.1, read as the reverse complement.
TGCTGACATGTTGCTTTTTTTTACAATAACTTGAATTAATAAATTAACGATGCTTGGACTTTATGTTTTTAAAAGAATAAAAAGTGATTCACATATTTTCAGTTTTCATCACCGTACGCTGATTGTCGTCATATGTCTATATGAAGTTGAAACCTAACGCATTGGTGATGAGGCGTCGCATAAATATATTTAATTTGGTTACTTGTACCAGTGGCCAAATATGTTTTAACAATTTCGCTGCACTAGAACTAGCTGTGAGTAAAGTTAAGTAGAAAATATATGGTGAAGTGCTTTGCTACCCAAAGCCTGGTTCCCAAAGCCTGGTTCAATTTTAAAAGTTTTAAAGTTAAAATTATAGGTGGGAATGCTAAAAATAAACGCATGACGATTTCACATGCAATAAACCCAAGAATAAACATATGTTTATGCATGCGTTTATTATCAAAAAGTTTTGATATTAAAATCATGCGTTTAACATAACTTTATCCAACATCAAAGAAATCTTTTGTTTTTACCGCCAATGCTCAAAGTGAGAGTGGCTTTCATGAGAGCATTGCAAGAGTAAGTGAAAGTACGACAGTGACTAAAAACGAAAATAATAATACGTAGTGAAATCTAAAATTGTAAAAGCAGCAGAGGAAGCACTGTCTGAGCTGGTGAGACTCTACTCCTGTCTCTATTGGCGATTCATGGTTAAGCTTTCAACTTTGATGGTGTATTTCGTAGAATCCTAAAGATTGTAGATAAAGTGAAGTTTCTACGAGCAGACCTTTTAAACTAATACTGATATGTCTGGACATAAAAAAACAGTAAATATATATTAAAAACAAGGATAAAAAACAGCTTGCTGTGTTGTTTGTAATATTATCTTCCCTTTCCCAATGTACCGAACATGTTTTGATCATGTTAGGCTGGTTCTTTTTTGCGGAGAAAAGCGAAGTCCATTTTTTGATGTCAATAGTGCGGGCGTATATAAAATTTCCGCTATTTTCCTTACCTATAGGTGAAATTTTGAGTTGGACCAACCCGATAAGCGTTTGGGGTATAAGACACTCAAGCGTAGCCGCGGTCACTTCCGGGTACGAAGTTTGGAGCAAACTAAAATAACAAATGGCTGCCAAGCGACCATTTGTTGTGATTTGACTTCTCTGCTTAAAATGGAGAAAGAGTATTATAAGTTTCTATTTAGTTTGGAATAAGAGCTTTTTATCTTACTATCATTAAAACTTGTTCTACAAAATAAAACTGCTGTGTGATTTTTAGCTGGACAGGGTAACAACGGGCTGTTTCTACTGTCTTTATTTAAACCGAAGTTGCTATAAAGTTTTTTTTGGAAAAGTGTATTATGCCTATCCGATATCACGATTAATTTTTGATCTTTCACGGGAACTTTTCCTATAAATTAAAGGAATGTTACAGGATTCTTTTTGCTTTAACAGGGTTAAAAGAGGTTATAAACTGTGTTTTTAATTTTTAAATGTTAAAAAAACCTTTTCACAAAATGAAATTGCTGAGTGATTGTTTTAGCTGCGTAGGGTAACAACAGGCTGTTTCCTGTCTATTTATTGAAGAGATTTGAAGAGATTTACATCATACATCCTACGTAAGCAACTTGCAGAATCTTTAGTACTAAGCAAATTAGACTATGGTAATGTTCTGTTGACAAATGTAGCAAATTACCAAGTAAAGAGGCTTCAAAAAGTTCAAAACTGTGCTGCATCTTTCGTCTTGAATAAATGGTGCAACACAGCTAGACTTGGGTTGGCTACCAGTGCAGCAACGAATCGAGCTATCATTATTGAAACTTACGCATAAGGGAATCTACGATAAATCCCTGCCTAGCTATCTCAATGTGGAACGAAAATAATCTCGATCGAGAAGAATAAACAATGGAGTTATCTTGGAAGGAGATGTCTGCGAAAATTCGTTCAAACAAGTTTCATCTTCGACATTCAACAGCCTGCCGAAGAATATACGAGAGGAAGCAATTTTTAATAAGTTTGTAATTAAAGTGAAGGAATAATTATTGGGGCATGCTTTAGTCCGTTTGTCCTAGATTTATCCTGCTTTTATCCTCCCAGCCTTTTTCTGTTCCTTCTTATCATGTTTACTTGTTAATGCTTGAATTATTCTATTTTTAACCTGTTTTTAACTTATATACTTTATATTTTATACTTTTAATTTTCTCACGAATAGCGATGTAATGTCGATGTGCAGAAATGTATTCATTAAAAAAAAATAAAAAAAAATTTGAACCGAAGTTAGGATAATTTATTGGAAATGGGTATTATGCCTATACGTATGTGCGATACGGTATACCTGTACTAAACACTCAGTCCAATGGTAACGACAAGCTGCTATTTGTGTTAACAGAAGTTGTGTTAAATTTTTTAAAGGGTATTAAACCTACATGAATGAGCAACATTGTTTACCTGTACTAACTGACCACCCTGGATTAAAATTTATCTTTGTAATTTCCCCGGGAACATTTTGCCAAACAAAAAAAAAGTTGGCTGACTGATTTCGCTATGACAGGGGCACAATTTGTAAATTGTGTTTTTATTTCAGCTAAAGTTGCAGGAAAGTTATTTTTTGAAAAATATATTACACCCGAAATACCTTAATGCTGTGTGTGCTTCACACGATTTACGATATACTGCATACTTGTACTGAAGTGCTCCATAATTCTTCTCCACATTTCGTATTAATCGCTCCACCAGACGTTTAACGCCGCGTAACAGAGTTACTTGTGACTTAACCAGACATTGCAACGCCTAGTCCCCCGGCTACTTAGTATAATAAAAATTGAATTTTTATATCCAAAAGGCTATGTGTCCTGTAAATCCATAAGCATATATAATATCCACCTGTGAAGTTTTTCATATATATTTATGCCCTGTTGGTCCAATGACACTCATGCAAATGAGAGGTCCAGGTTCAAATCCTGAACAGGGCTAGAGAAACATAATTATCTACAACAACCATGTAATAATAATGTGTATATGATATGTATATAGCTATTGTGAGGATAATTGGTATTCTTTCAATTGTAGAGTAGTGTTAAATAAATTCATCACTTTCATTTATAGAGCACAAAAATGCCATGTCAAGAAAAAGCAGCTATATGTACTTGTTTGTCTTGCCATGTCTGAAATCATCTTTTCAGAATAGGACTTACGAAAAAATTTTCGCTTGCGAACCTAGGGGACCCTGCCTCCCGCTCCGCAACCCTTTCTATATTGGTTTACGTTAGGTTGTATCTTTTTTTAACCAATTTTTTCCAAAAAAAGTCTTTTTTTAAAGAAGCCAAAACATTTTTTCGGCCCTCGTCTTTGTGTGGCTTCCTTTAGAAAAGATATAGGTCTGGTTTCTTATAAGTGGAATATTCTACACTAGCCGGGAAACCCGGCGTCGAAACGCCGGGGTAAGCCACAAGTGAAGGTGTGACCCGGCGTTGAACACTCTGTGGATAAATAAAAAGAGCCGTAAACTGTGCCAAACCAAACGATCGGGTGGAGCGCTTTAGAACAGGTATACAGTATGTCGTAAATCAAGTGAAGCGTATACACCATTATAGTGTTGCGACTGTAACATATTTTTCAAAAAATAACTTTCCCGCGAAAAAAGCTGAAATAAAAACAGAGTTTACAAACCGTTGTTACACCGTCATAGCAAAAACAATCGGTCAATATTATTTTATTTTGCAGAATAATTGTCTGTGAAAGTTAAAAAATTAATTGTGACACCGAGCTGAGCGCTTATTACAGGTAAACCGTGTCGCACATGCGTTTAGGCTCAATACCCTTTTCAAAAAAACTGCATATATTGCAGCTTTGGTTTACACAACACAGGATACACTCTGTTGAAACGCCGGGTTAAGCCACAAGTAACTGTGTTACCCGGCGTTGAACACCCGAATGAGTGATTAATAAGAACCGTGCCACACATTCCGGCAAGTATGTAGTAAATCAAGTGAAGCGCACAGAATTTATGGTGTTTCCGGTGTAATAAATTTTGCAAAAAATAACTTTCAACATTTTAAGCTGAAATAAAAACACAGATTAAAATCCGTTGTTATCCTGTCACAGCAAAAACAATTATATATTCGATATAATTTTTTAAAAACACACGAAACAGCCCGTTGTTTACACTGGGCTGAACGCTTTGTACAGATACACCGTGTCGCACAGGAGTTTAGACGTAACACCATTTTTCAAAAAACTTTATCGCAACTTCGGTTTTAAAAGAAATCAGGAAACAGCCTGGCGTTACCCGGTCCAGTTAAGAAAAATACTCAGCAATTTTATTTTGCAGAAAAATGTTCATAACAGTAACAAAAGCTGCAGCCACCTGACTGTATTTAGCATAATTAGTATTAGGAATGTTGTTAGTAGCCAAACTGTATTTGGCTACTTTCATTTTTCAGTTAGAGGTAGCTAAAAAGGGCTAGCTAGATAGCCACAACACCAAATACAAATGGATAATAGTATACCAAACTGAATAAAAACTTCAAAAGAATAGGAATAAGTAAAGCTAGCTAGCCCAGCTGGTTCAAAATCTACGTTCCTTGCCAAAATCTTAAAAGTGGTGATTTAAGATTTGTACGTGGATAAAAAAACGTAAATATACATGTGCCTTACATGTGAAAACAAATACTACAAAATTAAAAAGCTTAGAGAAGATAAAAAGGTCAAACAGATCTACAAACTTGACACCATCACTTCCAACCTGAAATGGCATCCGTAGCATGTTGTTTATCCGGTTCTGGCGTGATTCAGAAATTATTCCGAAATTAAGCTGCGTTCAACAGAAAAAAGGAGGTCCGTAAAAATCGAGCCCTGCGATAATTTTCCGAAAAAGCTGCGCGCAACCATTTTGAACACAAATAATACGGCTATTATTATAGAGATGGGCTGAGTTGCCAAAAATTCTGATTGACTAACGAAATATTATAATGCGAAATCAAGTCTTACATAGGAAGTTTTTAGGGACATATTAAGCAAGGGTTCCTATAAAATAGATGTTCTTACTATTGTACCCATAATTCTGGTAGCCATGTGGCTTTTGTTGGTCTCGATTCTACTGTCTCGATTGCCCAGCTTTTCTGTCAGAGAAGTATTGTTTGCATTGTCCACTAAAGCCCCGTCTGTTTGATGGACCTCCGTAAATGCGCTTTTTCTTTGCAGTGAGGACATCAATTTTTTCTTCGATGATGGTACGATGATGAAGTCTTTTCACCCAAAAAATAATCAGATTGGTGAAGAATAATATTAAAGAAAATAAAATAATAATGTTGACCAAGATAAAAAGATTGGGTAAATGCTGGCTACGCTACGTTGGGTACGCTATTACATCATACTGAATTTACGTTAAAATCTTAAAATGACTAAAAACGCGAATATAAAAATAAACTGTCCTAAAAATCCATATATAAAGGGTTGCGGAGCGGGAACAGGTTCCCTATCTATCGCAAGCGAAATATTATACTCGACGCTGCTATTAAGAAAATTTTTAAGCCCTTACAAGTCCCCAAGCAACCTCGTCCGCAGGGCTCTTTTTCACTTTTTGATAATAGTCGGTCTCCAGGTTTTTTTTTTACAATGACAGTTGAGGTGCAGAGCACTTCTGTTCCGTACATGTTATGAAAAATAGTGAATCTGTTATAAACGCATTCGTTTTTCAGCAAGTGCCAACGGCATACACGTTGCAAAATTTTTTTATAGAAAACACTACAAAGAGAAATCATAAGGTTTTCTCTACATAATTGTAGAGACGTGACCTATTTTTAGTCAGAAAATCTGAAGTCAGCCAGTCTTGACTCTAGGTTATCCCGTGAGGCTTTCACCGTGGACTAGAATCAACCTATGCGGGCCTGACCTATTTTTAGTCAGAAAATCTGAAGCCAGCCAGTCTTGGCTCTAGGTTATCCCGTGAGGCTTTCACCGTGGACTAGAATTAACCTATGTTGGCCTGACCTATTTTTAGTCAGAAAGTTTTGAACAAACCTGTCAAAATAGTTTCTATGTATTGATAAGGCTTGTAGGCGTTGTGGTATAAATATCAGTAGGGCATGCGGAAGATCTTTTCCGTTCTCAACATGGCTTGCAAGAGCTTGAGAGAGCATGTGAAGTTAGTTTTCGAAAACGAAGATTTTGATGAGCTACCTCAAATTTACGCTGAATTAATTAAAAAGGTTAAATGTAATTCTGTTTTGCCATCTACGACTACAACTTACTTTTGGTTTTATCCGAAGAAATTTCCATGCAGAATACTACCTTCCTGCCTATGTGAAATCAAAGAAGGATAGTTGTGCAATTACGTCGAAGTGAGTTGTTTATGTTTATCTTTTGTTGTTTCTATAATAGCTATGCGTTTTTTTTACTATGACCACTAACCAGGCTGCACTAACTATGTCGTAGTAGCTTTATTGATGTAGCTAGCTAGGGAGCTAAATACTATGTTTTTAAATTCATGTATTTTATCAGGTAAGAATTATTTTATATATAAGTGGGAAAAGTGTGCTGGATAGCTAGCTAGTTATCCCAATTTTTTGGTGCTGATTTGGATCTCTTTTTGATTGGTGCTGACTTTCACTAGCTATCAAGCTAGCTAGCTACACAAATAGTGCTCTGATTAGAGTGCCTTTTTTTCGCCAGCAACAGAAAACCATTGTCCTGCTTTGCGAAATTTTTCCATGAGGGGCTGGACACTCAACTCCTGTTCTTTTCGGAAAAGGGGGGCTAAAATAACTTCCAAACGACACTTTGTGATGGTACTTCTATCAGATAAAAAGATATTCCTCACAGGATTTTTTTTTATATCTTTTGTAGAAAAGTTGTCAAAAGTTTATTGTTGCTTTCACCGAACAGTCAGGGTGAACCGATGAAGTATGTTCAACTTTTTGGATTTGTCACACAAAACAATGACTAATTATTTTCTTCAAAATGAAAAACTACAACTAATCAGACTCTCCAAAAAGAAATTCAAATTCGAGAATTTGGATAATAAACGATAAAATTTGTTGAATTCAATATTAATCGATTTCGACAAAATGCATCCTGTATATATCGTCCGCAGGTTTTAAAGTCGTGTATCGCCTGCTTAATATGTTACTTGTTTAACAAAGATACCAAAAGCCAGCTTGATTAAATTTATATACATATATTTATATATATATATAATATACCTTGTGCATCACATGGCATTGATTTGTATCTTTTTAATAAATTCCCTCTTCAAATCAAAGAGGCAAAGAGAGGTTAAGGAGACAATAATTACACAACCTGGTGTTAATTATGGTAAAATTGTATTCACGTTTCTCATTTTTTACTTTCTTTTTTAGATCAGCTGTTATCAAACCATGTACCATCAGCATTTTCCAAAAATCTTCAACGAGAGTAAATTTTAAAGGCCTAAAAACTGAAATATTCAAATGCTAATACGTATTTATTGCTGAATTAATTGAATAATAATTCATTGAAATTGAACAGAAGTTATATTCAAATCTTCATGTTCATACATAACAAGATTTGTATCCTGGAATTTCCAGAATTTTCCAGATCAGTTTTAAAAATATCCAGTTAAAGTTTTTACTATTATTTTAGAGTACTATATATATGTAAAAAAATTTATTTTTTATTTATTAAGTTGTATTTTAACATTGCAGGTTAGTTACAATAATAATTGAGAATTAGTATACTCAATGATTTGTTTACCCCATTCTCCGTTTTCAAGGTCTACTTCAAATTTTAGAATCTTCCAGGCTACGACGGAAATCTTCAAGCCGCAGGGCTTCTTGTTTTCTATTTGAAGTGTTTATGTGGTGCTGCGGCGTTTATGAGAATGTTACGTATCTGTTATCAAGGTCTAAAACGTCTGCATACGAGGTAGATTTTGTCCCCGTTTAAGCCTATTTCAGGGTTCGCAAAGCCCGTTTTAGCGAAAGCTTCCGGGGCTGTGCCCCAGACCCCGCTTGGGGGCTTACAACGCCCCCCAAGACCCCCAGCTGTATATTTAAATTTTCTCAATAGGTCATGATGCGCAGCATCATGACCTAATAAGAAAATTTCCTAGATCCGCCCCTGATTAGCAACATCCTATAGTTACTGCTAGCTACAACAAACCATAAATTTTTAGGTAAGTCTTTTTTATGTTTACTGAAGAAAGGTAGCTACACCTTTGACTGTATTATAAAATTTGGCAAAAGTTTATTGCCATAAGAGCTTTAACGATAATCTGTGATACTTTTACAGCGCGTTACATTTTGCTACAATCCTCGAAAAAATAACAAGTACTCACATAAGCCATTTCTATATTAGATTCACTCACGTCGGAATGGTCAAAGTTCACTCGTCAATGTTTACAGATAACTTAGGACTTAGGATCTTAGAGAATATGTTTAGATCCCAACTCTCATCTTCCTATTGTTGCTGACATTATTGTTGCTCATTTTTTTATATTTCGGCGCCTTTGTGGACCTCCACATCGATTATCCCGTAAAGCGGACAGGTATGAAAGTGCGACTTTTTAACTAACCTACCTATTTTATTAAGTAACACGTCCGCGATTTGGCGAGTTGATGCTTTTTGCGAACTTTTTTAAGACGGCCGAAAAAATGCCATTGTCTCAATTTTTTTTATGAGGTGGTGGGGAGATTGGGAGTGACGTGTAGCTTTTTTGATTTCGGAACATTTACAACAGTTTAGTCCGCAAAAGAAACATGCTGGGTTGTAGTTTTAGTTAGACGGGGTAAAATCAGGTTTTGTTTAAATCAAAGTTACATTTAAGATTCTAAGCTTTCACTATTTCTGAATGATAATTTAACAGATGTTCGCAATTTGCCATAAGTGCGCCTGCTCTTATGCACTTAACCTGGCATTACGAACTGGCTAGTTAAATTATTTGCTATAATAATTGCCGTGATCGTTAATTTGTGCTACGGATGCACGAAATAGCCATTCGTGGGATATGTACAGACGATATGAGGAGCAGGGTATGTAGGACCGGCGAAAACCCAGGTCAGTTTAATATCGGCGTAGTTCAGACTGGAACCTTAGTATTTCCATTTAGTTTGTGATGGAGTCTATAACTAAATTGTGGATGTTTGCTACAGAACGATGCAAAGCCTCTCAGAACCGCACGTTATACTTCTTTAAGCCGTGGGTAGACATATTAATTACAGCTTAAATCATTTCTAATGTGTGCTTAAATCATCTCCATTTATGTTGGGCTATTTGGGGACCCTAAATGCTGGAGAGGGGTGCTGGTTATTTTTTGCTGTAGCTTTAACATATTTCGAGGCTGACACGCTCTTACTTTGCACGCTCTTACGGTAATTCACGCGGTAACGTTCGCAATCTTTTTAAGGGGCTACAAAGTGGTCCAAGTTAGCGTCATAAATAAGCTGAGTCGTTACTCGCAATCCTCACACATATATCGCGTCGTGTTGTAATTGCACCAACTAAAAGTTTAAACTGTAATAAAACTTCGTAAAGTCTGAGACTCGATTTAGGCAACGATGTTTTCTGGATGTTTGAACGTTAGCCATTTTCATTGGCGAAGGGATTTTTAACAGCCAGGTAATTATAACTCTTTGGATCAAGTTATTTCACTATTGAATATATGAATACACAATTTTCTTCGACATTTTTTATCGCGAAACTTAAAAGGCAAGTATTGGATACTAAAAGAGTTGGCAAAAATAAAAGAGTAGAAAATAATTAATACTATATTATATACATAAATGCTATTAAGTTATTTACAGCTCAGTATAAGAAATGTAAAACACATTGCTAAAACAAAATATTTCACGTTTAATTACACGTTCATAGAAACAGTAAATGCAAAACGCAATGGTGAATACTTAGGTTAAAATTAGAATTTTACCAAATTTTGATATAGGTAAGAAAAACTTCGCAATGTCAAAGACACCTGACAATTCGTTGTAGGCATAACGTCGTATTAATTACATAGAAAGTACTTCTACAGCAAACAGCAGTTAGACGCTAGAAAATTTTCATCCTGTATTAAGAGAGTTGTATGAGAGAGATTCGCAGAGATTCCACTTAAAGTGAGTTACTTACAACAAAATATGTTTTGCAGAATATGCAATCATATGAACCTTCCGTTTTGTCTAAAATACTCTGTTGATGTTGTACAATGTTTATCATGCTTTCTTCTATCTTTATCTTATAATATCATTACGGTCTTAATTATTTTATTGTTTTTATTTTATCTCGTGCCGTATTTTTGTCAATTCGTATTATTTACATTTAAAGGAAGATTAATGTGTTTGGAATTTTTACACGTAGCTAACACTTGTGAATATACTGTGACTTCAAACATTGCTATTTGCAAATACTGTATCTTGTGTTGCCTTTGTGGTCGATTTGAAATTCGAGGAAGTGGTAAAAGACCCTCTTTTAATTCTTGTTAGTGGTAACATTTTCATCATTTCCTTTCGAAACATTGTTCCAGTAAGACAATAGAATATCCAATTGATTGAAGAATTGATAACAACACCAGTCTTTGCAAATGCAAATGAACTATCAATTAGATTCCATCGTGAGCTGTTTTTGTCTTCTTTGCCAACACCAAGCATCCAGAAGCATTGGGTTACACATTGCCATGCAAGTAGAACGAGGAATGAGAACGTCACAGCCAGCAACATTCTTGTCATCTGTTTCTCTTGTTTGTCTCGTTTACTGCTTCCCTTCGAATCTACATAAAAGCAACCAATTTCCTAACAATTATCACACTTAATATAATGATGACTTTAATTCACTAAATATTATTTTTTTTAAAAACATATACTTGAAGCCCCATCGATGCGAGTAATAAATGTGAGACATTACCCACTTTTACTCTTTTTTTCCCAATGAACTTAACAACTACTATTCTTATCAATATTAAAAATACTTAGGTTTGGAAATTTCCAAACGCTTTTAGGATGAATTACAACCAGTGTGGGGCAGACTTTACACATCGGGTTTGCAAAACCTGGCTTCTCTTGAGGTCTGTATTTGTGAAAATAGAAATTTTTATCTGTAAAACGTTTGTATAACTTTGTGGTACAAAATATGTACCGATTAACATTGTAAGTGATAGCTATATACAACAAAAGTTGCACAGCAATTTTAATTCCTATGGAAACTGATTTTAAGAATAAGTAAATTAAAACTTGCGTACCAATAGCAGCAATTACTGTAATTGATTAATTCAACATACCTTTTTTAGAATTAAACTTCTTCATCTGCTGCGTCAGCTTGTATACAATTGATGCATTTAGCACAGCTATGGTAAACCATGGTGCTAAAACAACAAATATGCAATGCACCCAAAACTCATAATCAATTGATCCTTGCGATTCACCATATTCTGTCAACGCAAGCGTATATGTTCCATTGGTCTCTTTTGGGTGGTAACTGAAGAAGTGTGGTATGTTAATGATGACTGAGAAAGCGAGAAAAACAGCAATGCCCATATATGTTCTGTTGGTTGTGTACATACTTTTCACTTTAGTTGGGAGAGTAATCATAAAAAATCGATTAAGAGTGACTCCAACCACCAACCATATGCTTGCTACTAAGAAGATGAAAAAAATGGGAAAGCCAAACCAAGAGAAAAATGCTGCATATGAGTAGTTATTCACAATTTCGGGATGGTTTGCTTTTATTGTATCGGTTAACAAAAAGAATACTAATAAACCAGTGTCGCATACACCCAAAGCGATTAAATACAGTGCAGTGGATTGATTCCCTCGTAGTTTGGATTTAATGATGCGTTGCCATATGAGGATGGAAATAATATTGCCAAGGATTCCGAATGCAGCAATGGTAGCACCTAATGGTACGCTACATATCCAATGTAAATCCTTTGCATCAACCTATTGCAAGAAAATGTACAATGTAAAAACAGCTACCAACTGTTTATATCCAAGTTATTTCATATTTGATAGTAGCCTAACATTTATCTATTTATTTTCATTTACATATTATGATTTTATTTATTTATTTATCTTTTTGTTAAATATTCTAAATCAAATAAATTAATTAGGATAATTTTTTTCAATCTTTTGGGTTCCGGTTCGCAGTTCCGGTTTGCAATAACAATATTAAGTCGTTAAGTTTCACGGCTTTATGACTGTATTACATTGTGAAGTTTCGTTTAACAAGTCTTCAGAAAATTTCGTTAGCGTAGTAAAATTATTGCATTGTACTGATCCACTCTACAACCTTTGCTTCTGCAAAAAATCATCCGAAATCGATAGAGAGACTGAGATAAAGAGACTGAGATAAAAACGCACGGACTTTCAATCAATGTAAAAAAAAATATCAACAAATTTACAATACGTTTTAGTAAAAACAAAAAAGAACAAAACTAAATTTTAGAACTTGAAAATGTAATCTAAAAAAACGAGCTATCCCCTTTCCATATTGTACTCGTTTTGTTTCGACCCATTGATTTAGCGCTCAATCTATAACGTCGATAACTTCACTCACGCCTAAAATTACAATTATACAGAATTGTGTGTATAATTGTTAATAGTTACGCATTGCAGTTTTGGGAGGGAAGGATTCTCTTTTAAAAATTAGAGTTTTTTGCGTGGGCGTTATATCTAGAGTAATTTGAGTTGGGTTAACGCAACCGCAAGATTGACGCTGTCACTACCAAAATTGCGCAATTAATCATATCTAAATTGTGAAATTCGTTTAAAAAAATAGTCAATGTTTTTTTTTTCTTAGACAAGTTTATTCAAGTCATTCTTGAACCCGGGACCTTTTTGCGACACACTTTTTTATATAAACAATTGATTTTTTGCACTTCGCCCTAAATTGTTTAGCCACTTAGGAGAAAAGGTTAAAAGTGTTTAAAGCCACTAAAATTTGCGAAATGATCATTTAAAGATTTAAATAAGACAGATTATCATACATTTGGTTTTTCTTTTGTCACATTCTTGCAAGGACACTGTGGGTTACCTTCGCACCATGGAAATTGTTTGTTATTTGACAAAGAAAATTGTGTAATTTTCGACCATTTATTTGTCCCATGCAAATTGTTTATCAATTATCTAACTTTTGACGATTTTTCGGCTAATTGTTTGAATTCAGCATTGTTTATAAAAGAAAAGAATACACGTCTTTTTTTGTAAGAAACATGTAATTTAAGTTGAGCCTGACTGTTTCTTAATTCATTTATTTTTCCAGCCAGAAAGTTTTCTTAAAAATAGTTCATTTTAAATTTCCCACGGGGAACGTTTTTGCGGTGTTCACTTGTGATTAAAGAAATAATATAATAGATTTGAAGAGATGGAATTAGATGAGTGAGATTGTGATAGAAATATATTTTACATCATAAGCCACCCAATGTCTGCTGACATATACAACATTGCTGAACTTCATTACCCTTCAAAACAAATGTTCTCTTTTGTTTAACTCAGCCTACCAATGTTTCTTAAATATTTCTTAAAAGGCAATCTGAGCTCCATGTTTCGTAATATCTTGTTTTTATAAAAAAAACTCACAAGTTGTAGTAACGGAAATGAATTGAGGTAGCTTTTAAGGCGGTCTCATTAAATCCTTATTGTAAGGCTTAAGTATTTTAACAGAATATTAAATTGACAGCTGAAACGCTGTCAGCATAAGTCATGACACGACATAATGACGCGAAAGTGACATGGTAGTAGAATGCTTGTGTATTGAAGTTCCGATAATTAATAAGGTTTATTAGTACCTTCTAGCGAAAACAAATAAATAAGGCTTAAGTATTTTGAGTGAATATTAAATTGTCATTAAAAGTCATGGCAGGCAACCGAAACTCTATTTTGGGTTAGCTATGGCACGGTTTTTGTTTGTTTCAGCTGAGATGTCTTAACCTTATTTTTTACTTTCCCTAAAGTAACAAATATTTTTATCGATGTTGGTCGTATTTTGTGCGTTTAAAATGGCTGCGCATAGCTACATTACGGGTGTCCCACAGAGTAAATAATTTGGTGATAAATCCACTGGTTTGAAGGACTAGTTGTAAATATTACTTGCGTGTAAAAACGTTCGTGAAAATATTTATATATTTTTAAAACAGGGCCTATGTTACACCATGCTTTATTATCATTATGTAGCCAGCTACTGAGATGTATATAAGTCTAAAAACAAGCATCGATTTTTTTAAATCGACACTTTAAATTTTTCTTATTCCCATAAAAAAGCAACTATTTTGGAGGTCTTGCACAACACATAATTTTATTCACTCACGACACTAGATGTATTTTTTGATATACTTTTTTTAAGCAAGCCTTCGCGAACGCCCAACATTTTAATTAAAAAAAAAGGGTTCAGAAAGTTGGCTTGATTAAAAAGTAGTAACTAAAAACAAATTTGGGTAGAACCAACTAATGCACATTAAGACGTGAAAAGACGTAACAAAAAAATTAAGGCTAATAAAAAGAGGTACTGATACCTCCCGGTAACTTGAACACCAGATAAATCGAACTTTAATTATCTCGAACCATTTTCTTGGGTCCCTTGAACTTTCGTTAATACTTCCTTATAAAAAACTCCGGTTAACTCGAACCTCACGTAAGTCAAACCTTCGTTAACTCGATCTATTTTTCGTCCCCCCCACCCCCTGTGGCTAATTTTTTCGGATAACTCGACCTTTTTACTCGAGAAAAGGAAATCAAATACTAGATAAATGTCAGATTGTAATTTTTTTTTAGTTTTTATTCACTCCTGATGAAGTATAGATAGATAAAGTTGTCTGTCAAGAAAATTCAATTTACAAGGGACTTGCATGCCTTTCTCATCGTTAAGATTGCCCCTTTTCCCACTAACTGTTGCCCCACCTCTTGAAAGAATTTTTGAAATCGAATTTATGGAATATTGTAGCTTAATTGGTAAGAATAACGAGTATGAATATTCATGTTGAAGCTTGTTCACCTAAATATTTGCCTCTATTTTTTGATCAGAGGAAATAGATAAAGAACCCTGTTTCTTCTCGTCCTCACGATGAAGGTTTGTTTTTTGATTTATACTGAAAAATAATCCACAATGGTGATATGAATAAAACAGAACAGTGACTTACCATTTTAAAACTTCAGTAGCTACAAAGCACTTGTTGATTGGTTGAGCAGCTGACTAATAGCTTTCTAATCGACATAAAACTACTTATATAATAATATTGTTTATCTTGGCGTCATGCTGTCATATTCACCAATGGAATTGTTAAGAATCTTAAGAATTTACCTTTCATTTACGTTTGTCTCAGCTTTTGATAAATATAGATCTAAACTTTTCAGTTTTTCTTTATTTTGTTTGAGATAATAAACATTGCTAATAAGGAAATGATGAGGTAAAAACTTATGTTGTAAAGATAAGCTATAAAAATGTTTAGCAATGTATTGTTTAACAAAAAAACAAATAGTTACCAAAAGAGTGTAAATAACGCGGTGTTAGAATGCCTTTCAGCACGTCACACAGGGCCCGCCTCAACGATTTTAGGATAGGGCTCACTGTTATGCGTGGCCTGCACGTGCATGCTATTTTGTACATTTCGACACGATCAATTATTACAACACAATTTAAGGACAGTTTCTGACTTTTTTGACTATATATGGAAATGGCCACTAACCCTATTCTTGCTAAACTGTAAATTTGCTTAAATTTGAAATTTGTAGATAACATGGCGCAAGTCACTAATTACAAACTGGAGGTTTGTAGGGCGTTGGTGTGTTAAACAATCATTGAGAAACTTCGTTGAACATTTGTTAGATACAAAATCGACCCTAAATGACAATTATGTTATGGAAGAAAATAAATATCGAAGTGTTCGCCCGTAAGAACGTTTTATAAAAGTTGAAATAGAATATTACGTGCAATGTCAAGCGTATGGTTAACAGTGCAAGTGTTTGCGTGCACGACGATAACTGGATCATACTTGTGACTTATAAGCTATGTGTGTGCTATTAGACATACCTATTACATAATTTTGCACAAACAAACGAACGAACGAAGTAACGAACGAAGAAACGAACGAAGTAACGAACGAAGAAACGAACGAACGAACAAACGAAGAAACGAACGAACGAAGAAACGAGGAAACGAACGAACGAACGAACGAAGAAACGAACGAACGAAGAAACGAACGAACGAAGAAACAAACGAACGAAGAAACAAAAGAAGAAACGTTGAATTCTTTCAGCTAAGGCTTTGTATTGTACATAAAAAAATTAGCTATCGTTTTCTTTATAACCATTGGTTAAACAATTAGTGCTTATTTTCGCAAAACGTTTTCAAAACAAAAAGTATTTATCGTCATCAACAAAAAGTTGTCAATATTTTGCTTAAAAATTATGCTGAACACCTTGGATGTTGCGCCTATTACTGTTTCATCACAAAAAATTTTTAACTTTGCTGCCAAAATTTATGGTTTTGTTATTACTACTAGAAACAACCCAAAGTACGCACAGTTTGCGCTTTTTGGCCTAGGTATCAAATGTAAAATATTAGGAAAAAGAATTCTTCAAAAAGTGGTGCAAATTTTTCAATTTTGAAGGTGCAAATTCCAGCAGAAGAATTTTAGTGATAGCAAGTAATCTGTGTTTTTATTTACAGCGAATCCTTAAGGAACTCAGAAAAAAATGTAGAACCGAGAGTTTGCTATATTGAAGGGTTTTATAAGGCTTTCGTAAAAAGGGAAGACAGAATTCAGAAGAGGGGAAACAAATTTTATGTTCGTTATGGGGGTTCTTAATATCGACGCATCACTGTATTAAGATAAAATAAAACCGCCTTTTGAATCTTAGAAATTGAAATTATAGTGAAATTAAAAAATTCGTAAGTACCAGTGAAAGATAATTAGATGGGACTACAGGTTCCAATTAGCCCAATTTATTTCTCCGTCAATCCACACAAAAGATAAACGATACAATAACTGATAGCGGTTTGGCTAAACCATCTGAGTTGAAAAAGTTCGTTTCAGTTGATTAGTAAATTAGCACAAACACAAGCCGTAATAATGAGTTACAACTTCGTTCCCAGGAAACTTTGCCTTTTTTATTAATTGCATAGCGACAAAAAAGCCTTGGCAAAGGCTGGTCAAATGATCGCTTATAATTAATGAGATTTATGCCTAAAGAGTAATTTATGCTCGTTAATTGCCCTGAAAAAAATTATATCTGCCCCGCTGGGAGGGAGTTTTTTGTAAATAAGCCAAACAAATAGTGATTGATTCATGTGACAAGCCAAAGTTTTGCTTCAACAATAGAAAGGCTCATTTGAGGCACATCTTGGAAAAAAGATAGCATTTTTTGTTCTACATAGCAAAACAAATTCATTAGGTAAATTGAGGTGTTTCTGCCAAACGATTGTTGTTGAATCTTATATATTAATTCCCTTGCGTGAGTAAAACTGTGAGTCCACGACACGGAAATCACGGGTCACTTTCTCATGACGTGGCTGTACGCTAAAATTTAACTAAAAAAGCTAGGGATGTACTTCATAGAAATCGCACATAAGGTGTAAATATATAACCCGCAGCTAATAACGATATAAATATATATACCCGTATGCCAAAAAATCTATATCAGCATATATATATATAGGTATCGCTACATATGAAACGGTATTAGATATTCACAAAGGATACGGACTGTTAAATGAAGTTCCTAGCATAAAACGGAAATTGTGTTTACGAAAAAGATGGCTGTTCTTTTTTAGTATTCTCTACTCTTTCATTCAACTTAAGTCTTTAAAAAAACATTTGAAGAAGAGCATGGTTTTATAAATTAATCATAGCAAGGTTTCTGTAAGGTTTTTTCATTTTTTTTTTTCAGTTTTGATATTATTGATGCCAGACATGTTTTATAGCTAGCACCATAACAAGCCAACCACCAACAACAACTAGCTAGCTAGCTACAATCAGGGACATAAATATGTGGCCAAACAACAAAAATACAAGCTCATTATGCAGAAACTGTCCCCCTGCTCCCCTATATCAATGTTTCAACGAAATTCAGTGCATGACACAAAACAAAACATTGATAGTGGGGGGAAGGGGGGCTACAGTTGATATTTTCACTATTTTTAATGGCTTGGCCACATTTTATGTCCCTGATTGTCTGAATTTTGGAAAAAAAATTTGAACAGGGATTACCTTGCCAATACAACTACAATACAATATAAATACAGTATGTGTCTTCCACAGAGACAACAATTTCATGTAAAAGTGACACAGAATTTCCGTGTCACTTTTACATGGAGAATGTAAACAAAACAGCCATACACATAGAGCCAGCACTGCTGAAAACAGACTAAGTTCAAAACACTTATACTTAATATACTGCAAAGTCTTCTTGTTTTCAAGTGCAAAAATACGTTTACAAAGCACACACGACCCAGACACGGTCCACACATGACCCGAATTCGAACATCCTATTTCAGATAGTTTCACTACACGACCCGTTCTATTTTTTTAAAAGAATATACCTTATAATATTTAATAAATAAAAACAAACGGGTCGTGTGGGTCGTGTACTGAAACTTCAGGATATGGCATGATATTAATTGGTTTGTGTGTGGGTCGTGTGCGGGCCGTGTGCGGGCCGTGTGCGAGTCCAATTCCAGTTTTGTTATGATTATCAGAAAACCATAAAGAGAGTGCTAAGCAGGTTTTGTTCACGACACCAGTTTTGTTTTATCATATGTGGAAAGTTGTTGTTTTCAATTCTCAAAATCAACACGCGGATATACACAGTAGAAACTCAAGTACAGCATACTCTCGCGATAACGACACAAGGCTGGTTTCATCGCATACGTGGAAACAAGGTATTAAACTATTATTCATTCACTGACAGGGTTCGCTGTATTGAGAATCTACTGTATATATCTGCGATAAGCTTTACAAAGTGGAACATGTATCTGGCACTCACAAAATAACGCAGCCGAATGCTACTGCAAACCCTTAGCAACAGTAACTAAATGTAAACAAACATACCAACACTCATAAAATATAATACCAAAAGAGAAATATACGTGCCATGCCAAACACAAGCTATATTAGCAGCAAAATCTTATCAGGCACACATGACCAAAAAAACTATGTCTAAAATTTCTCAGACAATCAGGGACATAAATATGTGGCCAAACAACAAAAATACAAGCTCATTATGCAGAAACTGTCCCCCTGCTCCCCTATATCAATGTTTCAACGAAATTCAGTGCATGACACAAAACAAAACATTGATAGTGGGGGGAAGGGGGGCTACAGTTGATATTTTCACTATTTTTAATGGCTTGGCCACATTTTATGTCCCTGATTGTAGGAATTTATATATATGTAGCCATGTTCTTTATACCTAGCCAAGTCTCCAGTTC
The DNA here is from genome assembly GCA_030067915.1 of Hydractinia echinata. Classification (NCBI taxonomy): domain Eukaryota; kingdom Metazoa; phylum Cnidaria; class Hydrozoa; order Anthoathecata; family Hydractiniidae; genus Hydractinia; species Hydractinia echinata. Next base: position 2,055,882 of record JASGCC010000012.1, on the reverse strand, counting down.
ATATTTAAGTGACCAGCTATTAGCTGCTGTAGCTAGCTAATGTTAGCTTTAAACTAAAGATTCCCAGTATACCTAGCTAACCTGTGAATTTTATGTTGCTTTTACATGTAGCAAGCTAGGTACTGTAGTTTATCTTAGTAGTCTTTGCTAGGAATATGGCTGTAACTTATTTGACTTGACCTTTTAAGCCTAAATAAGAAGATATAAGAAGCTACAACACCTTAAGAAAGTATTTATAATATTTAAGGATAGTTTAAGGACTCTTTTTTATGCAAATATATAATGTATTTTTCACATCATTTTTGTGTAACTAAACTTACATCGGTTGCATGCAATATGACAAAAGGATTTTTATTTAACATGTAGTAATTCTGATGTTCTAGATGTTCTTACTCAAATGTTTTTGTTTATGACATTTCGTGTTATTTAAGAAAACTTTAAACCTTTTCGAGAGAGTTACTACATGCACCGAATACTGAAAAAACCTGTGTTTTTTTTATTCTTAATCGATAGAGGTTTTTGACATTATGGGAAAAATTTACGTAACTTTTTCACATTTTTTGATTTGGTTGCAGTATTTACATGGGTTTTTGATTATTTATTTATTTTTTTGGGTGACTTTCCATTTATATACATGGTATATATAATATATACAAACTGTTTTGCTTTTCTTTTGAAATTTTGTGTTAACTTTTGTGGCACAAGGACCATGCCGAAAGAACTAATTTTTGTAGAATTTGACTTTACACCTTGCGAGCCTTTCATGTTTTTATATTAAAATAAGAAATTCAACTCTGACATTATATATATATATACAAAAAGTAAAATTCCCACAAAACCCATCAAACGTTATTAACCCTGAAAATTTTAAACATTTTCTTGATTCTTTTTTTTGGTTTGCGAAGTTCTTTTCCTGCAAAAATTTCTGAAAATAAAGTTCAGAAATTACTTATGTTTAAAATGTAAATTTAATTTGTTTCAAATTGTGGTTTTGACATTTTCATGTAAGAGTTTGTGGGCAAAGACATAAATCAGCATGCTAAAAGAACTGACTTTTCTTAATTTAGAATTATATACTAAACACAACCATTTTTTTACATTTAGTGTAAACTTTCGTGCGTAATGGCCATATTTTTTTTCTTCTTTTTGACATTTTGAATTAACTTATTGTTGTAGAAGGCATATAATATACAATATATTTTTTATAAAAAAAATGGAATTTTGCAAATTTCTGTTTTACCACTCAATTTTTACATTTTATATAAATTATTTGAGACAGAATGGTATGAAATAGACCAAAATACCTGATCTTAGTTGTTTTTAATTTACAGGCTGTGTCTGTGAAACTTTAAGGGGAACATTTTGTGGAAGACAATGGCATGACATACTGATAGAACTGATTTTTGTTGTGTTAGATGTTATATCTGAACCTTTTTGACATTTTATTTTAATTTTGCGAGGAAGGACCATATATACACAGAAGAAGAATTCGATTTTACAGCTTGCAAGCTCTGTTTTTCTATAGTCAGAAGCACTCCTTACAACAATTCTTTTTTTTACAGTTTGTGAAGCTTTTTTGGGGAAAGAGTGTATGCAGTATCATCGAAATAACTGATTTTTGTTGCAAACTGTTTTTCTTTGGCATTTTGGATTAAAATGTTGTTTTAAAGGGCATATGCAGTAGATATATGTACCAAAATAATTAAATTTTGCAAACTTTGATTTTGTCGTTAACTCTCATCCTTCATTTTGATTACACTTTTGTGGGAGACCGTCGGTATGCGAAGGACCAAAATAAGAGATTTTAGTATTATTAAGAATTTGTATTTTGTGTTGCAAATTTGGTGCAAAAATTGACATTAAATGAAGTTATAGATTGATTGCTGTTGTTTTAACATGACTCATTATGACTCATTATGACTTTTATAAATATTTTATGAAAACATTTGGGACAGAATACTATGTGAGATTTGAGATTTTGTGTAAGACTTATTGATGGTAAAACAGCATGCAAATTGCTAAAAGAAATGATTTTTATTAATTTCAGGTTTAAAAACCTTTTTTTTTTTTTTGAGATTTTGTCTAAAGCTAAGTGAGGAAGGATCGCATGCAATATATCAAAAAACGTTTTGTTGCATGATAATTTATCCTTGCAATCCATTTTTTACACCTTAGATAAAAAATTCTATTTATTGTTTATTTTTCACATTTTGTGTCAACCTTTGGCAGGGTTTGCAATAAACTTACTGATTTTAACATATATATACATTGAAAGAGATTCAGCTTTTTTTGTATGTGACATTTTGAGTGATTTAAATTTTATGGGTGAGATGTATTTTGAAATGCATTGGTAAACTTCTTTCCGAATAATTTTCGCATTTTCAGAGGGTCAGAGCAAGTAATTTAAATGTCACATAACTGCAGTTGTTGGACACCTTAAATTTTTTTGGTCACTTATATAATAATGCAGATTGTAAGATTCGCACTGCTGTATTGTTTGTTTTTTGATGGACGTATATCTGTTACATGAATTAAATGAGAAATACAGTGGATTCTTCCACGGGAAACAGCTAGTTTATTATTATACTTCTCGGGCACACAACTCAATATTGCAAGCCAAACGAGAATATTTATTTCGGAATTAATTTTCGCGAAAGTAGCAAGTCTAAATACTAAGCGAGAATTAAATTCGTGGAAAAGGAATTTACTGACTTTTATGCAGGACAAATTAATGGAAGACTGCTAAAGTTGAAATGAACATTATTATACATGCAGATAGATAAATCGATGGGAAAAGAATATTCTAAAATGTTATATACTCAATAATTGTCACAGCAACTAATTTCGAAATTTACGAAAATTAATTGCCTGAGATAATCCGTAAATTTATTTTGTGGTTAATGATTGGGCGAAAGTAAAAGCTATTATTCAAAGCTGATAAAATTAATGATAATAGTGAGATGATTGCTGGCGTCGTAGAATATAAAGGTCAGATCTGAGCCAAAACATAAATCTAATATTAAAGGAATTATAAATTACAATTCGAAGACATTGAGGAGACCAAATTACGCCAACAGAAAAATTACAAAAGCTAATCCGTTTGTACAAAGTAAGCTTAATAACCCCGACTTTGTGAGAAAAACAGATCAACTGTAATTCTTGCAGAAATCTTAATCTGTTGTACCTCAGTCCTGTATGAAGTAAACTTGTTTCGGGGAGATGGGTTGCCTAAATTTAGTGTCTATGCAGGGCAAACTAATGTTTTTTCCGAAGGGTGAGATTTTTTAAAATTAACACATTTAGACTGAAAAACAAATTGAAATTCAATTAAATTGATACAACGAATTGATTTTAAAAGTGTAAGGAAACCATATTGTTATGTTCTTTTTTTATAAACAATCACGTTAAACGAAACTTTTTAAAAAAAATATTGGAAGGGGGAGCCCCGTTTGGCGCAACAGAATGACATGTGATAGAGAAACATTATGATAAGTTGTAAAGAATACTTGGTCGGCAATATTTATGCTAACTACACGAAGATACTCGCGATTGATGTGAAGTTTTTTATCTTATTATAGTACCCCTTTATGCTGAAAAAAGGTAATTGATGTAGTATGAAGCAAAGCTTTTGTAATAAAACATTACGGAAAAAAAACATCATTGTCGAGAAAATAAATTTACAAAATCTTACCATGTCTCAGTTTGCTCTCGCCTATAACGAAGCCGCTGTTAAAAGTATATCAGAATGGGAAATAATGCGACATCTTAAAACCTTAATCGAGGATAAATTTAATGCCCATACTCTTAATTGAAAAGTCGTTCCTCTCTTGTTTTTGTTCCTATGTTAGCCTAAAGGATCTGGAAAGGAGCGTGTTTTTACAAAAAGCTGTTAAAATTCAAACAAAGATAAGATGTCTATTTTGTTAATTTGTTTGTTTTCGTTGCAGTAATTGAACGTTAAAAGAGAATTTTCAATATTGACTATTGCTATAACAAATACTGCAAATTCACCCACACGATAAAACTATCGTTAAATTTATACTCCGTGTGTAAACAAAAATCCCAAAGTCTTCAAAATCATAAATCTGTGTGAATAGGAGACTTGCCTCGTTTTCAGAATGTTGTGATACGATTTTGTATAGTCTATTAGATGTGGCTTGACTCGCGCGATGTTATTTGAACTATGTTTGCACAACGTGTTTTACATTCATATGTTGTTTGTCATTATTTTTGTTTTGAGCAACAGAAAATCCGAGTGAACAACTTACGTTCAGCTGGAACTCATCATTGTTTGCGCAGTATAATTTTCGCGAACATAAATTACGGGAATCAGACATATTTATACAGGTAATTAACACGTTAACTTTAGATGAGACTATTGTGCACGGAAATAAACCATCGCGAAAATTTCACGTTTTAAATTTACTAAAATTAAAGTATTTGTAATTAACAAAAGTGGATCGCAACATAAATGTTTTTAATTAAAGGGGGGCGTAAAAATAAATTTATTTAAGAACGAACGTTTTACTCAAAGTGGGCGTTTATGTAAGGACTGATTTTTTACTTCCAAAGGGCGTTTATGTAAGGCTAGATTTTTTACTTCCAGTGGGCGTTTATGTAAAACTAATTTTTTTTTTACACAAAAAGTGGGCGTTTAAGTAAAGCTAGACTTTTCACTTTAAGTTAGCGTCTATCGAAGCTGGACTTTTTATTTCCGTGAGCGTTTTTATATGACCAAGAATTAACAAAACCTTACTCGGACAACAATTTTTGGACACAATCTTTAAACTATCTCCCAGGGCTGTTTGTTTGCGCCCAAGCGGCGCAGATAGCAACAGCTTACAGTGAGAAGTATGGTCAAATAAACGCCCTAAAACGCTATGAAAGCCATGGAATTATTGAGTTGTAATTTTTTTTTCAAAAAGCCTCGGCGTCAAAGGGTTAACAAGTAATCGTTTAAACAATAATTTTTACGTTATCACAAAATGTCAAGATTAACAATTATAATTGGTTTCATGAAAATGTTCTAACAGTTTCAAAGTATTGTGAAGCACTGAAAAGAGAACTTATAAGTTCTTCACATGAAAGTTGAAGCTGAAGAATGATGTTGTTTAGCACAAAAATAATGCCCAAGGGAAAATATAAGATAAAAAAACTAATGTCATAAAATTTGTCAAAACTTGTTCTTAAAGCTTACCTCTCACTTAAAACAACTTAATCTCAAAACATTCATAACATTAGTGCAAAAAAACATCTCTTTTTTCATGATTTGCAATTATAAGTACTAAGATAAAACAAACAAAGTTAATCAACTTACTTGCATGCAAATCTGATCGCCATCTTGAATAAGAACTCCTGCGCAAAACGGAAAACATAAAAGTAATTTTGACGTTATTACTCGTCGATAAAATGTTGAAATTTTTTGGTCCTATATTGAGATAAATCAAGTAAAGTAGAACTTAAATTAAATAAAAATAAAAACGACAGGATTCATCCATTTTCAATGTACAGCCGTATATTTTTTTTTTAATCAAATTTTATATGAAACGTTACAATCAAGTATAATACAATAAAATAAGTTCTTTGACCAAATATGGTGAAATCACGAAAAGATTCAATTATCAGAATCTGAATACGCAGTATTCCCAGAGGGGTTATCATTGAAACTTATCAAAAAGGTACAAAGGAGATGATGATATGTTTTTGTTAAGAACAGGTTTGTCTCTATATATCATTAAACTCTCTTTTAATTCTTATAAGAAATTATTACGTGCAGATGTAAACCGTAAAATCATCAAGGGAACGAGATGCTACACAAAAGAGTAAATGATCCTTAACTGCTGTAGGCTGAGCAGTCTTCACAGGTTAAAACAAAAAAAAAAGAATGTAACGATGTATCCTGTCGTTTTTATTTTTATCTATATTGAGATATTTATTGTTATCATATACTTTGATTTTTTCTCGCAACTTGATTGGCTAATCTGCACGAAATATATGCTGTATTTTGTTTTTCAACCGAGAAACGAGTGCAATTTTTACTTATACAGAGTGCAAAAAGCTTATATTCTTCCTTTGATTGGCTGATTTAGCGTGCAAAAAGCTTATATTTTTCCCTTGCTTGGTTGAAAATTCGTAGAAAAAACCTATTATGTTCTTAAAAACGAAAACTTGCGGGTGAATTTATTTTCACAAATATACATTTTATGATTCGAAAATTTTGTTTTGTTTCAACAGTCATTAAATAGTCATTAATCATAGAGCACGCGCTCTCCACCGGGGATAAAAAATAATTGAATTATATCAGTCAACTCGAATTATATAATAGCACGACGATGGAGTTCTGTGTTATTTGGCTTCACAATGATAATTCATTCTTTTAAAAATTCGTAGTTTTTATTTTCATTCAAATTCTTTCACGCGTGACATGAACATAATCTCTTTAATAATAGCCGTATTCCGTCCGTCTGTTTGTGCGCGAGAAAAAAGTCGTGTTTCAGAAACACGAAATGTGATATATAATTTATTTTGCCTTTTTCGTGATTTTACAAAAGCTTTCGTTTAATTTAAAAGTTCTTATACAAAAGTCATGGGTAGTTAGCTTTTATTGTCCCCCCTCGATGCAGTTTCTTTGTTATGAATACGTGCACGATCACAGTTACGGACAATTAACATTGCGTTGTCTATTTCGTTAACACTTTTAATTATTCCCGTCTTTTCAAAGAAATTAACAAAAACAAGTTTTATGATAAGAAGAAGAGAACAACAAATTTTTAAGAAGATTTTGTAAGTGAGTTTTCTGTTTGTTCTTAACACGAATTCGAATTTTATTTCGTACAATTTATTTCATTTTTAACCATTTGCACTTTTTTTAAGAATTTTTGTGTGAAGCTTGGGGGTGCTTATTTTTTCGCTGAAATTGTTCTTATGTTTAAGCAAAAAGTGTAAGAAAATGTCAAATTTAGCTTTTTTAACGCTACTTAGAAGAGGAGCCTCCTTCTTAACCCCAAACAGGCCGTAAAAATGCGCGAATTATTGTTAAATATATGGATTTTACGAGAAAGTGGCGTAACACTACTTTCCAAAAACTATGGTTTGAAAAAAGAGAAATGTGTAGCTTATACTGGTTCCGTGCCTATAAGTGTATTTTTTCAGGGACTGTGGCTACCGCAGTGTAGGTTTATTACAGGTTCGTGAAATATTTACGGCGGCGAATTCCCGTGGATTGTCCCACGGGCTAACGACTAGTCTCTATTATAATAGCCGTATTCCGTCTGTCTGTTTGTGCGCAACATGGCGTCGTAAGTAGCGAGGCGGACGGAAAATCCCCGCGGTCCTGCTGCTTTATTTTGGAGCCCCGGCAGACCCAGTTTTTTACGGCTTGGTTTTACCGCTCACGCTTTTTAACCAATCACGAGGCTCGATTGTCACTAATAACCAATCCAAGTTCTTCGCGGCCTCAGCATGCCGACGGAGGACCCATGCTTAACTTACGAAGGTCATTTTTGGTTTAACAGTGATGTTGTGAGGTTTGTAGGTCTCCTTTTGATCCTTTTCTCTCTAAATACTTTGTACCTATAGGAATATTTAGTTTCTGTATGTTTTCACATGTTAAGGTGAATATTTCATCACGTTTTCTAGCTACGTATAAATCTTAAACAAACCAATTTTAAGTTTTTGGCTAGCTACAAAACGTAGATTTTAAGGCAGCTAGCTATAGCTAGCTATCTTTATTTATTCCTATTCTTTAAAAGTTTTTATTCAGTTTGGTATATTGTTATTTATTTTTATGTTGGAGTTGGGTCTATACCTAGCTAGCTCCTTTTAGCTACCTCTGGCTAAAAAGTGGAAGTAGCCAAATGCAGTTTGGCTGCAACACAATTCTTTATTCTTATGCTAAATGCAGTTAGCAGCGACCACTTTTATTACTGTTTTAAAAATTTATTCTGCAAAATAAAATTGCTGAGTAATTTCTTAAACTGAACCAGGTTATCGCCAGGCTGTTCACTGATTTCTTTTAAAACCGAAGCGATAAGGATTTTTGGAAAATGGTATTGCCCCTATGCTCATGTATGACACGATTCACCTGTTAAGCGCCCAGTCTGGTGTTAACGACGGGCTGTTTCCTCTGTTTTAATTGAAAACGTTGTGATCAAATATCTTTGGAAAATTTTATTACGCCTATTACTCATGTATGACACGATTTACCTGTTAAGTGCTCAGCCTGGTGTTAATGATGGTGTTAATGTTTCCTGTGTTTTTATTTCATCCGTTGTGTTAAAAACTTTTTTACCTGCAATAAACGTTCAACCCGGTGTTAACAATAGGGTGTTTTTAGTGTTTTTTATTTAAATTGAAGTTGCGATAAGTTTTTTTTGTAAAAGGCTATTATGGCTATAATGCATGTGTGACAACATTTACCTGTACTAAGTGCTCAGCCTGGTATCATGATTAATTTGTTAAGGTTTACTGAAACTTATTCCGCAAAATAAAATAATATTGACTAATTTTTTTTTGTTATGACTGGGTAACAACAGGTTGTAAACTGTGTTTTTATTTCCGCTAAAGTTGCAGTAAAGTTATATATATATATATTTTAAAAAATACATTACAACCGAAACACTAAAATGTTGTGTGAGCTTTATATACTCGATTCACTACATATTCTGCATACCTGTACTAGAGCGCTCCAATTAGGGAGTTCTTTTAGCTGGATGGGGTAACGACTGGATTTTTCCTGTGTTTTAACTTAAACCGAAGTTGCAGTAATGTTTTTTTTGAAAAAGGTATTATGCGTTCTCCCTCCGCTCTCATGATTAAGTTTTGAACTTTCACGGAAACTTATTCCGCAAAATATAAAATAATATTGCCCGATTGTTTTTGCTATGACGGAGTAACAACGGTTTGTAAACTCTGTTTTAATTCAGCTTTTGTTGTGGGAAAGTTATTTTTTGAAAAATATGTTACAGTCGCAACACTACAATGGTGTGTGCGCTCCACTTCATTTTCGACATACTACTTACCCGTACTAAAGCGCGCCACCTCACCGGGTCGCACAGTTTGCTTTTACTATTAAGCGCTCCTCAAGGCGTTCAACAACAGTTACTTGTGGCTTAACCCGGCGTTTCGACGCCGGGTCTCCCGGCTAGTCTCTATAATAATAGCCGTATTATGTGTGTTCAAAATGGTTGCGCGCAGTTTTTTCGGAAAATTATCGCGGGCCCCGATTTTTACGGACCTCCGTTTTTCGGTTGGGCGCATCCTAATTTCGGAATAATTTCGGAATCACGCCAGAACCGGATAAACAACATGCTACGGAGGCCATTTCAGTTTGGAAGTGATGGTGTCAAGTTTGCAGATCTGTTTGACCTTTTTGTCTTCTATAAGCTTTTTACTTTTGTAGTATTTCTTTTCTTTCTGTTTTCACATGTTAAGGCACATATATTTACGTTTTTTTTTGCCCACATACAAATCTTAAATCATCAATTTTAAGAGTTTGGCAAGGAACGTAGATTTTGAATCAGCTTGGCTAGCTAGCTAGCTAACTTAGCTTTACTTATTCCTGTTCTTTTGACGTTTTTATTCAGTTTGGCATACTATTATTCATTCGTAATTAGTGTTGTGGCTATCTAATTAGCTCTTTAGCTACCTCTAACTTAAAAGTGACAGTCGCTAAACAGTTTGGCTATCAACAAAATTCCTAATAATAATTATGCTAAATACAGTCAGGTGGCTGCAGCTTTTATTACTGTTATGAAAATTTATTCTGCAAAATAAAATAGCTGAGTAATTTTTTTAACTGAACCAGGTTAACGCCAGGCTGTTCACTGATTTTTTTTAAAACTAAAGCGATACGGATTTTGGAAAATGGTATTACCCCTATGCTCATGTATGACACGATTCACCTGTTAAGCGCTCAGCCTGGTGTTAACGACAGGCTGTTTCCCGTGTTTTTATTTGAACCGTTGTGATAAAGTTTCTTTGGAAAATGTTATTACGCCTAATACTCATGTATGACATGATTTAACCTGTTAAGTGCTCAGCCTGGTGCTAATGACAGGCTGTTTCCTGTGTTATTTAAGCCGTTGCGATAAAGTTTTTTTTGGAAAAGGGTATTATGCCTATATGCCTGTTCAACTCTGTTTAACTGTACTAACGTGTGTTAACAATGGACTGTTTCTTGTGTTTTTATTTAAACAGAGGCTGCAATGAAGTGTTTTTCAAAAGGGTATTATCCATACCCGCATGTGCGACCCCGTTTAACTGTACTTAGCGCTAAGTCTGGTGTCACAATTAATTTTTTAACTTTCACAGTTATTCAGCAAAATAAAATAATAGTGACCGGTTGTTTTTGCTATGACGGGGTAACAACGGTTTGTAAACTCTGTTTTTATTTCAGCTATCATTGCAGGAAAGTTGTTTTTTGAAAAATATGTTACAGTCGCAACACTACAATGGTGTATGCGCTCCATTTCATTTACAACATACTGTATACCCGTACTAATAGCGCTCCACCTGACCATGTCACACAGTTTGCGGTTCTTAAAGCGCTCCTTAGGGCGTTCAACAACAGTTACTTGTGGCTTAGCCCGGCGTTTCGACGCCGGGTCTCCCGGCTAGTCTCTTTAATAATAGCCGTATTCCGTCTGTCTGTTTGTGCGCGAGAAAAACGTTGTGTAACGGACACACGAAATGGTTGCGCACAGTTCTTTGATCTTTTTGCTACGGTATTTTAAAATTTTATTTTTATTTTGTCTGGTTTGCGTGGTTTCACAAAAGTTTAATTTAAACAGTTTCTTATACAAAATTCATGGATAATTAACTCTTATTGTTCCTTCGATGCAGTTTCTTTGTTATAAAATAACTACACGGTCAAAGTTGCAGACAATTAACATTGCGTTGTCTATTTCATTAAACGCTATTTTAATTTTTTTTTTATATTTTGTCTTTTGCGTGGTTTCACAAAAGTTTAATTTAAAAAGTTTCTTATACAAAATTCATGGATAATTAACTTTTATTGTTCCTTCGATGCAGTTTCTTTGTTATGAATAACTACACGGTCAAAGTTGCGGACAATTGACATTACGTTATCTATTTCATTAAAGAAGTTTTAATTATTCGCGGCTTTTTTAAGAAATTAACAAATTTATGATGAGTAGAACAGAAAATTTTAAGGCGTTTTTGTAAGTTGATTATTTTTTTGTTTACTATTTTATTTTTGCCCTTCGATTAAAATTATCAAAACTAATTATAATAATTAATTAAACGAATTATAATAAAAATGTATTTATATTTATACTCGGTATAAATGCGAATTTATTTCTTCGTGAATTTTTTTTTATCATACCATTTTTTATAAGATCACTGAAACTGGATGTAATTTTTTTTTGTTGAAATTGTTTTAATTATGTTCTTAAACAATCTTTAAAAGCGTAATAAAATGTCAAATTTAAAATTTTGAAAACTATTTACAGCTTTTTGTTCTTAACCCAGGTCTGGCTGTAAAAATGCGATCATTATTGCTACATATATGTCTTCTACGAGAAAGCGGCATGACCCTACTTTGTTTTCTTTTCGTATATTTTGCTAAGGTTAAAAGGTAGATGGAGACTCAGTATAGTGTTAATATATTCTCAGCCTAATGTCAGCCTAAATTTTTTGATGAACGATAGGTTCTAATGAAAACAAAAACGTAGATTTTAATACTTTAGTGTGGATAAGTATATCTTTCCAGGGGCCATATGACTACCATAGAGTAATTTCACACCAGGTGAAAAAAAGATTCGCGAAACACTGATGCAAAAAGTATGTATGACCGGTGAATTCCCGTGAATTTGTTCCACGGGCTAGCGACTTCCCTTTAATAATAGCCGTAATCCGTCTGTCTGTTTGTGCGCATGGAAAAAATCGTGTTACAGAAACACGAAATACGATATAAAAAGGATGGGCGACCCCGTGGACTTTCCACGGGCTAACGACTAGTCTCTATAATAATAGCCGTCGTCTGTCTGTCTGTTCAAAAGCGTTACCGATATCCCTTTGATCTTTCCGCGAGTTTTTAGAAAACAGGGGGTTGTTTAATTGGAAATCGTATTGTTGATTCAAATAAATTTCAGAAATTAATTTATTTCCTGAATTAATTTAATTACTATAATTTATTAACCTTAATAAAAAAATAAATTAAGCGACTAAAATAAATGCATTATGTTAATACGCTAAATTTAATAATAATAATTAACCCCCGTGATCTCAATCGCAGGCGGACGGAAAATCCCCGCGGCCCTGCTGCTTTATTTTGGATCCCCGACAGACCCCGTTTTTTACGGCTTTGTTTTTACCGCCCACGCGTTATTAACCAATCACGAGGCTCGATTGGCCCTAATAACCAATCCAAGTTCTTCGCGGCCTCAGCATGCCGACGGAGGACCCATGCTTAACTTACAAGGTCATTTTTGGTTTAGCAGTGATGTTGTGAGGTTTGTAGGTCTCCTTTTGATCCTTTTCTCTCTAAATATTTTGTACCTATGGGAATAATAATTTTCTGTGTGTTTTCACATGTTAAGGTTAATATTTCATAACGTTTTCTAGCCATGTATAAATCTTAAACAAACCAATTTTAAGTGTTTAGCTAGCTAGCTAAAAACGTAGATTTTGAAACAACATGCTTAAGGCAGCTAGCTTTATTTATTCCTATACTTTTAAAGTTTTTATTCAGTTTGGTATATTATTATTTATTTTTATGTTGAAGTTGGGTCTACGTAGCTAGCTCCTCTTTTAGCTACACCCTGCTAAAAAGTGAAAGTAGCCAAATGCTGTTTGACTGCAACACAATTCTTATGTTCAGCAGTTAGGCAGCTACCAATTTTATTACTGCTATGAAAACTTGTGCTACAAAATAAAATTGCCAAGAATTTTTTTAACTGAAAATATGATAACGACAGGCGGTTTCCTGAATTTTTTTTAACCGAAGTTGCGATAAGTTTTTATAAAAATTGTGTTACACCTATATACCCATGTGCAACACGGTTTACCTGTACTAAGCGCTAAGTCCACCGTCACGATTAATTTGTTACTGTTTACTGAAACTTTTTCCGCAAAATAAAATAATATTGACTAATTGTTTTTGCTATTACGGGGTAACAACACGGGTTGTAAACTGTGCTTTTATTTTGGCTAAAGTTGCAGTAAAGTTATATTTTCCAAAATACATTACAACCGAAACACTATAATATTATGTGCGCTTTACTCGATTAACAACATATACACTGCATACCTAAAGCGCTCCACCTAAATGTGTGACACTGTTTGCCTTTTTTATTATGCACTCCACTTGGCCTTCACAGCTAGGCCGCACAGTTTCACGACATACTATATACCCGTACTAAAGCGCTTCACATGACCGTGTTAGCGGTTCATATTAAGCGCTTCAGGGCGTTCAACAACAGTTACTTGTGGCTTACCCCGGCGTTTCGACGCCGGGTTTCCCGGCTAGTTTCTATAATAATAGCCGTATTCCGTCTGTCTGTTCGTGCGTCAAAAGCGACTTGTGTTAACCACGCACGAAATACAAAATACGCAGGGACGAGAAACCCGTCGGGCCCCCACTGGTACAGGGACAATTGCCGCTAAAATAAAGGTCCAATCAGGAGCGGAGTTTTATATAAATGACCAATCAGAAATTAAAGCTCTTTATATTCCTTAGCAACGATTTTTACGTTATCGGTCCGAAATTTGGCAAGCAGATTGAACCAACTCATTTCATTGCTGGAGAAAGAAAAGTTTCTTAACTGTTTGCTTTATTTTTTCTTTCTGATACTTTTATTTGTATTCTAACAAGATTGCAGTTTCTTTTAAAAGTACTTTCGGGTATTTTTTCTATTTGTTTACATGTTTATTCACCTATACTTTATAGTTAGCTAGCTAGCTAAAGCTACCTATTCAGCCACCTAAAGCTTTGTATTAGTTTTACTGTCACGTTCTCTAGCCATATATTAATCTTAAACAAAACCAATTTTAAGATTCTGGCTACCAACGTAGATGTTAGCTAACATTTCTGATTTTTGTGTTATCTTCGGGGTTAGCTACCTCTAGCTAAAATGTTAAAGTAACCAAATACAGTTGGCTTCAACAGAATTTTTAAGTAATCTTTTTCATACTAAATGCAATTAAGTAGTTAGCTACCACTTTACTGTAATATAAACTTTAACAAAAGTCAAAAGTTTATTAATGAGACATGGAGTACCTGTGCTATGTGTCTATCCCGTTTTGTTAAACGACGGTCTGTTTCATGTGTTTTTATTTAAACTGAAGTATTTTGGAAAAGGCCATTAAGCTTATAGGCACGTGCGACACATTATACCTGTACTAAGCGCTAAGCTCAGTGTTAACAACGGACTGTTTTTTTGGAAAAGGCTGTTACGCCTAGGCGCATGTACGATGTGGCTTACCTGTACTAAGGGGTCAGCCCACTGTGACAATTACTTTTTAAACTTTCTCAGGAATCACGCCTGTACGAATGTGCAACACTTTACCTGGACTAACCGCTCAGCCCTGTGTTAGCAATGGACTGTTTATTGTGTTTTTATTAAACAGAGTCTGCGAGAAAGTTTTTTTCAAAAGGGTATTATCTCTATATGTCTGTGCAACACCGTTTAACTGTACTAAGCGCTCAGCCCGGTGTCACGATTATGTTTTGAACTTTTAAAAAAACTTATTCCACAAAATAAAATAATATTGACCGATTGTTTTTGCTATGACAGGGTAACAACGATATGTGAACTCTATTTTTATTTCAGGTATTGTTGCGGGAAAGTTATTTTTAGAAAAATTGTTACAGTCGCAACACTGCAATGGTGTATGCGCTGCACTTGATTTACGACATACTGTATACCTGTACTAAAGCGCTCCACCTGATCGTGTGGCACAGTTTACGACTCTTATTAAGCGCTCCACAGAGTGTTCAACGCATGGTCACACCTTGACTTGTGGCTTACCCCGGCTTGTTTGTTATAATGATCTAAATCGCACGTGACTTCATAAATTCAAATAATTTATAAGTTCATGAATATAAATGAAATAAATTACCCTGCAGTGATGTTATTGGCCCCCATAACAATGCTTGTCAATATGGAACATAATTAAACAGTGTGGAACCGACTATGTGAAATTAACATCATATAAGACCGAGTATATGATAAACAAGTTATCGCACATGCTCTCGAAAAATATCGCCTGATATTTTTTTCGTTTTTTATGTTCTCGTATATTTCACTCGCCTAAAGGCTCGTGAAATATGTAACGAGAACATAAAAACACTCAAAAAATATTGCCGATATTTTTCTCGGTACTGTGCGATAACTAGTACTTAAAAGAGTTCAGCAATCCGGTACTCTATTGGGAATTTGTTTTCTTACTCGATCGGGAAAGGGAAAACAACAAATTGTTTTATCAACAACAAACTGTTTAATCGTTATTCTAGTTTGTTGTTTCCTTTCCAATGTTTTTTGTTATTTTTTCCACGAATAACAACTACCTTTTTTCCGTGTTATATTGTAAAAAATTATTTAGTTATTACATCAATATTACACATTTACTTTAATTGAAGAATAACATTTAAGCTGTCGGCGCAAGTTGTCGTTATAGCTTTTTCAGTCCTTCATCAGTTTATATATTTTACTTTGAAAATAGTTTTTAAGGTTAAAGATTAAAATTACCAAAATTAATATGGTTTATTACATAGTTTTCATTATATTGTGTTCAAAAGTTTAGTATTCCCACGTGGTTTTTACCTGGTTTTCAACAATTATGCAACCTTGTCTCTGTGCTCTTCTATTATTAATTTACATTTAAAAGAGGATTCAGTGATTCTTTTTATTGTTGTTCTACGGCCTTAGCCAGTAGTACTTTAAAATGGGCTCCTTTTTTTGTCGCCGTTTTTACTACCGAGACTAGTGAAGCACGGAAGGATACCAGTCTAGTGTAGCGTTACGGAAATTATTAGTTTTTGAGTGTTATAACAGAATACTCCGTTGCACAAGGTACAAAAACCTATTATTTTTATAAGTAAATAATTTGACATTATTATTTTATGTTTAGTTGGTTTTTGCTAGTACCAAATTTTACGAAGCTAGATTTGTATTTCGTACAATAAGTTTCAACAGGCTAAAAAAATTCGTTTTAAAAAACGAAATAAATCAAAAATAGTTGTTTTTATTGCTTTTTACGTTTCGTTTAGGTTTCGTAAAAGCAGTGTTTAAAACTTGAACTCATGTTTCTACTAATTTCATATTTTTCATTCTTTTTTTTGCTGTGCCAGTTGAAATAATTAATTATTAATAATGTGAGCATTTTTCTGTACAATTAACCATGGATATACAAAACGAGAGAATATATCTATGAATTAACTAAAGCAAATACTCCCCCGTAGAGGACGACTAAATCAGTAATACGCCGTAGAACTTCCTGCCGAAACGGCTGGTTTATTCAATTTCCGCGCTCTGCGAGGAAATTGTTTGGTTTCCACATTCTATCGTCCGGCACTTTTTGCAAATCTCGATAAACCACAGACTTACGATCGTACTGTTCTATTTTTTATTTTTCGTGAAATTATTTTGTTTTCTAACTAGATTTATAACTTTGTGTCTTATTGTATTAATTCTCCAAAATCTTTTTCAGAAAATTTTAATCTATGTAGCCCAATTTGCTTTAAATCCTCGGTCCTGGAAATTTTGGTTCCTGTACAAGCCACGTTGGCAATATTGTCGGCCATTTTGACTGTTGTTGACCGTATGCAGTTGTTGCTTGCTCGCTCTCTAAGCCAAAGTACTTTACTTTACACTAGGCTAGACACAGTTTTGTGCTTTAATATACTATACTGGAAATAGTTTTTATTCGTTTAGCTATACTTAGCATCAACTGCTTGACACTTCAAAGGTGAGGGAATTTCGTTGTTTTGTAAAAAAGGGTAGCGAAAACCTGCACGTTGTTTGGAGCTAAGCTTGCCTGAAAATAAAAGTTTGTTAAGCATACCAAAGTTTTGGTTTCAAAATTTGATGTGCTTAGATATGCAGACAAGCTATACCTAGCATCCTGCATGTCATGACAGTCTGGAATAACCAATAAGATGTCATGTCAACTTAACAATTTTTTCAGTGGCACCCAAACTCGTCCGGCAGAATTTCTAAACGCCTACGATATGTTAATAAAATGCGTAGAAAAGCCCTTGGGACGAGATTGAGTGGCACTAAGGCCGAAGAAAGTCGTACCTTAGTTTACTGTCAGGCAGCCCGCATCTATATTTACCACCGCCATGAACAATTTCATTATTTCAAAAAATTTCATTATTATTGGCTTTACTTTCCCTTCAAAAGAAGAAAAGTATGAGGTAAATTACCAAAAGAATATCTCAAAAAGCCTTCTGACATGCTTCGCACATACCGACGACAACCAACATTTTTCGTTTTTTTGCTCTATTTTGATAAAATACTGACCAATCGTACACTCGTTCTTGCTGCACATGTCTTTTAGGCATTAGTTCCAGGGCTGTGGGCCTTTTATTTATTTATTTTGGCCGAGCGAACTGTAAACAGAAAAATGGTGGCTTTGTGGCATGTGCAATGAAGGGATTGTCATCATCATCATCATTCTCGGCTTAACGTCCGTTTTCCATGCTAGCATGGGTTGGACGGGGTATATTAATGACCCTCTTCCAATCTGATCTAGACTGTGTTAGATCTAAACTCAACTTCCTCTGTATCAAGTCTGTCCTTATAACCTCCTTTAAAATAATGAATAATGAAAATTTCCTGCATGGTACTCCCTGAAATGCAGACGATGATAAACTGAGGTACCAATTTCTTCAGCCTAAGTTGTTCGTTGGTCCTAGGAACGAATTTACTTACTCTGATCTGAAAATCTGCAGAAAATTTAAGCCCTTTCTCAGATTTAACAGTGACAGAGCATATACATTCCCAAATCAAAACAAAGTTGCAAATGTGTATAAAGTTCAATACATGTGCACACATCCTGACCTATGGTTGCCCACACGTAGGAATATTCAACAAATTGAATATTTATGTTCAATTGTGAACAATTGTGATATGTTCAACAAATCCGACGTGGTTTATTGTAAATGTTTAATGACTCTTATGCGTGCAACGACTCATATATGTTTAACCGTCCATATTTATATTTAACGACTCCTCACAAAACATAATCAGGCAAAAATATTATAGGCACTACTTTCTGAAAGCTCAAAGAAGGCGAAATAGACATGTGTATTGCATTTCAAGTAAGAAAAAAGCAGATATTTTGAAAATATTTCGTTGCTTGTATATTATTCATTGAACATACTTTAAAGGAAGAAATTTTCGCGGAAGAAATTTTCGCGATTTCGCGAATTTTGGCCAAAATCGCGAAAATAAAGTCCCGCGAAAAAAATCAAAAGGGGTCGTTCGCGAAAATAAATTCCCGCGAAATTTTCAAGTATGCTTGATTCGCGAAAATAAATTCCCGCGAAAAAAATTTTTTTGCAACATAACAAATACCTTATTGGGGAAAAGTTTGAGAAAAATGTTACTCGTTAATACGAAAAGCTTTACCCTGTAAAACTTGTTTATATATAGTTTATTTTGTGTTTTGAAAAAGTGCAAACGAAAGAAAAACTTACATTCTCAAATCAGCTGTCATTTATATAACTGCTTTTTGTATAAAAAACACGTTTTTTATAAATTAGGTACGTATAAAAAAATCAAAAATGTCTTCGTTCGCGAAAGTTTATTCTCGCGAAATATTTTAAAAATAGGCCATTCGCGAAAATTTTTTCTCGCGAAAAATTTCGAAAGTGTTCATTCGCGAAAATATATTCCCGCGAAAAATCTTAGGAGAGGCTATTCGCGAAAATAAATTCCAAAAATTTCGCGATTTTTTGGCCTCGCGAAAATTTCTTCCCTTAAAGTATATGACTGGTTGAACATATAAATGACTGGTTGAACATATAATATCACAATCGTTGAACAAATGACTCGAATATAATGACTCGTTGAATATTGCTATATATGAGAAACCATACCTGACAGGCATAAAACTGTTTTGGCTTACTATATCCTATTACAGACTAATTCTCCTAAAAGATGTTGTCTTTTTTATTGGCATTTGTCTGAGGGGGGAGTCAACATCTTGGCCAATAAAAAATAAAAATTCAGATGTAGTTTTGTATATGGGATGAGTATTTCACTTCCTTTTCGATTTGTGAGTCACCCCTAATTGTTTGGCTATTCTCTCTTCATCATATTTTAATTTTTATGTATTTTGGTTTTAGTACAGAATTGGATACAATAATTGTTCATTTCGGCATTCAAGCAGTTTATTGAGGTATTTTTTTATCCTATAAAATTTTGCCAGAAATTAAAGTGGTTATGTTTTTATCGCCTCATTTTTAGTATTTTAACTTTCTCTAAACTGTAACAGTGTCAATTGTATTTTCCAGTGTATGATGTTGTCATCAATTTAATCGATTTTCTATTTCTTTTAGGTGATAGGTGGTGTTTGAGAAACGCTCAGAAGTACTGAAAAACTAATACTCAAAGCTCAAAACTTGAATACTGAAAACTCAAAACTTGAATACTGAAAACTTGAATACTGAAAACTTGAAACTTGAATACTGAAAACTAAAAAGCTCAAATACTCAAATACCCGTACTTGTTGTTTTGAACCTGAAATATATAATTGAATTGATTAAAATATTATTTGCGCAGCGTTTTCATTCATACCCTTCGTATAAATAATTGACGTTCCATTCTGCATAGTTTGTTCTTTTGTGATTCCAAGCATGGTTTGCGCAAGTTGTAATCTCGGTTGGGTTGTATACACGTGCGAGGATATTTGCCAGTTCGATTACTCTGTGTTTCGATTGCAAAAGTCTGCCTCAAAATGCCTAATATTTCATTCAGCAACTTTTTCCGGAATAAAGACCGACGAACTTCCGGAATGTGTTGAAATCTTTAAAACATTTTTGTCAGTTACACGTTTGAATACAAACATCGGTATCCTTGATGCTACTGATATCAGTTTTCTGCGCGTAGAAGATAATTTTGACAGCGGAGATGGGGTTTTGATGCTTGTAAATGGGTTCACATTTGCAATCTTGTGGTCTAAACGTGACTATTTTCTGTTTGACTCGCATGTGCACAACGAAGGCGGGAACATGTCAAATTTTGGTAATTCAGCTTTGCTAAAATTTTAAAAGGCTGAACATTTGACAAGTTACATTCTAGACACATACGCTGGTACGCACGCAAGGAGATATGAAATGGAATTTATAAGGGTAAATGTGAGCGATGAAGATGTTGCTCATAGGACCAGGGACCGAGATTGCTAGCTGTTGTTTCAATGTTCATTCCAAAATGCATCTTATAAAACTTTTGTTGACGTTTTTTTACTTTCCTGCTCGCTTGAAAGCAACATAAGCAGGCACGAGGAACCTGCGTACCCACTTCTGTATCTCCAACAGACGGACCTAGGAAAAACGGAAACCTCACAAGAGCTTATGAGTGGCGGAAATTGTTAAAGCCGGTCGGCTTCTTGTTTTTATTAGTATAGCATTACACTCAGGTATTCTGATTAATTTCACGTGATTTTTATTTTTATGAGATTTTGAGATTTTACGAAATATATTGACGTACAGAAGTCCCGGGGTCCGAATGTGAGCTTCTAACTAGTGACACAAAATGGCGAACAAGTGAGGCGAAAGCTTTTAAAACACGAGGTAAACATTGTCTGGTTTCTTGAATACTGTAGCGATTTTAACAAAATAAACGTTAAATTGTTTTTTCTGAAGATGTTATTATGAATCAATTTAGGTCAACTTGATTTTTCTCGGGAGGTAAGCTTTAAGCTGTATTGAAATTGTTGAAGCGAAATTGAAAACAATCAATAACGTTACAGAAGAACTTGTAGAGTTAATTGACGACACCGATGAATTGGAAAAATTATTTGTAGAAGATGCTAATTTGGATATGGAATGTAAAGCGGAAATAAAAAAGTTAAAGTTGAAAGTGAGTCCTGGAGAAGTTGTTATGGGTTCCTCGTCAAAGGGCACGTTTCATTAACAAAACATTTCAACTTGCCGAAGTTGACGATTAAACCCTTTAGTGGAGATCCATTAGAGTGGTTATCCTTTATAGACAGTTATAATGCGGCTATTCATCAAACAAACTTAAACGACATAGAAAAGTTTAACTACTTGAAAGGTTATTTAAATGACGATGCGCTAAAAACTATAGAAGGTTTAACGCTGACTGCCGAAAACTACACCAAAGCATTGGAATTTCTTAACGAACGATATGGAAATAAAGATAAATTGATAGCGATGCACATGAAAGAACTCGTGGGAATAAAACCTGTGGTATCAGACAGTGATGTGGTTGGATTACGCAAATTGTACGACACGTTAGAAGCTCATGTTAGAAATCTCCTCAGTTTAAAAGTGGATAGTAGAAGTTACGGTGAGCTGTTGAAACCGATGATATTGAAAAGACTGCCAAATCAGGTAAGGCTAGTACATATTAGGGAACTGAGGGATAAGGACTGGGACCTCGCCGAGCTCCAAACTGCCTTAAGAAATGAAGTGTTAGCCAGAGAAGTTTGTAATACACAGGACAATGAAATCGAAAATCTTAGTGACGAATTTACCGCATCTGCTTTAGTTGTCAAAAATAACCGCGCTTTAAGATGTGCTTATTGCGAAGGAAAGCATTACCAGACAAGTGTGAAAATGTGCGCGAAGTTTACGCCAGAAAAGATCATTTGTGAAAGCTAAGACTTTGTTTTTGTTGCTTAAGATCTGGCCATGTTGCGAGAAATTGTTCCATCGCTTTGTGAACCCAAAAAATTTCAACAGTCAAAACATTTATTGATAAATTCGACCACTACAATTTTGCTCCAAACTGCCGTTGTTAAAATTGCAGCTGAAAATAATCCAGAAGGTGTACTAGCTCGTGTCATTTTTGATTCTGGTTCCGAAAAGTCTTTTGTGTCGGAAAGAATATGTAAACAACTTTCACGCAAACTAAAGAGAGTGTTTCTATTTCTGCATTTGGCACCAGTTCACAACCACCAAGGCCCTTTGATCTCTTACCTGTAGTTTTGAGCAATTTGAAAACAAATGAGAAAGTAAAGATAAGCGCACTTGCTGTACCCTCAATTTGCACACCGCTTTCAGGACAATTTGTGAACTATGCGAAGGAGTGCTGTGAACACTTGAATGATTTAGATTTAGCTGAGACGGGGGAAGGTCAGGGAAATGTGGATGTGTAGTGGGTTCCGATTTTTATTGGGATATTTTTTCGGGAACCATTAAAAGGGGTCAGGATGGGCCAATTGCGCTTGAATCAAAGTTAGGCCGGGTGTTAAGTGGTTGTTTTGAGGCGGGTAAGGCAGGAAATAAAAATATTTTTTCACCAAAGTGCATACAAACACAGCATGTTTTAAAGGTCGCCACGGAAACCAATTTGATCGATACTGTAAATAAATTCTGGGACTTAGAAACATTGGGAATTAAAGTAGATGAAAAATCCAACTTAAATGAGTTTATTGACGAAATTAAATTAAACGGTGAAGGGAGATATGAAATGAAACTGCCTTTTAAACCAAATCACTCGTTCTTATCGGATAATTTTCAAAATTGCAAATCACGTTTGGAGAGAAAACTTATCGAGTTGAAAAAAAAATCCGGAAATGTTAAAAAAGTATGATGACATCATAAGTGAGCAAAAGCGACATGGAATCATCGAGGAAGTAGTGGAACCCGGAGAAATTGGAGAAACACACTATTTGCCACATCATCAAGTGATACGCGAAGATAATCAAAACAACTAAACTTAGAGTAGTTTTTGACGCCTCTTCAACAAAATGCGGGCCCAGTCTAAACGAATGCTTATACAAAAGTCCCCAATTAACGCCGCTGCTCTATGACATTTTATTGCGATTTCGCTCATATCCGATAGCACTCACCGGGCACGGCCATTCAGTTTGTACAAGAAACGGGAAATTCAGTCTGCGCATGCGTCAAAAAGCGAAAGTTAAACAACTGATAATTTGAGCTCGCGCAAAGAATGGGCACACGTGCTTATCAACAAATCCTGTGTTCTGTTAGCCAACCGGATAATTTCAGATCCGATTTTAATGTTTTTATCAAGAGACGAGTGACCAAGGAATGCAAATATATATTTTGCTATTGCCATGTTCCGCTAAAAACATGCAAAATAGCGGGAATTCGCCGGAAAGTGGCGCAAGTAAAAAGACACATATTTCACGATCTGTAACTTTTCCTAATAAGTTTTTCATGATAAGTGTTATACATATCTAGACAAAGCAATCATTCGGCATGTATCAAATAAGTAACTGTTATATATTTTAGATAAAGTTATTAATAAAAGTTTAGACCATAGTTTTCGCTAGCTAGACTAAAATCAAACATGGCTGCTGAACATCTTCAAAACCTATCTCAAGTTTGTAGAATTTGCCAACAGTTGTTGCCTAAGAACTCTCACAATTTGTTTAGTGCATTAAACGTGAAAGTAAAAGAACCTCTGAAGAAATATTTCTTAGTAGACATTGATAAGGATCAGGATGATATTCATTCAAAGAATATTTGCATGAAGTGCTATTCCAAGTTAAAAAATATGGAAAAACATAATGCAACTTCTCAGCACTTAAATATTTCATGGTGTCAGCATAGCAGTAATTGTACTTTTTGCACTCAATTTAAAACATTAAAAAGTGGTGGGAGGCAAAAGAATGCTCACTAAAATTATTACATAAAATACCAGCAGACATTATTCCTGACAAATGTAATATAAAAAGTTTAATATCTGAACAAAATGGTCATTTGCATCTGTGTACTTGTCCACTTTGCGAGGAATTGATTCGTCAACCCATTTTAATAACTGCCTGCCATCACACACTTTGTTTTAAATGTTTGTTGCCGCGGGTTGAGGGACTGCCGCTGACAGAAACCAAATGTCCTGTTTGTTCTAAAGAAGAGAAATCAATAGCTATAGCACCAGATTCTATAATACTATCAAAGAGCATAGCTGATATGACAAAGTGTCTTAAGCTGGAATGTGTAATAGGATCTGGAATTAATTTTGATATTTTGGAATTCAACTCAAGAGAAATACACGAAGCATCATGTTGTGGTCCAAAAAATATCTCTGCGACATCATCACATACATCGTTACACGACTTGTTCGCTCTGTATGAAACTAGTCCTATTCCACGAGTATTTGAAGAAGCTGCCCTTTGTGTCATAAAAACAAAAATGACACAGTCAACGTTGCCAAATAAAAGTATCGAGTTTATGACCGGTGGTTCTCGGGTAAAAAAATAGCATTCTTATTTTACTTTAATGTCAGAAAATTTTCCTGAACTTAAATTCGATAAGCAAAAAATAAATCTCCAATGTGAAATATCTAAATTTGGCCAAATCTATAAAATTTTGTGATAATACAATAATAACCGATTACCCCGGGCTGTACCGCAAAATATCGCCCGAGGTCTAAGTGCCGACCGAGCTTGCGAGGTCGGTACAATGACTGCGGGCGATATTTTCGGTACAGCACGGGGTAATCGGTTATTATTGTATTTGTTAACCGTCTAAGTTAGATAAAAATAAAAAAATAAGAATTTTGGTTTAGTGTTCTTATAATAATATAATTCACTAGCACTACTTTTGTTAACACTTGAGGTCAAAATTCGAAACAGTCCTGTCTAAAAACAAACATTCTATTTAGAATTCGAAAGTCCCTATAGAATAAAACTTTGTAAATAAAACATTACGATGTTCGACACGTACAGAATAATGTGTAAAGTTGAATGCGCAGCTAAAATATAGTTACAACGAATATTGAAGTAATTTTTTTAACTAGCTAGCTAGCCAAGAATAACATGGGCTTCAACGAGTTTTATATGACTCGGTAACCACAAAGCTGAAGGAACGAATCTGAAAATGAGAGGAGACATATTTGTTATGTTTTCGTCGCCCTGTTATTAGTATTTTTGATAAAACTGTTTATCAGATCATCGTTTTTTATGGACAATGTAGCTAGTTAACTAGCCATGTTGAAGAAGGATCCAGACGAAATGTTGCTGAATATGGTTATTTTAACTGTTAAACTTGACATTGTTGTTGTTTCTATCCTATGAAAATGTTTTTATCGATAAATGTATTGTAGGAGTTAGATATATAATCATTTCCAATGCCTCTTAAAACTTGTTTTTCGTGCTTGTTTACATTTTAAGCTACCATTTTTCTTGACGACGGGCAATACCGCAAAATATCGGCCCGTCGTCAAGAGCGCTAAGCCAATCAGAATGCCTAAAAACTCGTATTGCCCGCATGAAAATCCAGACGGTTAACAAAACGTCAGACAAATTTCTAACATTAAAGTTATATCGCATTTATTACAAAGTCTAACATACCAAGTAGCCAGCACAATTGATCATAATGCTTTGTTTTTATAGCCATTAGTTTTGACATTCACAACAAACGCTATTAAGGGTAAAACTGAAGTAACTCGCCAAACTCTCCAAATCAGAAACAGGTTTTTACAAAACCAACTGGAACTGACAACTGGTGGAACATCTTCATCCATGGTTAACCAAACATCTAAATTAGTAAACAGTTTTCAAGAAAATGAAAAAGAAAATATTTTGAAGCAAGCTGATATTTTATCACCATCAATCTCCGCAGACATATCTATGAAAGTTGACTTAGGGATCCCATGGGAAAAATTAAACAAAATGGGACGGTATGCATATTTCACATTATATACGTTAAGTAAGTAAGTAATCATTTATTTGATAAAAAAGAATTTCGGCTATTGGTAACAGCAGCAAAAATCACAATTCCAATAAACAACATTGACATTTTCCATCCATTAATTTCATTTTTATTTATTATTATTTGTCAATAGATGGCTAAAAACCTTTAACATCAAAGTTGCTTCTCAGGCAAGACAACGAAAGGTGGCAAAAGAGTGGACGGGGGATGACATAGTTGTTGAAAGTGTTCCCTTCAGATTTCAAATTAAAGAGAAAAAGGGATCTTATGACGTTAGAGAGGCACCATGGGGTTACGTACTGGATGTTTCACATCACGTTCTTCGTTACTTGGATTTATTATACAAGTAAGTTTCTCTACCACAAATCTCACAAATGCACAGTAAATTAAAATGTTATTGAATTCCATATAATTGTATTTTATTAAAGTATGCTCAATTTGTTGATTAGACTTTGATCCAGAGAACGCTAGCAAGCTACCTACTGAGGACGCGAAAAAAAAGCAGGTGTGTTGTTTAGATTATCTGGTAGGGAAATGAATTTGGGTGTATAACGATTTTCTAACCGTCTTAACTTTCGGAGCTAAATTTTCCATTAAACATTAAATTATTTGTGGTGGCTTGAGCCGGAAAATATTTCTTTTAAACACTTTTTTGTAAGAACAAACTCTGAACAATGGGTTAGAAGTTCAGAATATCCTAAGAATATGTCCAAGCTTGATTGTTTGTTCTAAATATAAAAATTTGTATGATGCACAAAATTGATCAGAGGTTTACTTTTTTATTGCATATCAAACAAACTGAAATTTTTTCTGTCCAAAGCAGTGGGCTGTTATGGAACAGAGTTTTCCATTAGCCAAAGCAAGTTATAGCAGGCTTTATTTTATTAAGACATTATATATTGTCAGGCCATATTCATGCTAGGAACATATTAAAAATAATGAGGATAGTATTTGTCAAAAAAGTTAAGAACATGGATGCTGAAACGAAAACACGCTATTCTTATAAAAACAGCGTGTACATCCTAAAGAAGAATGTATATGAACTGTAAAAAGTAATTTTCTGTTGTTACTGTTTTCAACACTACAGAGTGTAGTGATTCACTGGTGGTGTCGTTATTCTGAACAAAAAAAATGTAAACAAACTTAAATCGATGTTTACATCTGTAAAAAATTGGAAAAAAGTTTAAGTTTTTGTTTAAAGCTAAAAAAGGAGACATTCGTTATTTACAAGGTAGGTGATTTGCTAATTTGCATATAAAGCTACACGTTACCTAAGTTAGGTATGTTTGTAAGAACATCAAACTCCAAAAAGTTAATAGAAGCTACAATTTTTTTTATTAAAAACTAGCTGCGTAAGCATTTGTTTGAACCTGCGTGCTTTTTGTTTAACGTGCAAACTATGATATTGATAAACGACCTTATTTTTGCTTTGTAGCTTTTCTCCAAATTTAGTCTGTAGCGTACATTTAATGCATCTATTTTATGAAAATCCTGTTTTATTCTGTATCCTCCCACCCCCGCTTCTGTGTTTTAGTGGTTTTTCGTAAAAAAGGTGAATAGCTAGCTAGCTATAGCTAGGTACATATCGAATAATTATTTATAAAAATTTAAAATGTTTCTAGAAATATCTAAAGAAGTACAGCAACAGAACACTTGAATTATTGAGGATTTTTTTTCTTCTTTCTTCAGCTCATGAGATAGTGCTAAGTCCCACCATTTTAGGAACATCATAAGGCTTTGCAAAGCTTGACTGCGTATTTCAGTTATCTGAAACATAAGCTTGTGCACAGCTAGAGTTTATTTATACTCAATATGTCGCTTATTCGTTATTTCCAATGTAGGACTTCCATGAAATGGACTACAAACCATGATGAACTGCTTATACGAGAGATACTTACCGTCGAACCATACATGCATAAGCCTTCAACTGTCAAAAGTGGCCAAGCATGGACACAAATTTCAGAAATTTTGAATGCTATTCCTGATTCACCATTCCGTGTTACACAACGAGCAGTTAAAGATCGCCATAATTACCTTGAAAAAATTTTTTCGAAGAAAGTTTCCAACGAGGAAAAAGCTACAGGAACAAAGGACCCTGAATTAACCGAAGTTAGATATTATTTTAAGGAGGCAGCCTTGCACTATGATGATACTCCTACAAAAAATGTAGATGCTGAGCGACAAAAAGCAGATGAAGTAAGGAACAAGTGCATGGAAACTTTCAGTGAATCTAGAAAAAGATTAGGATCACCTGAGGAAGACGAAAGTTCAGAAATTAGAAGAAGAGGAAACGGAAGCGAAACTATTGCATTCTTCAGGCTAAAGCTGAAAGAGACAGTGAATTGAAATCCAGGGAATTAGATCTACGAAAGATAGAAAGCGAAGCCCAACAGAAATTGATACTGAATGTAATGGAAAGTCAGAAAGAAGGAATGCGCGAAGTGATTAAACTGCAGGAAGATATGCAGAAACAACAGCAAGCTTTGTTAATGGCAAATTTGCAACAACAACAACAACAGCAGATGCAACTTTTCATGACCATGATGGAAAAAATAAAAAAAGACTAGACTTGATTTTCAAACTAGCATAAAAAACTTGCACATTTATTTTCTTAAGGCTGAAATACACGGTCAGTTTAAAATGATCATTTTAAAATGACTGGTGTTTTTCGTCATTTTAAAATGATGGAACACCTGAATACACGAGTCATTTTAAAATGATAGAATTTGTAAATAAAAGTTCTTTACACTATGGACTCTGAAGAGGAATGTGCTGCAGCAGTTGTTATAATTGCCATTCTTTCAAAAAGAAAAAAACGCAGAATAAATAGATCTACTTGGGTGAAGCCATGGCTCGGTAGAAGAACAGAACTTGGGGTATATAATACTCTTTTACGAGAATTGCGTGTGGAAGAAGTGTTCGAATATAAAAAGTTTTTAAGAATGGCACCTGAAAATTTTGATGAACTTTTAAATTTAGTAGGTGTTGATATACAAAAAGAAACTACAAACATGCGCGAGCCAATTCCAGCAAAAATTAAGTTAGCAGCAACACTTCGTTTCTTATCAACAGGTGCTAACTATGCAGACTTGCAACATATATTCCGTATACATAAAAGTACGTTATCTCGAATTATCCCAGAAGTATGCGATGCTATCTACATGAACTTAAAAGACATATATATAAAGGTAATATTTATTTAACAAAATATTTAAAATATAATGTATTGATTCCGTTATGACTGGAGTTTTAATTACTGTCAGCGTTTGGTGATGCAAAAGACTGAGTATAACTGTGTATATCTTGCTCATTATGGGGTGGTATCTGTAACACTACAGGTGAGTGTGGGGATGTCATCATGCTGGAATAATACGATCCTTGCAAGTTCTGTGGAGTTGACTGTCTTTGTACTACGGGAGGAGTAGTTGTACTCAGTTGAAATGGCAATGGTAGTAGCCCGAACTGTGCTTGGAAGATTAATTCCTGTATTTTTACTTTAGCATATTCCTTTACCCGTGTATCAGGAATTTCTTGAAGACTCAACCCAATGTTTTGTCCAAAAAGAACATCAACGTGATTGACTTTGTCCTTTTTGGATGACAATACGGCCATAGCTTCATTAAGCATTACATCTTCTTTCGCTTTGCTATTATCAACCTTCCGTTTTTTATTCAACGGCTGTTTGGTTGACCGGGGAACATTATTATCTAGTTCTATCCCTTTGGTTTCGTCTTCTCTGTAGTCAGCAAAGAATCCTTCACAATCGTCTTCCTCGTTAGAGTTGTATTCACCGTTTTCCTAAAAATATTTTTATTTTAGACACCATCAACAGAAGAAGAATGGAAAACAATTGCTAAAGAGTATGAAGAGCGTTGGAACTTCCCGAATTGTATTGGTTCTATTGATGGCAAACATGTTGTCATAAAGCAACCTCGAAATAGCGGATCGTACTATTTCAATTATAAAGGCACTTTCAGTATTGTGCTTTTAGCTTTGGTAGATGCCAATTACAAATTCATTTATGTTGACGTTGGTTGTAACGGAAGAATAAGCGACGGAGGTGTATACCGAAATAGTTCACTTTCAAAAGCCTTGGAAGGTAATCTATTGGGAATGCCACCACCAGCAACGTTAAGTGATGATGAGAATGAATTCCCGTATGTTATGGTAGCTGATGATGCATTTCCACTAGAGCTTAACATTATGAAACCTTACCCATTCAGAGGCATGACCAAAGAACAAAGAATTTTTAATTATAGATTAAGCAGGGCAAGGCGGATTGTAGAGAATGCATTTGGTATATTGGCTAATCGTTTTAGAATCTTTTTATCGCCTATACTTCTTTCACCAGAAAACGTCCAGAAGATTACTTTAGCAAGTTGTGTGTTGCATAATTTTTTACGGGAAAAAACTCCGTCAGGTTACACCCCTCCTGGAAGTCTTGATGTTGAGGATATTGAAAATGGAAGAGTGAATGATGGAGAGTGGAGGTCTGAATCAAGTGAAGCTTTGCGTTCAATAAGAGTTACTGGAACCAATAACTATAAACCTGACGCTAAAGCTGTATGAGATCAATTCTGTGACTACTTTAATACAGTTGGAACAGTCCCATGGCAAGACAATTTCATTTAGATAAGTATATTATAAAAAGCAAATGAAAATACACTTGCCAGAGAGGATGTTGTTTTTCTTGGAATGATTGTGTCCCGTAAAAATGCCATAGATTGAAAATGAGGCCACTTTGACTCGTAAATTTCATCTCTACCCGCTCCACTTTTTGGTATTGATTTTTGGAGTTCTTTTGAATAATAACTTCGTAGAGTATTTATCTTTCTTTTCACATCACCCTCTAAATAATAAAATATGTATGTTTTATTATTGTTAGCTTTATAAATACCCATATATATACATGCAAATCAGAGTCAATAAAAATTGCAACAATTTACTACTAAAAATACTAATAAAAGTTACATAAAGTTGCTAATAAAAGTTACATGTTTCTATAAATAATACAGTATAATTCTTAAGTTTTTAATAACAAAATAACATTCATTATGGTATTCAATCCACGAATATATAATGATATAAATAAGGTTATTTTGATATGCTTTTGTATCGAGAATGTAAAAGTACAAACCTTCCATGGTGCATTTTCCCATCAAAATTCTAGTACTTTTAGCCTTTGCATCTTTGTTTTTATAAACTGTCAAAGTTACGTTCCACAGACTTTCTTCTTCTCTCCATGAACTTATAAAATTCTCAGTTGATTCCGTTTGCTGCGCATGAGTTCCCATCTTGGAAATTATTCTTGTAATATATTAAATTTGTACTCGAAAAAAATTGAAAATGTTTACTATCTTCTATACTCCTTCTGTTTATACAGAATAACTGAAATATACTCAAAAAACTCAATGGCGTCATAGTAAAACAATTCCGTCTAGCAATTTCTATGCAGAAGTTCATCATTTTAAAATGATAAACTTCAAACATGTTTAAATGATCATTTTAAAATGATCATTTAAAATGACTGGTGTTTTTCGTCATTTTTTGTGAAATACACGGTCAGTTTAAAATGATCATTTTAAAATGATCATTTTAAACTGACCGTGTATTTCAGCCTTAAGCTTGTATGATTTATTTTTAGAAATTGATGATAAGTATATCATTTCCTAGAATTATATCATTTGTTTTCAGTATCTCTTTAATAATAGCCGTATTCCGTCTGTCTGTTCGTGCGTCAAAAGCGACTTGTGTTAACCACGCACAAAATGCAAAATACGCAGGGACGAGAAACCCGTCGGGCCCCCACTGGCACAGGGACAATTGCCGCTAAAATAAAGGTCCAATCAGGAGCGGAGTTTTATATAAATGACCAATCCGAAACTAAAGCCCCTTATATTCCTTGGCAACGATTTTTACGTTATCGGTCCGAAATTTGGCAAGCAGATTGAACCAACTCATTGCTGGAGAAAGAAAAGTTTCTTAACTGTTTGCTTTATTTTTTCTTTCTGATACTTTTATTTGTATTCTAACAAGATTGCAGTTTCTTTTGCCCTGTTTTCGGGTATTTTTTCTATTTGTTTACATGTTTATTCACCTATACTTTATAGTTAGCTAGCTAGCTAAGCTACCTATTCAGCCACCTAAAGCTTTGTATTAGTTTTATTTGCCTCTTACTGTCACGTTCTCTAGCCATATATTATTCTTAAACAAAACCAATTTTAAGATTCTGGCTACCAACGTAGATGTTAGTGTTATCTTCGCCAATCTGATTTTTACTTGGTTGTGACTGGGGTTAGCTACCTCTAGCTAAAATGTAAAAGTAACCAAATACAGTTGGCTGCAACATCAGAAGTAATCTTTTTCATACTAAATGCAATTAAGTAGTTAGCTACCACTTTACTGTAATATAAACTTTAGCAAAAGTCAAAAGTTTATTAATGAGACATGGAGTACCTATGCTATGTGCCTATCCTGTGTTGTTAAACGACGGTCTGTTTCCTGTGTTTTTATTTAAACTGAAGTATTTTGGAAAAGGCTATTAAGCTTATAGGCACGTGCGACACATTTTACCTGTACTAAGCGCTAATCTCAGTGTTAACAACGGACTGTTTTTTTGGAAAAGACTGTTACGCCTAGGCGCATGTGCGATGTGGTTTACCTGTACTAAGGGGTCAGCCCACTGTGACAATTACTTTTTAAACTTTCTCGGGAATCACGCCTGTACGGATGTGCAACACGTTACCTGGACTAACCGCTCAGCCCTGTGTTAGCAATGGACTGTTTATTGTGTTTTTATTGAGTCTGCGAGAAAGTTTTTTACAAAAGGGTATTATCCCTATATGTCTGTACAACACCGTTTAACTGTACTAAGCGCTCAGCCCGGTGTCACGATTAATTTTTGAACTTTTAAAAAAACTTATTCCACAAAATAAAATAATATTGACCGATTGTTTTTGCTATGACAGGGTAACAACGGTTTGTAAACACTATTTTTATTTCAGGTATTGTTGCGGGAAAGTTATTTTTCGAAAAATATGTTACAGTCGCAACACTGCAATGGTGTATGCCCTGCACTTGATTAACGACATACTGCATACCAGTACTAAAGCGCTCCACCTGATCGTGTGACACAGTTTACGGCTCTTCTCCACAGAGTGTTCAATGCCGGGTCACACCTTGACTTGTGGCTTACCCCGGCGTTTCGAAGCCGGGTTTTCCGGCTAGTCTCTTTAATAATAGCCGTCTTCTGTCTGTGTGTCCGCGAAAAGCGCGTCCTGTTAAAGAAACACGAAATGCGATATATAAAGGACGGGCGACCCCGTGGATTTTTCCACGGGTTAACGACTAGTCTCTATAATTGCGCCCCGCCGAAGGGGCGCACATTTAGTGGACCGCGGGTATATAGTGTTTGTGTTGGTGTATGGCAGAAATTTTTTTTCCACTCTCTACTTCGCGGGGGACTTCTACTCGATCTTCCAACCCGGCTCTGATATAACACAACCTATGTGTTAGGTACCACCAAGACAAAAAAAACACTCATCGAGCAAATCTTTTTTTGTCTCGGTGTCCTTGTTGTCTCTAAAGATTTGAATGCGATAAAAAATGTTAATCGAGATTCTTTTGTTATGCTAATATGGAGCTTTGTAATATGATGCTTCGTTTGCCTCGTTTAATGTGCTTAAATGTCGCTGCAGCCCACGTGAATTTATCTTCAAGAATAGATTTGTTTTTGTCTGAACCACGTTGTTGCTAAACCTGTTAACGGTAAGTAAGTGGAAGGATTACTTATGTCTTATATGAAATTAAACTTAGGACGGTTCCTGGCGTTGATCCAAAGGCCGCAATTTAGGTATGCATCGAAATTTATAACTGGAAAGTTTTCTTGTGCCGTTGATACATTTTTTGAACTTTTTATTAATGCTGTGTATGTCAATACTTGCCTTCTTGTGAAGAAGGATGTTACATGTTAAGGTTGTTATCTGATGTTAAGGTACATTATGATGTCAATTATCTCTAAAGATTTCGTCTATATACGGCCATGACTAAAACTGCTTACATTGTGTTGGTCTTGCCTTCCTGATCTGGCTTGCCGTAGTAGCTTTACTGATGTAGCTAGGGAGCTAAATACTAATTTTAAATTCCTCTAAAATTACTTTTACTAGCTATATATCAAGCTAGCCAGCTAGCTAGCTACACAAAATAGTGCTTTAATTACCTTTAAAAAACCTTTGTCCTGCTTTGCATAATTTTATCAACAAGGGTGCTGATAAGCCGCATACGCTGTAAAAAAAGTTAGGGCGAGTCCGGCGTTTCGAAAAAATTCAAGTATTGGCTCGAAAAAACTTGCATAGCCCAAAAGATGCCCGAAAAAAACGCCTTCTTCCAACTGTTGTCCGCATTGTATGTTACAAGGAATTGCATTTCGTGAATGCTCCGGGTGAGTTAGGGAGAGTTCGGGAAAGTGCGTGCAGTTTCAGAGGACAACCAATAATTTCATTCAAAAGGCCACCAAACTCACCCTTTTATATGCGTGCGTTTGCAGCTTATCGGCACCCTCTTTTTATCATGAGGGGCTGGATACCCGACTCCTGTTCTTTTGAGAAAAATGGGGCTAAAATAACTTCCGAAGGAACCTTTGTGATGCTATTGCTATCAGGTAAAAAGATATTCGTCACAGGATTTTTTATATCTTCTGCAGAAAAGTTGTCGAAGCCTGACAAAAATTTATTGTTGCTTGCACTGAACAGTCAAGGTGAACTAATAATTAGCCAATAACATGATAGTTAGCCGTTGCAGTATAACTATACGCTACCCACAGTATAATTGTTGTTACAGGCTTCTTTGTGTTTTTCACTTTTCATGTTTTTTCTTGAAATCAGAATAGTGTCTTGTTAAATAACATGACATACTGCTACAGTAACACTATTATCTTCTTGGCACAAGCGTTTCTTGATCCTATTTTTGGTTTTAATTGAAGTACAACTTCATGTGGATCTATATAAATATAGATGGCTATGGGGAGATCGATAACGAAGAAATGTGTGGAAATTTAAGTCAAAAAAATTTATATCGTATAATTAGCTATATGAGCAGCTAATTATACTGTACGCACCCTATATATAATTATTCTGCATCAGCTAACCATTCTGTTACTGGCTAATTATCAGTTCTCCTTGAGTGCCTAATAGCCAGATATTTTGTTGAAAAAAATGGACCCTAATTTGCTTGAAAAACTTTCTTGACCTTACCTAAAGTATCACAATATATTTTTCTAAGATTTCTTAGAAAAGACTTGATTTTAAAAATCTCATGAAAAGACCATCAATTTATTAAATTTGACAAATTTATTAATTGTGCGTTTACCCTTTTTTGTTTCAACTTGTTGAATTCAATTCGAAATTTTAAAAGTTCAACTTTTTGAATTTGTCAAACAAAACAATGACCAATAAATTTCCTCAAAATCAAAAAAGGATAATAAACGATCAATTTTTTTCAATTCAATAAATCGATTTCGGCAAAATAAATCCTGTATTGTCCACAGGTTGGAAAATCATGTATCGCCTGCTTAAAATGTTGCTTGTTTAACAATGATATCGAAAGCCAGCTTGACTAAATTTATATACATATATTGATATAATATACCTTGTGCATCACGTGGCATTGATTTGTATCTTTTTAATAAATTCTCACTTCAAATTAAAAAGGGAGACAATAATTACACAACCTGGTATTAATTCAGTTCCTGGTAAAATTGTATTCTTGTTTCTTATTTTTAAATGTACTTTCTTTTTCAGATCAACTGTTATCAAACCATGCACCATCAGCATTTTCGAAAAATCTTCAACGAGAGAGTAAATTTTAAAGGATTTTATTGGTAAATTATTGAGTAATAATTCATTGAACTTGTTCAGAAGTTGTTATGTTCGAATCGTCAAGTTCATACATAACAATCTGTATCCTAGAATTTCAAGAATTTTTCAGATCAGTTATAAAAAATATCCAGTTAAAGTTTTTAGAATATATACTATATATATGTAAAAAAAATATTTCTTAATTTTTATTTATTACGTTGTATTTTAGGTTAGTGACAATAATAATTGAGAATTAGGATACTTATGATTTGTTTACCCATTGTTCTCCGTTTTCAAAGTCTATACTTCAAATTTCAGAATCTTCCAGGCTAATGACGAAATCTTCAAGCCGCAGGGCTTCTTATTTATAATTTTTCCCCTGGGCAATAAGCTTATCCACAAGTCTCTATTCGATTCCGTTCTGCATTTCTGTTATCATACCCGTTATCACGCAGTTACATGAAACATCCACCATTTTCCATTTTAAATTTCGATCCCGTTCTAAATTCGTATTTTTTAAATCGTTATTAGCAATTTGGGGCGCATTAGTGGTAACTATGGCTAGTAATAGCTGTATTCCATCTGTCTGTTCGTGCGTCAAAAGCGATTTGTGTTAACCATGCACGAAATACTAGCCCGCTAGCGCAGGGACGAAAACCCGTCGGGCCCACCCTGGCACAGGGACGGCTTCCCGCTGGTCCAATCAGGAGCGAAGTTTTATATAAATGACCAATCAGAAACTAAAGCTCTTTATATTCCTTAGCAACGAT
Source organism: Hydractinia echinata (assembly GCA_030067915.1). Taxonomy (NCBI): domain Eukaryota; kingdom Metazoa; phylum Cnidaria; class Hydrozoa; order Anthoathecata; family Hydractiniidae; genus Hydractinia; species Hydractinia echinata. The sequence goes on along the minus strand of JASGCC010000012.1, from coordinate 2,019,421 downwards.
TTTTACGTTCCCCTAATATCGGTCCGAAACTTTGCAAGCAGATTGGACCAACTCATTGCTAGAGAAAGAAAAGTTTCTTAACTGTTTGCTTTATTTTTTTCTTTCTGATACTTCCATTTTTTTTAATATTTGTTTTCTATATTGTTTTACATGCTAATTGATAATGAGGTGACAAAACAGCAAGCTGTAATGATAATACTTGTCTAAAGACAGGTGGTTATGGCTATGTAGAGGTTATACCCTCTAAAGATTCCGAAATAATCCAAAATCTTCCTCGTTGCAAGGATTTGGCAAATTATACGATGACCACTTTGACTAACATTAAAGTAACACAGTACACAGGAACAAAGAAGAACAACAGAAAACATTAAACAAAACAATGATAAAAACAGCTACAGTTTAGAGACAATAAAAACAAGCGATTCAGTGCATGAAATAAATAAAACTTATTAAAGTGAATATCCTTTAACGGATAAATTTCAAAGGAATTCATTACGAATTCGTAGATAAGAAAAAGCAGGCAACGATCTGTGCGCCAGAACTTGTGACTCTGGCAGTGGCTTTACACGTGTTAATAAATATATTGTCACGTTTTTTAGCCTGGTACAAATCTTAAACGCACCATTTTTAGGGTTTTTGGCTAGGAACGAAGATTTTGAAGGCTAGCTAGCTAGCTAGAGCCTTACTTATTACTATTCCATATAGTATAAGAGCTTTTTTTTCCTAGCCAACATTTATTTTGGTGTTGAGGCTCTTCCTATTTAGCTACCTCCTTAGCTATATCTTTAGCTAAAAAGTGAAAGTATAAAAATGCAGTTTGGCTACAACAATATTCTTAAGCAATAATTTTTATGCTAAATGCAGTTAGCTAGGTAGCTACATATTTTATTATTTTTCTGTAAACTTTTTCTGCAAATGAAATGGCTGAGCGATTGTTTTGGCTGGACGGGTAACGACAGGCTGTTGCCTGTGTTTTTATTTAAACCGAAGTTGCAATGACCATTTTTGGAAAAGGGTAATACGCCTATACGCCTGTTCAACTCTTTTTAACTGTACTAAGCGGTTAGCCCAGTGTTAAAAACAGACTGTTTTCTGTAAAAGGCTGTTACGCCTAAGGGCATGTGCAACACGGTTTACCTGTATATACTAAGGTCAGCCCACTGTGACAATTAATTTTTAAACTTTTTCGGGAATCACGCCTGGACTAACCGCTCAGCCCTGTGTCTGCGAGAAAGTTTTTTTCAAAAGGGTATTATCCCTATACACTGTACAACACGGTTTAACTGTACTAAGCGCTCAGCCCGGTGTCACGAGTAATTTTTTAACTTTTAAAAAGACTTATTCCACAAAATAAAATAATATTGACAGATTGTTTCGCTATGACAGGGTAACAACGGTTTGTAGAACTCTGTTTTTATTTCAGCTATTGTTGCGGGAAGTTATTTTTTGAAAAATATGTTCCGTGACAGTCTCGCAATGGTGTATGCGCTGCAATTGATTTACGACATACTGCATACCTGTACTAAAGCGCTCCACCTGATTGTGTGACACAGTTTACGGCTCTTATTAAGCGCTCCACAGAGTGTTCAACGCCGAATCACACCTTGACTTGTGGCTTACCCCGGCGTTTCGACGCCGGGTCTCTCGGCTAGTAACAACAGATTAGATCAAATGCACACCTGTGCTCAGAAAACAACAACATGAAGCTCATCAATGATTCATTTTTTTTCTTTTTACACTTTCTGTTTGCAATATGCTATTGAAAATATTCTCGTATTGTTGGAGGATCAACCTGAAAAAAGTCAGTTGTTGTTGAATGATATAGACACGTATGTGCATTTCTTATTATAGCACATGATATGTACATTTTGCCAACAGCACTCAAACCAATCTTTAATTTCTTTTTGAAATCGAGGAAAGCAAAATAGTTTGCGATATCTGCGAACACCCATTCAACTGCTACTCTAACTTTACTCATTGATTTATTGTATAATGCTTGGTTCTATGTGAGTCCTGGACCCCGGTATGGTGCTTGCAACTGTAAACAAAGTGGGTATGCGGGATCTCCATATATGCAAAGTGAATTCCTGTTAGGACCATATGAGTATTGCTGAAGTTGCAATAGTAGACCAGAATCTGTTAACATACCACTATCATGTTTCCTTCCTTCATATGGATCAGCTAAGTTTGCTATGATACCATTTGGGGCAACAATTGATTGGAATTTTATGCCATGAATTCTTTTATGACCATTATAAACTACCCGTTGGTCACGCTTTGACGGACAAATAGGTCGTACTGTCCCATCAATAAAACCCCAACAATTGTCACGGGCGGCGCCCTTAGCATAAACAACATAAGCAAAATTTTGGAGACAGTTAGGACTCAGCCACGGTTGATTAAGGTCTTGTATCAAGTGTCTTTAATTTGCATACACATGATTCATTATTTGGTTGGATATCATAGATAACTTTGGAACAGGACGCCCAAAACGTAGCATTATGTCACTGTATCTACAAGGGTATGCAAATCTTTTAAAAAATATGCATAAAGCTCGATTCCATCAACTTTAACTCGATTATAAGTAGTGATTTCTTCTGGAATATTTAAAACGTCTGCTAATTCAAATATGTCGTTTTTCCAAAATCTAAATTCTGCACTGCATTCATCATCAGTGAGCTTATCAAGTTGAAAATATTCATAAGTCCAGTATTGGAAATCTAAATTCTTCGACGTCTTTATATCATATAGTAAAAAAACTCTTCTTCGTCTATCAGATCTTCTGAATATCCTGTCAATAAACACTCTCGTGTTTTTCTGAAAGTTGCCATTTTGATTTTGGCGCTATGAAAAAAATTCTTGAGAAAGTTTTGTTTACATTTTAAGTAGTGCTGTGATACAAGCGTAAGTATAGTAAAAACAACGACCGCTAAAATTTTGAAACGGAGTAATATGAAAATAAGGCCGGCGGTCCGCCAATACTGCTCGCATGTTAGCACATTCTAACTCCTGCTAAAGCGGAAGTTAGAAGGAGACGCAATGCACAGCAGGTTGCTGCTACAAGGAGAGTAGAGCAAGTAGGAGTACGAGAAGAGAGGCTTGCACGTAACCCTGAAAACAGGCATGTAATAGAAAACACACATAGAGTTTTTCGTAATATTGCAAGGGATTTTGGTATTGTTTCTCAAACTGCTGTACACACACTTGGTCCTATGTCTGACACACAAAAAATTTCAAAATGAAGAAAATTTTAAATGTTGTCAATCCGGTAAAGTAACTCTTCCTGATTTAAATGAATACCCTGAAGAGCTGACTCACTTGCTTACGGGAAGGGATCAATTATGTAAAAACTTTCAAACAAATATACGAAAATATAATTCATCTTTAGATTTTACCTCTCTAAGAGCAAATATAAGACCTCCACAAGGACATAGGCCCCCTTGCTTTAGGATAAGTGCACAGCTTTTTCATCCGTCTGGCTGTTTGCATCCTCCTGAAAATGTTACACCCTCCTTCAATTAGTTGTATATAACAGAAGCACTTAACATTCGTTTCAATAATCCAGCAAATACTGAGTGTTGAGAAGAGGTAATGCACATTCTTCATACTGTTATGGAGAGAGAATTTCCTTTTAGTGCAGCGTTTAAAAAAAATTTTGCAGTTGAAATGGAGAAAAATCAACGAGCAGTGCGCTGAAATCGACCAACTTTTCAAGTAACAATGCGAATGTTTGCTGGTGGAGATAGGAGGCGATATAACACTCCAACTGAAGACAAAGTAGCTGTGGTATTTTTTGGCGAAGATGGTGCAACACGTGATATTGTAATATATCCGAAGGATCGACCACTGACTAATCTCTCTACGATGTCGACAAATGTTGACCCAATGATGTATCCTGTTTTTTTTCAAAGGAGATCCAGGATGGTATAATAACATTCTCCACGTTGAAGAACACCGCACAGCAAGACGTGAAACAGTAACAATGTTACAGTTCTATGTGTATCGACTTGCAGTAAGGAATAGCTTCAGTTCTATTCATTACGGCAAAAAAATTATTGCAACAGTACATTGTTGATGCATATACTAAGATTGAAGGTCAACGTGTAGATTTTAAATGCAGAAATCAAGCGCAACTAAAAGCTGAGTCTCACCAGGGCTTGGTAGATCACTTGAGTATCAGAGCTGACGCTCAATCCAGGACGTATTATAATTCTTCATCCTCCTTTCAAGGTGTTACGAAAGGGTTGAGTTTCGTGAAGGTGATGAAGCAGCTGCAGTTGAGTGAGCTGAAAATCACCTTTCTTATCTCACTGCTTGGTTTCTACTTAATCAGCAAAATGCAAATGCAAATATGTACTTATACACTGACATTCCATACCATTTTGTGTTTGATAAACCATAAAAAAATTGGAAGGTGAGAAGAGGAGGGGGTGGTAAAATTAGTAGCAGAATGTATTCTTCAAACCCTAAGGAAGGTGAAAGATTTTACCTTAGAGTGCTTATTGCTTCATGTTCCTGGTGCAACTTTTTTTGAGTTTTTAAGAACGTTCAATGACCACTTGTACCCAACTTTTCGCGAGGCTTGCCTTACAAGAAGTCTTCTTGAAGGAGATGATGAGTGCGAGAGGACGATGGCAGAAGTGATTGCTGTTGGTTCTCCAAGGCAATTAAGGCAAACCTTTTGTTTCTTACTTACACATTGTGGTCAATAAATAAATTATTTAACTCAAATTTAAGGTCTTTGACTTTAATAATTTGTTTTGCATTGCTTTTCAATGTTCACCAACTGTTGTCAAGCGCTTGTACTGTAATATGCAAACAGTTCATTTCATATGTTATATCCAATGACCTCTCCTCATACATATAATAATATCGTATATGTCAGTGCAAGAATGGGTTTACAGTTCTCAATCAAAACACCGCTTAAAAGAATTGGAAAGCATGTGTAAATAACTGTCTAGGCATGTACAATGTGAAGAATTTGAAAGCTTTAATGTGTATGCGAGCCTAAAAAGGGTAGAATCATAAAGACCTAGCTTTATGTATTTTTAGGTGAAGTGCAAAGACCTATGGCTTACCTTCTCGTGGTGCACTTCGTTAAGTGGATTTACCATATTCGTAACAGTTCTTTTGGAAATAATATTGGGGTTATTGTTGGCTCATTTGACATCTATACATTTTTAGTTCATAGAATTTTTTTCGGACTTAGAATTCAGTTTTTAATCAGTTTTATATAGTTCATGTTTACAAATAGACTGCATTGTTATGGTCTAATTTTTTTTATTTTGACTTCTAATCTATCTTTTGCCAAAACATCGTCGCTTAAAGCTGAGTAATATTACTGGAGAAATTTTTCAGATTTGACTCTTATTGTATTACAACTCCGAGTTTCATCGTTCATACTTTTAGTAATGTTTATAAGAACGAGGCTAAATTGCAATAATAAATTATTGATAAAGTATTTAAAACCTTTAATTCGTGAAATTTAACACTTAACAGACCCTTATAAAAGCCAAAATGTTGTTTCTATCAAATTAATTATGTCGATTTATTTGATTAAAATAATTTACAGAGAATTGTTTCAAGGTTTTGTAAATTTGTACAGAACCTAAAGTAACTTAAATCTACAAATGAACAAAATTGTTTCAAATGAAATGTTTTTCCAAAAATTGTTACGAATAAGGAACTTTCCATGAACTGAAAGCGAAAATGATAGCTTTGTAGATCTAACAATTATTGTAAACTGAAAAAAAAATAAGTATAAATAGAGTTAGATTTTGAGATGGGGGATGATTTGCAAAACGATCTGGAAAACAATAGTAAGTATCCCACGATTGTTTGAACAATCTTGAGTATAATAATCCATGTAATTTTATGTAAGCTGAAGAAGAACTGACAAAGTTTGCTTGAAAGAAAGTATTATTATCAGAGTATTTGCAAAAATTGGCACTAAAAACAAACTTTGTTAATTCTTCTTTAACTCACATGTCAATAATTATAATTCACATTTTATTTTTCCTTAAAACTCTATTTATCCAGAAGAACACAGCCAAGAATAAATGACTATTTTGATTAGTTATGGAACAAGAGGAAACGATAATTGAATTGATGAAAGAATTGTGTAACTTGCAAGATATTCGTCGAAAGGAAAGTGAGTTGATTATTATACTGAAGTGCAATCTCAAGGAGAATAGGAGTAACTACATCGCAATGCAGATAAAACTAGTCTTTTAAGACGGAAAGTTTAATTAAAAAAGGAGGTTTCTCTCCAAAGAATAAGAAGCTGCTGGAGAACTTCTGCATTCTCCCCTTTACAGGGATAATCGGAAAGTTAATGGATTTCGACTGTACTGAAATAAAACAAAGAAGAACAACAGAAAACATTAAACAAAACAATGATAAAAACAGCTACAGTTTAGAGACAATAAAAACAAGCGATTCAGTGCATGAAATAAATAAAACTTATTAAAGTGAATATCCTTTAACGGATAAATTTCAAAGGAATTCATTACGAATTCGTAGATAAGAAAAAGCAGGCAACGATCTGTGCGCCAGAACTTGTGACTCTGGCAGTGGCTTTACACGTGTTAATAAATATATTGTCACGTTTTTTAGCCTGGTACAAATCTTAAACGCACCATTTTTAGGGTTTTTGGCTAGGAACGAAGATTTTGAAGGCTAGCTAGCTAGCTAGAGCCTTACTTATTACTATTCCATATAGTATAAGAGCTTTTTTTTCCTAGCCAACATTTATTTTGGTGTTGAGGCTCTTCCTATTTAGCTACCTCCTTAGCTATATCTTTAGCTAAAAAGTGAAAGTATAAAAATGCAGTTTGGCTACAACAATATTCTTAAGCAATAATTTTTATGCTAAATGCAGTTAGCTAGGTAGCTACATATTTTATTATTTTTCTGTAAACTTTTTCTGCAAATGAAATGGCTGAGCGATTGTTTTGGCTGGACGGGTAACGACAGGCTGTTGCCTGTGTTTTTATTTAAACCGAAGTTGCAATGACCATTTTTGGAAAAGGGTAATACGCCTATACGCCTGTTCAACTCTTTTTAACTGTACTAAGCGGTTAGCCCAGTGTTAAAAACAGACTGTTTTCTGTAAAAGGCTGTTACGCCTAAGGGCATGTGCAACACGGTTTACCTGTATATACTAAGGTCAGCCCACTGTGACAATTAATTTTTAAACTTTCTCGGGAATCACGCCTGGACTAACCGCTCAGCCCTGTGTCTGCGAGAAAGTTTTTTTCAAAAGGGTATTATCCCTATACACTGTACAACACGGTTTAACTGTACTAAGCGCTCAGCCCGGTGTCACGAGTAATTTTTTAACTTTTAAAAAGACTTATTCCACAAAATAAAATAATATTGACAGATTGTTTTCGCTATGACAGGGTAACAACGGTTTGTAGAACTCTGTTTTTATTTCAGCTATTGTTGCGGGAAGTTATTTTTTGAAAAATATGTTCCGTGACAGTCTCGCAATGGTGTATGCGCTGCAATTGATTTACGACATACTGCATACCTGTACTAAAGCGCTCCACCTGATTGTGTGACACAGTTTACGGCTCTTATTAAGCGCTCCACAGAGTGTTCAACGCCGGATCACACCTTGACTTGTGGCTTACCCCGGCGTTTCGACGCCGGGTCTCTCGGCTAGTAACAACAGATTAGATCAAATGCACACCTGTGCTCAGAAAACAACAACATGAAGCTCATCAATGATTCATTTTTTTTCTTTTTACACTTTCTGTTTGCAATATGCTATTGAAAATATTCTCGTATTGTTGGAGGATCAACCTGAAAAAAGTCAGTTGTTGTTGAATGATATAGACACGTATGTGCATTTCTTATTATAGCACATGATATGTACATTTTGCCAACAGCACTCAAACCAATCTTTAATTTCTTTTTGAAATCGAGGAAAGCAAAATAGTTTGCGATATCTGCGAACACCCATTCAACTGCTACTCTAACTTTACTCATTGATTTATTGTATAATGCTTGGTTCTATGTGAGTCCTGGACCCCGGTATGGTGCTTGCAACTGTAAACAAAGTGGGTATGCGGGATCTCCATATATGCAAAGTGAATTCCTGTTAGGACCATATGAGTATTGCTGAAGTTGCAATAGTAGACCAGAATCTGTTAACATACCACTATCATGTTTCCTTCCTTCATATGGATCAGCTAAGTTTGCTATGATACCATTTGGGGCAACAATTGATTGGAATTTTATGCCATGAATTCTTTTATGACCATTATAAACTACCCGTTGGTCACGCTTTGACGGACAAATAGGTCGTACTGTCCCATCAATAAAACCCCAACAATTGTCACGGGCGGCGCCCTTAGCATAAACAACATAAGCAAAATTTTGGAGACAGTTAGGACTCAGCCACGGTTGATTAAGGTCTTGTATCAAGTGTCTTTAATTTGCATACACATGATTCATTATTTGGTTGGATATCATAGATAACTTTGGAACAGGACGCCCAAAACGTAGCATTATGTCACTGTATCTACAAGGGTATGCAAATCTTTTAAAAAATATGCATAAAGCTCGATTCCATCAACTTTAACTCGATTATAAGTAGTGATTTCTTCTGGAATATTTAAAACGTCTGCTAATTCAAATATGTCGTTTTTCCAAAATCTAAATTCTGCACTGCATTCATCATCAGTGAGCTTATCAAGTTGAAAATATTCATAAGTCCAGTATTGGAAATCTAAATTCTTCGACGTCTTTATATCATATAGTAAAAAAAACTCTTCTTCGTCTATCAGATCTTCTGAATATCCTGTCAATAAACACTCTCGTGTTTTTCTGAAAGTTGCCATTTTGATTTTGGCGCTATGAAAAAAATTCTTGAGAAAGTTTTGTTTACATTTTAAGTAGTGCTGTGATACAAGCGTAAGTATAGTAAAAACAACGACCGCTAAAATTTTGAAACGGAGTAATATGAAAATAAGGCCGGCGGTCCGCCAATACTGCTCGCATGTTAGCACATTCTAACTCCTGCTAAAGCGGAAGTTAGAAGGAGACGCAATGCACAGCAGGTTGCTGCTACAAGGAGAGTAGAGCAAGTAGGAGTACGAGAAGAGAGGCTTGCACGTAACCCTGAAAACAGGCATGTAATAGAAAACACACATAGAGTTTTTCGTAATATTGCAAGGGATTTTGGTATTGTTTCTCAAACTGCTGTACACACACTTGGTCCTATGTCTGACACACAAAAAATTTCAAAATGAAGAAAATTTTAAATGTTGTCAATCCGGTAAAGTAACTCTTCCTGATTTAAATGAATACCCTGAAGAGCTGACTCACTTGCTTACGGGAAGGGATCAATTATGTAAAAACTTTCAAACAAATATACGAAAATATAATTCATCTTTAGATTTTACCTCTCTAAGAGCAAATATAAGACCTCCACAAGGACATAGGCCCCCTTGCTTTAGGATAAGTGCACAGCTTTTTCATCCGTCTGGCTGTTTGCATCCTCCTGAAAATGTTACACCCTCCTTCAATTAGTTGTATATAACAGAAGCACTTAACATTCGTTTCAATAATCCAGCAAATACTGAGTGTTGAGAAGAGGTAATGCACATTCTTCATACTGTTATGGAGAGAGAATTTCCTTTTAGTGCAGCGTTTAAAAAAAATTTTGCAGTTGAAATGGAGAAAAATCAACGAGCAGTGCGCTGAAATCGACCAACTTTTCAAGTAACAATGCGAATGTTTGCTGGTGGAGATAGGAGGCGATATAACACTCCAACTGAAGACAAAGTAGCTGTGGTATTTTTTGGCGAAGATGGTGCAACACGTGATATTGTAATATATCCGAAGGATCGACCACTGACTAATCTCTCTACGATGTCGACAAATGTTGACCCAATGATGTATCCTGTTTTTTTTCAAAGGAGATCCAGGATGGTATAATAACATTCTCCACGTTGAAGAACACCGCACAGCAAGACGTGAAACAGTAACAATGTTACAGTTCTATGTGTATCGACTTGCAGTAAGGAATAGCTTCAGTTCTATTCATTACGGCAAAAAAATTATTGCAACAGTACATTGTTGATGCATATACTAAGATTGAAGGTCAACGTGTAGATTTTAAATGCAGAAATCAAGCGCAACTAAAAGCTGAGTCTCACCAGGGCTTGGTAGATCACTTGAGTATCAGAGCTGACGCTCAATCCAGGACGTATTATAATTCTTCATCCTCCTTTCAAGGTAGCCCAAGAGCGATGCGTCAAAATTACATGGACGCAATGTCCATTGTTGCATAATATGGAAACCTGATTTATTCTTAACCTTCACATGTAATCCAAATTGGCCAAAGGTTAAGGACAATCTCTTTTCCGGTCAAAGTCCATGTGATCGTCCAGACCTTATAGCAAGGATCTTTAATTTAAAATTGAGGGAACGTCTTGTAGATATACACGCGCGAGGAGTACTAGGTAGAACCATAGCTTATGTTCATGTGATAGAATTTCAAAAGAGGGGACTTCCACATGTCCATATGCTTATACATTTGAGTCACGAATACAAAGCTCCGCCACGCTGATGAGATTGATACCATAATATCCGCGGAAATTCCTCTTGAAATAGATGATCTGCAATTATATAATACAATAAAAAGTTGCATGATTTATGGCCCATGGGGACATTTGAATCCTGCTTCTGTTTGCATGGTAGATGGGAAATGCTCCAAAGAATTTCCGAAAGATTTCTCAAATTCCACAGTTTCAAATCGTAATGGTTATCTCAAATATAAGCGTCGTGATAATGGAAGGACTATTACTATCAGAAATTCAGATATTGAGAACAGATGGATTGTTCCTTATTTTATTTGTCAAGAAATACAATGCTTATATAAATATCAAGGCCTGTATGACAGTTAAAGCTGTAAAATACCTTTATAAGTATATATACAAAGGTTTTGACGGTGCGAATATTCAGATAAACGAAAGGTTAGATCATGATGAAGTTACAACTTTTCTTGATGCAAGGTACGTATCTTCTCCAGAGGCATGTTGGCGTCTTTTTGCTTACAATTTGCATGACCAATCACATGTTATATTCAGACTAGCTCTTCATTTGCCAAATTACGAAAGGGTTGAGTTTCGTGAAGGTGATGAAGCAGCTGCAGTTGAGTGAGCTGAAAATCACCTTTCTTATCTCACTGCTTGGTTTCTACTTAATCAGCAAAATGCAAATGCAAATATGTACTTATACACTGACATTCCATACCATTTTGTGTTTGATAAACCATAAAAAAATTGGAAGGTGAGAAGAGGAGGGGGTGGTAAAATTAGTAGCAGAATGTATTCTTCAAACCCTAAGGAAGGTGAAAGATTTTACCTTAGAGTGCTTATTGCTTCATGTTCCTGGTGCAACTTTTTTTGAGTTTTTAAGAACGTTCAATGACCACTTGTACCCAACTTTTCGCGAGGCTTGCCTTACAAGAAGTCTTCTTGAAGGAGATGATGAGTGCGAGAGGACGATGGCAGAAGTGATTGCTGTTGGTTCTCCAAGGCAATTAAGGCAAACCTTTTGTTTCTTACTTACACATTGTGGTCAATAAATAAATTATTTAACTCAAATTTAAGGTCTTTGACTTTAATAATTTGTTTTGCATTGCTTTTCAATGTTCACCAACTGTTGTCAAGCGCTTGTACTGTAATATGCAAACAGTTCATTTCATATGTTATATCCAATGACCTCTCCTCATACATATAATAATATCGTATATGTCAGTGCAAGAATGGGTTTACAGTTCTCAATCAAAACACCGCTTAAAAGAATTGGAAAGCATGTGTAAATAACTGTCTAGGCATGTACAATGTGAAGAATTTGAAAGCTTTAATGTGTATGCGAGCCTAAAAAGGGTAGAATCATAAAGACCTAGCTTTATGTATTTTTAGGTGAAGTGCAAAGACCTATGGCTTACCTTCTCGTGGTGCACTTCGTTAAGTGGATTTACCATATTCGTAACAGTTCTTTTGGAAATAATATTGGGGTTATTGTTGGCTCATTTGACATCTATACATTTTTAGTTCATAGAATTTTTTTCGGACTTAGAATTCAGTTTTTAATCAGTTTTATATAGTTCATGTTTACAAATAGACTGCATTGTTATGGTCTAATTTTTTTTATTTTGACTTCTAATCTATCTTTTGCCAAAACATCGTCGCTTAAAGCTGAGTAATATTACTGGAGAAATTTTTCAGATTTGACTCTTATTGTATTACAACTCCGAGTTTCATCGTTCATACTTTTAGTAATGTTTATAAGAACGAGGCTAAATTGCAATAATAAATTATTGATAAAGTATTTAAAACCTTTAATTCGTGAAATTTAACACTTAACAGACCCTTATAAAAGCCAAAATGTTGTTTCTATCAAATTAATTATGTCGATTTATTTGATTAAAATAATTTACAGAGAATTGTTTCAAGGTTTTGTAAATTTGTACAGAACCTAAAGTAACTTAAATCTACAAATGAACAAAATTGTTTCAAATGAAATGTTTTTCCAAAAATTGTTACGAATAAGGAACTTTCCATGAACTGAAAGCGAAAATGATAGCTTTGTAGATCTAACAATTATTGTAAACTGAAAAAAAAATAAGTATAAATAGAGTTAGATTTTGAGATGGGGGATGATTTGCAAAACGATCTGGAAAACAATAGTAAGTATCCCACGATTGTTTGAACAATCTTGAGTATAATAATCCATGTAATTTTATGTAAGCTGAAGAAGAACTGACAAAGTTTGCTTGAAAGAAAGTATTATTATCAGAGTATTTGCAAAAATTGGCACTAAAAACAAACTTTGTTAATTCTTCTTTAACTCACATGTCAATAATTATAATTCACATTTTATTTTTCCTTAAAACTCTATTTATCCAGAAGAACACAGCCAAGAATAAATGACTATTTTGATTAGTTATGGAACAAGAGGAAACGATAATTGAATTGATGAAAGAATTGTGTAACTTGCAAGATATTCGTCGAAAGGAAAGTGAGTTGATTATTATACTGAAGTGCAATCTCAAGGAGAATAGGAGTAACTACATCGCAATGCAGATAAAACTAGTCTTTTAAGACGGAAAGTTTAATTAAAAAAGGAGGTTTCTCTCCAAAGAATAAGAAGCTGCTGGAGAACTTCTGCATTCTCCCCTTTACAGGGATAATCGGAAAGTTAATGGATTTCGACTGTACTGAAATAAACACCTATGAATGCGGAAACACGAGGATTGGTGAAATTCACTCATGCTTGGGATCTGGTGCGGGCCCTTGAGTAAGCATCCCCTGCCTCCTGCAAGACACCAGCCACATTCATTGACACCGTCCGCCAAAACCAATAACTTTTGTTAAACTTTGGAAAAAGAAAAGTCAAAAGCTGCAAATCGTATCGTTTTTGCTTTTACCTATAAATTACTTTTATATTATTTTCAAATTAGGTATTGAACAAGAAAAGTCCATGATAATCTTAAAAAAAAGAAATTGAGTCACTGAAAGAGGGGCGTGACAAGAAAAGTAAGTTGGTCATATATGCTGTGTAAATTTATTAAAGGGAATATCAATAAAAAACCTTTTTTTTTATAATGACTATAATAAGGTTTTATCAATAAATTTTCTTACTTGCAGATCATGTCGACGCTTTGTGTCAAATGAAAATAGAGATACGAAGATTAAAAGAAGATAAAAGAAGGGAACGTAAGTGTCATTATACGAATGAAAATTACAAAGTGCACGCACAATGATAAACTCGACCAGTTAAGTCTTAAAATTTAAATTCTAGAGGTTTTGCTCCTCTAAAGAATATGCTCATATAAAGGAACACAATTCTTCCTTTTTCCAAGGAGATAATTGGCACAAAAATTGAACAAACAAACAGACAGAGAGAGTAGGACAGGACTTCTGTAAAGGGTACAAGGGTTTCGACTCATATTCCTGAACCAAGGTACCCAAAATGTCTAGCTGAGTCACCTCAAAAGATGTCTGCGAACAGTCTTCAGCAGGAACTAGACATTTCTTTCATCCATAACTTTTCATCTGTCCTACTCTGTACAATCTTGTGTGACTGGGGTAAGAAGTGGAGTCGTCACTCTCCAAAGATAAGACCAGTGCAGTCAAACCCCCTTGCTGACATAATTTTTATTTTGTTTTTTTTGTTTTTGTTTTTTGTTTTTTCCTTTTTGACTCGGGTAATAAGTGGAGTCGTCACTCTCCAAAGATAGGACCTGGTACAGTCAAACCCCCTTGCTGGCGTAATTTTTATTTTTCTATTATCGAAAATGAAAACACATGACTAGATACTGATGTGTGTACGTCATTGATCATTTTTAATGCCTAAGAATGACCTAAAAGTTCAGTCTTTTAATGAGAACAACGTGGACACGTTCTTCACTTGCACTTGGGCAGTGTTTAAAGCTCAAGTTCAGGAACGCAAGTTGTTTTGGCGCCGCGCCGTGTTCTATCATATTTTTTTATATTTTCATAGGTTCCGTGGCCAACAGTTGATTCTGGGGAATATAAATTCTCATTCAAGGGCGACTCGTTGCTCTATACGAGGAATATGGCATTTCCAATTCATGCGTATATACTCGTCGGTGTAAACAAAGTTTGCTTATTGCACTGGACTGGCATCAATCAAGCCGTATTTAGGATTTCCAGTCAAAAATGTGCTGGTATGTGCGCACAAAACCTCTTACTATATCTCCAGTTCATATGCCAAGGACGGAATCTTTTTCATACGGAATAAGACACTCAGTAATACAGTTTTCTTTTTTTCATGAGTGATATTATATACTCTTTAGGATACGAGATTGGCTGGGATTTTATACAGTTAGTTAAAAGAATGGGTTGCAATCTTTCCAGCTATAGTCACCGTATAAATGTCTTATACAAAACACAAGCATGCAGAGACAAATTTATGAGTCCTTCCACTTTTCGAAAATGTTTTTTTTCCTGGGCTTCTCATCAGGACATCGATTTCCGTAAGCAATGCAATTGGTGCTGGAGAAATCCGAAAATTCTGGCTTGTGATGGAATAAATATAAGAATTGCATTCCATAATTGCAACGTTAACCCAATTGAACTTCCAGGGAACAGCGATATCATTATACCAACTAAGCACAAAATCAATGTCCGTTCCAAGTGTCGGAGAAAAGGTTACCATGACAAAGGCTGAGGCCAGGTGTAAAAACATCAGGGACGCACTAATCCATCTTCGTATGATTACAAGACGGCGGTAAGGTGACGACTTATTCACAGAAGAATTAAAGTAGCAGAGAGACAGAAATCTTCTATCGCAATGTCCAAGACTAGCTTCTCCAGCACACGGCAAAATGATCAAACAGAGGGGTCTGACAACAAAACAGTTGCATGCATTGTGAAATTTCTTTTATATGTTGAGTTTTATTTCACCACTCCGAAACATAATTCCTCTTGGGTCTGTGAAACAATTAAAACTTGCTTTACAGAGAGTGAATAGCGATGTCATGGACATTTTCAGTCAAAATAAAATTGCCATTGGTTAATTGGTGACTAAATCCAGGGAAGAATCTACATTGGATTCGGACATTCGTGTTCTTCTTAGTTATTTATTGGATGAGGTGATTAAAATTTACAAAGATGATCCTCTACCAGCAGATGCAACACCCATCCCCTCATCTTATAATCCTCCAAAATTAGGAAGGGCATACTACTTTCAAAAAGATGGTGTGAAAGTAAGGGAGGTGAGAAAGTTCAGCGTTGACAAAGGTGGCGAGGATTCCGGTAAAGTGACTTGTTCAAAGCACTGCGCAAAAGTAGCAATGCCTGAATTAAAGTTTTTGTTCTTGTGGTTCTGTCCTTTGCATGAACACTGCTACGGTTTCCACATTGTAAATGGGAGTATAAGTAGAAAAGATCCGTCGCAGTCCCTATATACACACTTAACCGAAGCTCCGCATACTATATTTTACGAATTTTCGTGCGGACTAGAAGAGTATTCCTCGGATAGGGAAGCTGGTTACTACGCCAATACGCGCTTTTTCCACAACATTTTCCTTGGGTTCAGTCATAAATGTTCTTCTATATATAATTCGGGAAGGACAGTAAATTACTTCCTACAATGTATAAAGGCATCTGCCCGACATATTTCGCAGGAGAACTTCATGTTTTATGTTCAGTTTATAATAAACATGTGGAACGAACGAAAGAAAGAGTTATGAAAAACGATTAAAAATTGCTGCGGGATTTCGATGACCCGCCGATATTCTATTTTTACTTGTAAAATTTTGGTTACCTTAGTGGAGATACTTTTACTGTACACGTTTTATTGGACAGAAAATAAAACAATATACTTAAATAGAACAGTACCAACGACTCTTTATTTCCACAAAGCTTAAAATCTCGATTATTTTTATTAAGTATCATGTTACACGCATAGACTTCAAAGGAGCTAATCTTATATATGTGTTCATTTTCCTTTGATGTCGCCGAAATTTTCTTTGAAGTCGCCGAAAAAATTATGTCCATTTTGCTAGTGAGTTTACTTTGTTTGCTCATATAAATTTAACGGCTAACTTTCGAAAAATGGTGTCCTCTCGACACCAAAAAAACAAAACAACACAAAAGAACGATCCTTTTATCTTGAAAAAAGCGCAAAAAGTGGTTCAAAAAAGCATATTTCAAAAGAAAAAAAGTCCAAGTAGAAAAGTGAAGTTGGAAGTGAGAAGTGGAGCTAGAAGTAATAAAGTAAAGTTGGAAGTAGAAAATAAAGGTTAGAGTTTGAGGTGGATTTGAAATCACAAATAGTAAGAACTTTGATATTTTTAGACGTTCGGTTTTTATGTCGCTGGAGCAAGCAGACTCGCATTTTCCAGGAAAAGCCACATAAAAGCCTCAAATTCTACCGTGTTTTTAAAAAACAACCTAGCCAGCATATTTGTTTACATTTTGTTGCATGATTAATATATCCCCTGGCGCGTAACTAATGTATTTCTCCTAAAATTCAAAATGCTACATAACGCTGTTAGCTGGCTAACAAACGGAAACTTTGGTTTGTTGAACTTACTGTATTGTTAACATTTTTACATTACTATTGTTTCTCTTTATATGTGTTTTACTAAGCATAAATAGCCAGCTTTAGATTTAGCTAAGTGTTCCCAGTTTAAGTATATTTAACTGGGTGTCTTAGCTACTGTTAGCCTCCAAGGCCTGCTCCCCATCCCATGCTAGCTCTAACCTATGAGTTATGTTGTTATTCCTCTTTTTTAGTTATCTGTAGCTAGCTACCTTAGTTTCCAAACTTCTCTTCTTTTTTGAGCACGATTTATGATGTAACAAGCTAGCTACCTACAAAATCTTTCGAAGACTTGAACTTTGGCAGGATAGTGTGACGTATTTTTATGCCCATAGAGTATAATTTTTTTCACATTTGCTGTAAACTTTACAAGGGGACCACATGCAATATGACAAGTGGAACAAATTTTGTATAATTTAAAGCGTGTGTGTTAAGTTATTTTTTGTTTTGTTTCTGACATCCTGTTAAACTTTTGTCAGCCTACATGTAAAATGCCAGGTTATTTTTACAGGGGGTTGTAGACATTGGATTGGAAATTTACGTGGGTTTATGACTTTATTTTAATTTATGAGAGGATGGTATGGTTGTTCGATTTTTGGTTTGTGTTGCAAACTGTTGTTTTTTAAAATTTTGTGTTAACTTTTGTGGAAATAGACCACATTCAATATACTGAAAGAACAAATTTTTGTGGAATTGGACTCCACTGAAGGCTGTTGTGTAAGCTAATGGCTTTTTTATATTTCGTATTATAAACTTTTTTGGGGGAGAACTACACTGTATGTGATGTCATTTATTGCTGGAAGAAAATTTCATGGTTTCACGTTTTTGTTAAGAATTTTAAAATTGTACTAATAACTGTTTGGTGATGATGAAAAATTTACTAAATGTTCTGACTAAAACTTTTAAACTGTTTTTTATATTTTGTAATCTAATGGGCGAGGACTGTATGCATTGAAATTCCTGATTTTTCTATAATTTGATGTGTTTAATAACCTTTTTGTGGAAGACTTATGCGCAACGGCAATATAGAACATGCTGAATGAACTGATTTTTGTTGATTTGGATGTGCTCCTCAAAAACTGATCGTGTAAACTTTTGTTAGGACGGACCGTATATACATGTTTTCCAAAAATAATCTTTGTTGATTCAAAATTTACTCCTTATTCTTTTTTCTTGACAGTTACATTTAAAATGGTTGGTACAGATCATCATGCTAAAAAAATTGTGTTCTTAACCGGTTAATTTTTACATTTTGTGTATATTTTTGGGGGACAGGATGGTATACAACCGAATAAATGATTTTCCAGATATAAATTTAATGTTTTTTGACACTTCAGATTGAAATGTTAAAGGTTTTCAACGTGATCAAACGTAATCACTTTATAAGATGTAAATATTTGAAATGTGTTATTTCTGACTTTTTATTATTGTTGGTGTTGTACGTGATTCTATACATTATTTTGATTAGCGTTTCAAGCTCTACACATTGGAAGCAACGTGTCAACAAATTTCAGGAAAAAAATATTGTGTATTGACGGGTCTGGCAGACATCATCAAAATAGAAGTTACGATTCTTTTTTTCCAATGTAATGTGGATCTTACAGCGCAAATTTCTAAAGAAATTTTTTTTTGTACTTTAGAGGTTTTTACTGACGTCAGCAAATTTTAAAATTTTAAAACACTTATATTAGGCTGTTCAGTCACGTGATTTTTTGTCGTGTTCCGAAATTCAGCTTAAAACAAGCTCGCGCACGGCAACGCGTATTTTGTTATTGTGCGTGATGGCACTTATTTTAAATCGTCGAATTCGGCACCTATTTCGCTTAAGACATATGGTATCTGGACAGATAGTGATTGTTAAGTACCTAAAGTTTTTGTTTTTGAATGAGACTTGCTTGCACGACCAACAATGTATTCAGATTTCGACGAGGGAAATGTAAACTTGGCGCAAACAGAGAAAAGTACATGACGTATCAGGTAGTCTCACTTGAAATTAGTTTATCTTAAAAATATACTTTCAATTTCTATTCTTATTTAACTTTCCTGCCTGACAAATCTGGAGAAAAAGCATTTTTTGTTTATATCGAACCCCCGTCTTAAAGTGTGACTTTGCTGCAGTGCAACAACGAATTTCAATTTTTATTTATTTTATTTTATTATATAATTTATAGTCTTGGAATGATGGCTATTAATCATGGCTATGTGCTAGATATTTCAGTTAACATTAAACACAGCTACTAAACTAAAGCATCATAGCTAGCTACAACCCTGGAAAAAATATATTGGGAATTTCATTTTAAGCTCCCCCTTTCCCCCAAAGTCAATGTTGAAGATGGTATTTGCCTAGCTGACGCTTGCAGAAGTACTCCAGGAACCTTAGAGGTAAACAACATTGACTTTTGGGGGAAAGGGGGACAGTTAAAAGGAGTTATGACATAAAAAATAAGGAAAGAAGGCCTTTGGCTGTTTTATCACATTTTTCCCAAATATTTTTTCCGGGGTTGTAGCTATATATTAGTCGAAGTAGTGGACCAGGAGATGGAGTGTGTGATGTTGTGTTTATTAATTCCTTTCTACTGTGTGGTTAATAGATAAAGGTATATTTTACTAGTAGTGTGATTTGGTTTTTAAACACTTAAAGTATCAGGCTTGAAAATTTGTTGATTCCAGATACAGGAACAATTTGTTACCCACAGTTCTTGCAAACTGTTTACTGTTTACCATTATTCTTTTTTACAAAAACGTCTCAGAAAAAAATTTCTCTTCCGACTTTCCAGGCCTAAAGTTAGCTAAGAGTCAGAGTAGGTTACTTTATAGCTAGCTTATACTGTTTTGAAAAGCAAGATTTAGATAATAATTTAAGAGATAATGATAAATAAGTAAATATTCCGGTGTTTAGTATGTATAGCTATATTTATCATAATTGCTGATGTAAACTGGAAAGGCAGACACACAGTCTAGGTAGGAATGGTATTTAAAAAATAATATGCATTGGTTGAAAGTTTTGCAGCTTATGTCAATAAAATTATTTAGTGCAGTTTCGCTTGATATGTTTACAGCTTTAAAAATGAGTATAAACAAGTTTATGATCTTTTTTGTTCATTGAATGAAAAATGCATTAAAGAAGTAAGTGATGGATTTGTTTTACTTGGTGTTGAAATAACATGTCCAGAAAAAGGGTTATATACAAAAGTTAAAAGACTAGTAGAGAAAGTAGATGGTCTAAAAAAAGGAAAGCTAATTCTGCTATAGAAACTTTGTTGGAAGCTGAGTTTAGTGCTCCAGTGCAAATTACCCCACATCAGCGATCTATTGATGCGGCTAGTTCTAGAAATGAAGTTTTGTTGAAAGAGAAGATGAAACAATTGAAGGAGGAAAACAAAAGTGCGAAAATTTTCAAGAATTAGAAATTTAATACAACACACAAGTCGAAGAGGTTAAGAAACTTAGTAACGAGTTATTTGTAGCAATGAAAGATGAAAATAAGTTGACAGCAGAATATCGTCGTATAAATAACAATTATCCTGAAGTAGAGGAAAAACGTAGAAATGTGGAATTGAAATTTAAAGATAATAGCAAAGCAAGGGCAGATAAATTGAGAAATTTATCAAAGAAAATTAAAAACAGAGATGATAAAATTAATAAAATGGAATCAGAAATAGCTGAATTGATATCTGATACTGAGAATAAAAGCAATGAGTTAGATGACATGAAAGTAAACTTGAACAGACTCAATGATAAATTAGAAGACAGTGAAACTATAGTTGATGATCTGCGGAATGAGAAAGCCAAACTGAAAAGAAAGACATACAGCTTGTTGTTAAAAATCGGTTGACAGGTTGCCTTCACAAGGTTTAAGAAGTCATTTAATGCAAGAAGCATTAATCTTAGCACAATTACAGGTTGCAGAAGCAATGATTGATAATGACAAGGAGGCGTTTGGTAATTGTTTACATGGAGATGGTACATCAAAATACCATAAACATTATCAAAATTTTCAGATTACAACATCGAAAGGAAAAACTCTGACATTTGGATTATCAGAAGTTGCATGTGTGACATTCTGAAAGAATGTGACAAGGATGCAAATTTTTCCCGGCTTGTCACATCAATCAAATCTACAATGTCGTATCTTGGCCCTATTAATCCTTTATTTAACTCACAACTGAAATCTTTAAGGGAAAAATTATTATTCAGAGGCAGATAAAGTTCTGCATTCGTTTGAGAGGATGGTCCTCTGTGATGACTATGAAATGGTATTTGCCTTCAATAGTGCAAAAGAATCTTCTGCTTCTAGATTAGTGCATACAGCTTGTAAAGCTTTTCATGTGCGTGGAAGTGACGAATGTGGAGTAGCATCGTATTTTAACTCGTTTTTGGCTGATCGCAATCAGAAATCTTACTTTGTACCATTTATTGGAAATCGTTTTAACATATTGTTTTATAACGCTGCTGCATTATATGACCATCGTGATTCAGTCGTATCTTTTCTTTCATCATGGCCTGATCCTAATAATTTACTGAAAGCTGTAAATGAAGACGTATCAAACAAGTTGTTTCTTAGTGAAGTTAGAGAACTTGGCATTATTGATAAATTATTGACTGGTCCATTGTGGCGATTAATAGTCTTGAGAAAGTATCCTCGAAATAAATCCATACCTGTTACAACTTAAAGTCAAACTATCTGCACTCTGCAACAATTGTTCATCACTTCTATCTGGCAGCCATATTTTTAAGAGGATGGTATTATTGTGCACAACGAAGATGAATTATTTGTCAAGCTTTTGAGGATACAGGTGATGATGAATTGGATATTCTAACACAGCAAGCCCTTGAAATTATTTACCATGCAATTCGCATTATCTTAGAGCGTCAATGTAAGGATCAACTGCCTGAAGGAAAGTACTGGAGCTCCAGTCAGATAATAAAGGAGGCATCATCAATTGTACCAGTAACCAATAAGGCATCTGAAAGTGACTTTGCAATTTTAGATTTGTTAGTGAAAACAAAGCCAAGTGCCAATGCTGAAACATTGCAGGCTTTAACCATGTGGTCGCGTAACAAAACACTTGATTGGTTTTAACAGAAGTCTTATTCATTACTTTTGTCTTGTATTTCTCTTACACACTTATATCCATGGTTGTATATGTGTCCTGACCTTGAAACCCACGCATCTGATTCAAAACGACAACCAGTTTCTAAAATTCCAACCCATGAGCAAATCTGATTTTCTCTCGGCATAACTACAGCTGCTTATCTCATTACAATAATACCACTTTTAATATATATAAAACCTAAAAAGAATTGGTACAACAATGCATTTTATACATATGAAATTCCAATCAATCTTCTCATCTTCTATAACACACTCCCGCAACCTTTGAATGTTTACATTCAAAGGTTGTTTACATTCAAAGGTTTTTATTTCGATCGATCGCGACTTCTGGCTATCTATCAAACTGCAGAACGTAAACGGACGTAAAAATTGCAGTTCACATTTGCCTACCTCTTAACCCAAATAAATATGTTTAATGATCAATATATCATGACAATGCAGCGTGAACTCTATCAGTAGTAATTCCTTGTTATAAAAAACCTAGAAACATCAGGTTTCGCACCATACTGAATAAGATATTGGGCTACGAAAAAAATGCACCCGTAAATATCGTCGAATGCACCCGTGATTATCGTCAAGCGTTTTGGTAGTTTTTGAGCTAACAAAAGAATGACCATCAACCCTTTGGATTTCACCAGGCGGTAGCTTCATTTAGATGACCTAACCACAAAAAAACTGACAGGAGACGTTGTGTATTTAAAAAGTTATTAACAATAACGGGCACGTAATCGGAAATATTTTACAGAATGCCCGAATTTATAGTTCCAACGCGTAGCGTGCGGGACCGTAACCTGAATCGCCGTGTTTGTATGAAGTCTCTCAATGTTAAGATTACGGTTTATAAACTTCTTTACCAGTTATTTAATTGTTTTGCTTTTATACATTGATTTTATGTTATTTTGAGCTACGGCATCATTTTTACTATCTGGTCTGCAAATTACACTCTTGTCAGATATTTTGCACTCTTTAAGAGTGTTTGTAAAATTTTTGAATAGTTACTAATTTGTGGTGTTTTATTATGTTCCTGTGAATTTTTTTTGCATTTTCATCAATTTGAAAGATTTTTTCAGCTATGACGTCATTTTTTCTATCTGGTCTGCAAATTTACACCCTTGTCCGAAATTTCGTACCCTTTAATGAACTTTGTTTAACGTTAAGATTGCCGTTTATAAAATTGTTTACTGGTTGTTGTATACTTTCTTGCGCTTTTAAAGCGATTTGTAGTAATATTTGAACTATGACGTCATCATTACGTCATTTCTAAAAATAAACCCTCAAAAATTGATACAACTTTAAGTTCTTACCATGCCTCAATCTGGAGTTATTGATTTTTAAAGATAGAAATTGTGAATCCTGTACATGACCCCCGTCTCCTTATGCGTTTGCGAACACATATGATCCTATACATTATTTTTATCAGCATTTCAATCTGTACGCATTACAGGCAACAGATAAACTACATTTCGCCAAATCTTTTTGTATATGCACTGCTGACGTTAGCAAAACCTGCAAAACAACCTAATCTTCTGCCTGAGTTGATTCTTCCACGGGCCTTATCGACTAGTATCTCTATAATGTAATTTGTATATTTGCCGGCGAAACCCGTTCATCGTAAGTCACGCGCGACAAATAGACTAAGCCCCAATTCGAACTTTTTTTTTCTGAAATTTTATTTGTCAGACCAAAATTAAACGAAACAAGAGAAATGGAGTGCGCATAAGAAGTAATTTCATAGACTAAGCTCCAATTCGAACAACCGAAACTCTGATGCATGGATTGCTTTTCTCTTGTAAGTGTATTTCAAAGGCCCAATTTACCGAAAAAAACGAATCTGTTATGTATGGATTGCTTCTAGAAACGGGAATTTTCTCGTAAGTGTATTTCAAAGGCTTAATTTATCGAAACAACCGTATCTCTTATGTATGGATTGCCTCTAAAAACGGGAATTCTTTCCTAAATATTTATCGGAGGCTCAATTTACCGAAACAATCGTATCTTTTATGCATGATTGCTTCTTGAAACAGGAGCTCTTTCCTAAAAGAGCTCTGACCCTTCTGAAGTAAAGGCAGTTTAAAAGGGGATTAAACATAAAACGACGACAAACGTTTGCGTAGATATTTATGTTCCATCTTATAATACAACCACTAAGTATATAACACTAATGCCAATAAGGAAAATAATTAGGCAAGAAAATATTTGTTAATCTTGATCTGCTTGTGCTAACGCATTCGCCTATTGTTCAACTTAATGCCAATACGAGCTTGCTGTAATCTTTGGTCAAATAAATGGCCAAAACAATACCAGCCAGTGGATTTCAATAAAAACATTCCAAACCATTACAATAAAAGATAATTCAAGAGAAAGCATTTTAAACATATTTTCCACGACAATTCCTGTTTTTCTGGTATTTATTATGATTGCTTGACTGTCATCAATGAGTGTCCCCAGAGTCCAAAAGCATTTACAGTTCCCATTTGACCTACAGGGCATAGAAAGGCCGAAAAATCCTTAAGTAGAGATAATCTATTGCTCTAGACGTCAGACCTTTTTTACTCTCTGCCATGGCCGGACAAATGGGTCATATTCTGCAGTCGGCACACGTGGATCAAGTAGTTTAAAACATATTAGTGGCATTCTGTAGTGCGCCCACACAACGAAATAATCCACTTCGGAGCCTATGAATGTCGCAAAATTCAGGAAAAATGGCTGTGCTGACGGTAGCATCAATTAGCATGTTTAAAGAGTAGGGGTTTAACCAAATAACTTAAGATCCGAGGTACACTCTGAACATTGACAAGTGGACTTTGACAAGTTCAAAATGCGAAAAGAGCCAATTTAATAACTTGGGCCGACGAAATTCGGAATTAGCCATCTTGCTTCATATATTTTTTCCATGATTGTAGTAGTTAGCCCGTGGAAAATTCATGGAAAATCGACCTTCGTAGCAAAGCACATAAAAATATATAGCATTTGTTCTTTTACTTTAAACATTCCGTTTATAGTTAGCATGGCCGACAGACAGACAAAGGCTATTATTGTGGCAGTCTCATGCAATATCTACATTTTCATGACATCTAGACAGTGCTAACTGCTAAAAGTTTTAGCTAAAATTTTTCTAAAAGATGTAAAATAGGATTAAAATAATAGTGGCAAATAGTCAAGACGCAAGTAGCATAAACTTTAGGAAGAAAGTAGAACTGTACGTCTTTGTGCCAAAGTTAGTAGCTGCAAGTGCGAATTTCTGTGCTATGACAGAAGCGTTAACAGGTTATGTAAAATTATGTCATGGAAAAGGAAGACATATTAATGCATCAATCATGTTTACGTTTACACATCCATTGCTTACTTTTACTACAAACTCACAATCATAGATTGCAAATTGTACCTACATTTTATCTAATCTACCTTTAGATTTGAGTTTAAGAAAATCTGTTTCCTCGTGTGAATTATGACTCAGATTAACCATGTTTACACTTCGACAGCAAGGTATGAAGGTACTAAAGAACCAAGAAAAGCAACTGATAGGTGTGGACAAGTTATTGAATTCTAAGAAGCCCTAGTGGCACCATTGAAGGGTAATAGAGAAATTACACAAGCGCAATGGAAATTCCCTATGGTGGAAGTAAAACAGATTACAATGTTTTCGATATTACACTAATCGTTTGGCTTAACTCATGGACATATCTGCATATAGAAATGTCGTTTTCGACTGCACGCTTAATGAAAAAATAGAGGTTTGTTTCTCTCTAAAGAATATAAAGCAGACGAAACGTTATATGAAAAATTAAAGGTTTCTCTCCGAAGAATAAGAAGGCGCGATAGGATTTCTGTATTCTCCCTTTTACAGGTATGATAGAAAAGCTAATGGATTTAGGCTGTACTTAAAGAAACATCTATGAATGTGGAAACATAAGGATTGGTGAAATTTATTTTGCCTTAGAGTCTGTTTTGAATTACAGCAAACTGTCGGACGTACATTCGATAGTTTGAATAAGAATACAAAAAGAACTCTTCATGATAATTGGTAAATGATGTTTTCCTTTATTGATGTAGTGGTAAATTAAAAAATTAAATTGATTTAACATTTCACCTATTTGTCGTGTTTACCGTACGTACGTATGTACGTACACGCAGAATAAAATTAAACAACTCTTACAAACAAATATAAAGCAAGTAAGATGCTCAAAAAGGCAAAATGTAAGTTATGAAGGGCTTCTTAGAATCAATAAGTGCTTACTGTAAATTCCGTAAAATTTTCTGTTTGTTTTGTGGTTTAGAGAAATTTATCTTTTCAGTATGTCGGTAACAAAACAGTTCCTAAAGCCTTATTGGGATAGATTTTTCGGCGGAGAAATTTTGGCGCAATTGACGCAAAATGGCAAAGGAGGGGTAGTTTAATAGACCTATTTCCATATCCATTTTCGTTCCGCGGAATATACATAAAATGCCGAATAACATAAAAACGACATTAGTTATGAGCCAATTCAAATTTTTTACCGCGAAAGTACATGCTTTTAACCTAGTTTAGTGTTAGTCAGTTGGAAATATGGAGCAATTCCAGTCATTACTTTCAGAAAAAATTGTAAACTGTCTTGAAGACTGATTTAAAAAGTATATTTTTCGATTATAAAGAGAAAACATCTGGTACAAAAGCAGACCTAATGCTTCGTACCTACGCTATTTACTGTCGCATAGTAAACAGTTTAACCCCCTCTGAGGCTCCAGTAACATCCACAGGGGAAGATCGTAACACTTACGGCATAATCGAGGGTGAGTCTGCAAACGTACCAAGACCTCAGAAAAACTCCCCATTTACGTTTATTCAGCTTTATGATTACATTTTCAAAAGGAATGTTAAATACAAACATATTTTTTTTAAAAACACTCAATATAAAAGACTTAAATCGTTTCAATTTTTTCAGGAAAAGTTTATCAAAAAATAGATATTGGATTTACAATCGTTGTTTTTCAATTTCCGCAGCGATAGCGTAGGAAATTGCTTTAAAGGAGCTTCGTATCTGTGTGCGTAGCAAAATGTCACAGTTTTTCGAGACATTCGGAAACCCGAGCGGGGTTCCGGATTCGTGGATATGTAAACAAAACGAGGACTAGTTGAAACTATTGAAGGTTGTGATATGAAAATACAAGTATAGTTTTTTTCTTACTTTTTGCAGTACAAATCAACATTTTAATAGGTATAAATGTGTGTTTTTTCAATTTATGTAGGATTTTGGAAATATATACAAGTTTCATTCAATGAGATGCTGATCAGTATTTTGTTAACCGCAGCACAGGCTTTATGACGTGGCAGTTCCTTTTGGCTCGGTTCAGTTTTAAAAGCTTTTTGCAAGCCTGCTGCATCGCATCGTAATCGTTTGTTTAGACCACAGTACATATCTAGATCCATCGGAAGTTACATTTTTTTTCGATTTGCAGAAATAACGTATCTGTTATCGCAATTATTGACGGGTAAGAATTATCTTGTGTGTGACAGTTGTGGAGTACAGTCAGAGCAACACAACCTGACAACAGCACAAGCCAGCCAGAGCAAGTAGAAATACAGGACAAATCTTCCCGCCATACTTACTTCCAACTTTGTTTGTGGTGTGTCCATGGTGAATGCAAACAAAAATTTGCCAAGGACTTTATTTTGAAAGTTTGTATAAATACTCCTGCCTAGCAGGCCTGTAAATACTCCTGCCAAGCAGGCCTGTAAATACTCCTGCCTAGCAGGCCTGGAAATTTGTCATGTATGTCTACTACTACTACAGACCTTTTTCACGGTGACGCCTTTTGTTTACAAACGGCTCGATTTTTATTTTGAGGGGCCCGCCAATGGCAGACCAAAAGATGCACGCAGTAGCTGGAGACTGATGGTCTGTTTCGGTGTTTAATTCTTGACCAGACGGGAAGTATGTTGTTTGGAGCTTGAAACTTCTTTAAACAGTTAAAAATTTGGATTTATAGAAGGTTTTTAGGGGCTTTCGAAAATTTATTTCGGGCCCCGTTAGCGGGATATCGCCGCTAAGGGGGGAGGGGGTCTGAAGTTTGAAAAAGAAATCCGCTAAGGATTGAGAAACTTTAAAAATTTGTTCGTTCGTTGAAAATTCTTCTTCGTCGCGAGCATGTACCCTTTTGTCATCACAATTCCGATAACTTTTATCCACAAAACACAGACCCGAAACTATGATTGATGGCCCTGCGCTTTCACCATCCATTGTAGCAGGGGCCAAGATAGAACTAGTCGGGACCGCAGTCTGTTTTTTAGATGTTCGATTGCGAAATTTCGAACGGAATTTTGTTGTGATAATTATCGTAGTATTTGCGATTTTTAGAGTTTTTTTAAGAATCCTTTAACTAGTAGGGGGGAGGGGGTCAGAACCTTAGCGGCGATATCCCGCTAACGGAGCCCGAAATAAATTTTCGAAAGCCCCTTAATATATATATTGATCTGACAGCATAACTTTACCGTGTGAGTTTCCATCATATTTTGACTTCCCATGTTTTGGGACCCCTGTGGCATTTTACGTAAAAAATGTAAACATGAAAAAGGTCTAAAATATTGTTGACTACTGCCATTTTGCGTTTTAGACATTTGTTAATGGAAACGATTTATCGTTACCCGTCATTATTGCTTCGCGGAAACATCATGGTAACGAAACGATTGTTTCCTGCCTGGTAATATTATATGGGACCACATATTTTCATACTAAAGGGGCTTCGAAAATTTTTTTGGGCTTAGCGGGATATAGCCGCCAAGGGAGAACTGCGAACTCTTGTCATTAGATGGTGATGTAGAAACTAATCCGGGGCCGGTCACGTTCCACAAGAAAGTTTTCGCGTCTTTTAGCCAAGGCAATTCGCGCTTTGGGAATTCAGCAGGTGTTCAATGTACTTGTAATGCATTATTAGCTATATACTGGTCAAAAATTAAAAGTGTTTCCGTATGGAAAACGTGGGATTTGAATACAATTCTTGACTTTGGAAATGCAACGTATTGTAGCTTGAGAAAAGAGGGTTACCTTGCACTAGATGAACTTCCACAACAAGTTACCGTATTTAACACGCAAATCACATCGAAAAAACTATTCTCGGAGTATGGCATATTAACGCCGCACAGAGAAGCGAATTTTGTAACATCTACTGGTCTACATGAGCAAATAGGCGATGGAGCCATAATGTTGATCAATCAATTTACTTTCGCGATTCTGCGGGTAAAAAACATTTATTTCCTTTTCGATTCCCATGGACATGGCGAAAATGGTTATTTATCAAACGGGGAGGGTTCTGCGGTATTGCTAGGGTTTAAAAAACTTGCAGATCTTGGATGTTATATACACGAGAATTATGTGCGGACAAATATGCAGTATCAAATTGATTTTATGTCTGTGGAAGTTAGCGAGGGTAATCTGGAACTAATGACGTCAGAGATGACTAGATTAAGAAATAGGGAGCGAAAAGAAGCAGAACGATCAACCACGGTAGACATAACTAATCATGATACTTATATAAAGAAAATGCGGCTTTGCAAAGATGAGAGATACACAGTATCTGAAGAATCCGAAGAAGTGCGTAAGCGTGAAAGGGCAAAGCAGCAAGCGAAAATGCTGAGGCAACAGAGAATAGGGACAGAAAATCATGAAGCTGAAAAGGAACGAAAACGTGAAAGTACGAAACTGTCGCATCAGCAGATAGTGGGAACGAAAGCTCATGACCGTGAAAAGGAGAAAAAGAGGAAGCACGAGAAAGAAAAATACGATGGTATTAAGGGCTCACAGGAGCATGGTACGAAAAAAAAGAAAATGAGGCTTAATAGCATGAACTATCGCCAAAATGCGAAGTCAGGAAAACAAAACACGGCGAATGAAAGAATAGCAAGGTTTTTGAAGCAAATAGAACAAGGCCCGTGTTATATTTGTGTATCATGTAACAGGACCCTCTATAAAAAATCTGTAATCCTTTTTAAAGAGGAGAGATACGAGATATCGGACGAAAATTTAACAACAGTTACTAGTTTTGACAATCACGAGTATATCTGTCATACATGCAATAAAAAAATGCGAAAAGGTAATGTACCAT
Source organism: Hydractinia echinata (assembly GCA_030067915.1). Lineage (NCBI taxonomy): Eukaryota > Metazoa > Cnidaria > Hydrozoa > Anthoathecata > Hydractiniidae > Hydractinia > Hydractinia echinata. The sequence continues at coordinate 1,989,132 of JASGCC010000012.1, read as the reverse complement.
GTCAAGCTGTAGTAAATAAACTCGAAGTATTTGCACTACCCCAAGAATTGAAAGATATTAGAAAATTAGAGAAAGCCATTGTGTCAAAAAGAATATTGTTCAAAAAGGTGACCATAATGCCTAAAGGTCAAATGCCCAAAGTAAAGGGTTCAATATGTAATATTCCTATCGAAACTAGTGAGGTTTTTAACGTCCTTCCACAACCGTCTGATAGCACAGGAATCGTGTTAGTGAAATTAAAGCGAAAATTGGCTTTTAAAGGACACGTTTTTTTTTAGGCTGTTCGCCCTGAAAAGGTCAAATTACTACTAGAATACCTAAAGAACAATAACTCATTCTATCAAGACATCGAAATCAACTTGAACAACATAGACTCATCCCTAACGACTTTGGAAGACGACGAAGAAAATACCTAAAATACCGTTGATGAGTCGCAAAAAGAATTGGAACAAATTGAAAATCCTTTAAATGAGTACAGAGTTCCGACAACAGAAACTGCATTAATAAGTAATATACCTTCTCAAGTCGACGAAGATAATGTGGTGATAGCACCGGGAGAAGGAAAAAAACCATTGTCTTTGATATCTGATAATAATTGTGAAGAACTTGCTCATCCATGCCTTTTTCCAACGGGAAAGTTTGGATATACTATTCAGAGAGATATTAAACTTTCCCCTGTTAAGTATTTTAATCAACGCCTACTGAATTACAAACAAACATTCGCATTCGACCCGGATTATATCTTTTATGCTCATTCTGTGCTACAACTTTTGAGATTAACAAGCAGCATTAACATTGCGATGAAAAAAGTGAGCGGAAGTTCAATAACTGCCGGAATGTTGAGTCAGAATTTCAAAGAAAAGGTGAGAGAACTTGTTCTGAATGATCAAGGTTATTCTTTTATGAACACCATTAAAGGGACACCTGCGTACTGGAAACGCTTTTTATTAGAAGTGCTAGCAACCGTTAAACAGCTTGGCCTACCAACATTTTTCTTGACGTTGTCTTATGCAGACCTCCGTTGGAATGAATTGGTAGAAATAATTAAAAAAATGGAGGGAAATCCTATGACTGATGAAGAAATAAACGAACTTTCGTACATGGAAAGATGTGAAATTCCTTGTTGCACGGCATTTCCAATATCGCGTCGAAATTTTCTTCAAAGAAATTGTTCTTGATGGACCTCTCGGTTAAGTGAAATATTACGTAATCAGAGTTGAATTTCAATTTCGTGGATCCCCCCACGTTCATTCATTTCTATGGGTTATAAACGCGCCGGTCCTCACAAAAGAAACGAAGGACGTCTATATCGGGTTCGTAGATAAAATTATTAGATGTTACTTACCTGATCGAAATGAAGAACCAGAACTTTATCAGCTCGTTAAAACTTATCAGACGCACACCCATTCCAAATCATGTCGGAAGTACAAAAATATAGATTGCAGGTTTAATTACGGAAGATTTTTCACAGATCATACTATAGTCGCTGAGCCACTTTCAAAGGATATTCCTGTAAATGAAAGGACAAAAATTTTATTGAAAAGAAGAAAAATATTAGATAAAGTTAAAGAATACATTGAAACTCATTTGTATCCAGCAAAAAATAATTTTCTAGATGCTTCCAAAGAAAACTATCAGCCAATAAAAGATATTCCAGGTGTACTTCATGACCTAAATCTGTCTGAGCAACAATATTACGAAGCGTTGTCTATATCTGACGACGATGACTTCCAACTTCATTTCAAAAGACCTACGCATTCTTGTTATATAAACAATTATTTCTCTGAAGGTTTGATGGCATGGCGTGCAAATATGGACATTCAGCCAGTTATAAATCAATACAAAGCTGTCAATTACATGTGTGCCTACTTCTCAAAATCAGAGGACGAAACGTCGCAAGCAATGAAACAAGCTACAGCTGAAGCTGTAACTAAAAAATCGGGCAAATATGAACAAATGAAGTCCATTGCAAGAGCATATGCTACAAGAGAGAATGCTCTGTACAGGAAGCAGTTTACCACATCATGCCAGAGTTATGGATGCGAAAATGTTTTCCAGCTGTTATTTTTGCTAACAGTAATTTACCTCAACATAGGTATAAAATTTGCAAAACTGAGGAAGAAATACTTGAGCTACCAGAAGACAGTACCGACATATTTAAACGAAACATGTTAGATAGTATGTTGATAGACCGAACAAAACTTTCAAAAACGGAAAATTCAGACTGCTGGATGAAATGTGTTATGCAGAATTTCTTTCACATTATTATCTTGCTGCAAAACCGAATGATGAAAAAGATAACGACTGTCAACCAGAAGTTTTAACATCAGACCTCATAGAAAATAATCACAACTCGCAAAGCTTTCCACAAAAGGTACCCTTAATGTCGTCAAAAGATATTTTAACTTGCAGAAAGGTAAAATCAGTACTTCGATACCACGCTCCAAATCGGCATAAATATCCAGAAAAATATGCCCATCACCTACTTTTCATGTTTTATCCTTTTCGAAACGAAAAAGATCTTAAATCGTCTACAAGTGAGTTGTATATGGATAAACTTTTAGATGAAGATGTTTTAACAGGAGTGAACCAGAACAAAACTACTTTCGAACCTTATGGTGATATGGTCGATGAAGCAATTAGACATTTCATTCATAATTCCAAAAATAGTACCGATGCATTTGCACAACAAGAGAATGATGATGTCCAAGAAGCCTTAAATGAAGACAACAAAGATACGATATCCGATATAGAAGAAGAGGCAGTTGTTTTTGACGAGAATGCCACGATAGCTGTTGGTAATCGATCGTTGATGAAACACGTCACTCTACCTGATGAGGATATCAATTCGAATATTCGTTCACTTAATTCTAAACAAAGAGAAACATTTGAGGTCGTTTTCAAATGGGCTAAGGAATATGTAAAAAGCTGTGGAACACTACAGCCAAATCAAGTAGAACCACTGCGAATTTTTGTGTCAGGTAGCGGTGGTGTGGGAAAGTCTCATCTTATAAAGACGTTATACGATGCCTTAACTAAACTATTCTCTTATCGCGTAGGTAATCTGGACAAACCAAAAGTACTACGACTAGCACCCACAGGTGTTGCTGCAGTTAATATAGACGGAACAAAAATTCACTCAGCACTTGGTATTTCGATTGGTAGCTACAACAAATCTAATCTTCCGAATCTCAGCGACAAAACGAGATGCGAACTAAGGAACAAACTTCAGGATGTACATGCAGTTATAATTGATGAAATATCGATGATTTCAAATATGATGTTGTTTCATATTCATCTGAGGCTCACTCAAATCTTTGGAACTAAAGATGACAGATATTTTGCAGGGAAAACAATTTTGTTGTTTGGGGATTTATATCAGCTACCTCCTGTAAGAGCTCATTGAATATTTGATGCTTATAAAGGTTCCAACGAAATTCTGAATATCGATTTATTGTGGCGTAAGTTTCAGTTTGTGGAACTGACTGAAGTTATGAGACAACGAGGAGACTCACCCTTCATAGATTTGCTAAATAGAGTTAGAATAGGTGAAATAACAAATGATGATGAAAAAATTTTGAAGTCTAGATTCATTTCTACAGACAATGTTGACTTTCCTCATGATGCGTTGCACTTATTTGCTGAAATTGCACCCAGCAAACTACACAATGATACAAGACTTGAAAATAATGAAAACCATTTGTTTTTAATTGCAGCTATAGATGAACTACCGAAAGAGAAGATAGCACCAAATGCCTTACAGAGAGCTTTAAATAAAAGCCAAACCGAAACTGGGGGATTAGCTCGTATTTTAGATATCAAAGTTGGTGCTAGAGTCATGCTTACTTCTAATATCGATATCGAAGATAGACTTATAAATGGACAATTAGGTACAGTTGCTCAAATAAAAAAAAATGAAAATGGAAACGTAACTACGATATATGTTTTGTTTGATGATGCCGATGCAGGTCAAAAAAGAAAAAGAAACAACTGTCCGAGTGTGACAATACGAAAAACGGAGACAAAAATTAAAGTTTTTCCGTCTTTAGCTTTTCCTGTAATCAGAAGAACTCAATTTCCTCTCATGCTAGCGTGGGCCTGTACTGTGCATAAAGTTCAAAGTCAATCACATAAAAAAGCAGTGATGAGTTTTGATCTCGTGAAGCAACGCAGTTTTAATCCAGGACAAATGTACGTAGCATTAAGTAGAGTTACATCTTTGAATGGATTATATTTGTTAGGCAACCTCAACAAAAAAGCAATCAAAGTTGATCATACAGTCACAGAAGAGTATCAGCAGTTAAAAGAGAATTATCAGTTAAAACCACTTGAACTGATATCTTCTAACCTTGATAATTTTGTGATAACAGTCTTCAATACAAGATCATTGAAAAAACATGCGTCTGATATAGCGTCAACTCGCAGCTTGATGGAGAGTGATTTACTTTGTATTACAGAAACACTAATCACCTCGGATATAAACTCCCTTGATGGAGACACTGACATAGTGAATGATTTCAGAAACATTTATAATAACCATACCGATAAATACTGCAGTTTAGCGTTTTTGTATCGCCATTCCGTAGAAGTTTTACAGGAATTTCATGTTCCTTCATTTAGTATTATCAGGGTTAGTAAATGTTCTTTTTCCGTAAGAAGTTTTAATATCTTACTGCTTTACCGAAAAAACTCATATTAGATCAATGCCTAAATGTTTACTAACTCAGGCCCACCATATAGAAGACTCGAATCAATATTCCCACGAACGGAAAACTGGCGACAAAGATAAATCCTCCTTAAAGTGAATCAGTCAGTATGAATTAGCCTACCCGTAAACCATTTCTCTGCGTTCTCATGGTCTACCAAGTCGGGAAGCAAAAGCCCGTCTGAACCGCGCGCTTTGAATAGGGACTGGGGATGACAACCAATAAGAGAGCGAACACCGCATGCCCTAGCAGTATGCTAAATTTATTACAAGGTTCAGACAAGTACCGCATTTTCTCTATTCTATTTTTTTAGGCACAAAATGATCAAGGGGATACTTACAGTAGTCCAAGCAACAGGTCAACTACAAGATAAATAACATAGAATAACAAACAGTATACATATATACATTTAGCGCTCCGTGAAAAAATATAGATACAATGACTAACCAGTAGCCCAAACATAAAAAAGTCAAGTATATACAAAAAAGCAAATGTATCAAAACAACTACTAGCTTATAAGGTACTAAAAATATATACAAATCCTAGAACAAAACAGTGTACATACTTTTACCATTTCGTGATATAATATAGACTAACCAAAAAGATAATATATCAAAAAGGCTGTTAGCTTAATAGGGCACCAAAAATATAAATATAACCTTAGCCTGCTGCCGGACAAAAACTATTGCCATACTGAACAAACTTGACACCTTGCTTCAAAACCAGTCCTGAAAATGGAACTCTGCGCAAACAAAAATGATATTCAATAGGCTATATTGTTTGTTAAGATAATAAAACAGAAAAAATAGCATCTTCTTTACAACAAAATAGCATATAGGAGTGTTCACTCACACATGCCTTACACCCATTTCCTTCTCATCACCACTGTCCAGTAATTCCTCTTCAGTGGGAACAGTAGAAACTAACGTGTCATTTGAATCACCTTCAGCTTGAGCAGTTAAAACCAAGGATGCGCCATCAGAGTCGCATTTGGCAGATATCTTGTCACCAGAATCATTTTTGCTTGCTTGAGGCGAAACCAATGTGATGTTATCTTTATCACATATTGATATGTACACATCTTTCATACTCATGACCATGGCAATCAATACATCTTTATCGGTTTGAAAACTTGATAACTCTATATTTTCGAAGTTGTAAGGAGTCAACTCGTCTGCATTCAAAAAATGAAGATTGTCATCTACTGCTGATGCCCTAACTTGAATTAGTACTCGCATGGCCAGATTTTTTGATCTTTGTGTCTGCAGACAGTATTTGCATTTAACATGGTCACAATCATCTACCACATCTATACCTTTAAAACACGATTTGCATACTAATTGGTGCAGTACATCACCCACAGAGTCAAATTCACTGATGTTGAATGTTTTAGGATGACTTTCCAACACAGTTGAAGCGTTATTGAAAACCTGATCTTCTAATCTGGAACAATTAGTATCAGAACATGTACTTAAACTCACTTGTCCATTAAATTCTTTCACCAGCAAATTCATAAAAGTGAAATTTGTGATGTCCTCTTCCAATTCTTTTTTCAGATAAGGGATCCATTCATCCCATAACGTTAATTCCTGCTGGCCCCCATCGTCAATTAAAAAAACGTTATTAGCTACTTTGACAGACTTGTTTCGATAGAAAACAGATTTTTCAACAGCGTGCTTCATATCAACTTTTGCTTTTACATTAACAACATCACCAACCTTGAAATCGCTGTCTAGGCTGCTGAATTCAGGCTCTTGTTCTGTTGACGAAAATGTTAATTGCACAGGATCTATTGGAGATAACTTTGTCGACTTATTAACTATGAGTTCCGCCAAATGACTGCTAGTATGTTGTTGAATAATCGCATTGCTTATTTTCATTGGTTCACCTGACATGTTTTGTTTCTTGAACACACCAAACTTTTCCGAATCGAAACATATCCCCTTTTTGACAGAACCGTTTCCTTCCACTTGAATTTTGAAGTGGAAAGATTTGTTCTTTTTCTGAGGTGACATCGCATGTACAAAGCCACTGACATCTGTATTTCTTCGTTTTGACATTCCTAAACATGAAGCCATGAAATTCCAAAAACTTAGCTATAGATAAATATAAGATAAATCAATATTTTTTAGGCGGTCACAACAATCACACACACAAAAAAAGGATCTGTCAGAAAAAGCTTTGAGACAGCTAAAAACTTTAACAACTTTTAAGCCAAGACGTGTTGAAATATTTTTGGGTAAAAACTTGCAAAATCAAGAACAAATTTTCTGCTGGACTAGGACACAAAAAGGGGGAAAAAGTGAACACATGGTCAACTGCCCGCCCCAGACATTTTGAATCACTGAAATGAAAGAATAGAAATGAAATAAACAAAAACATAGTATAAGGTAATGGTGATAAAACAACTAAAAACAACCAGAATATGACTGAAATAACTTTCGAGGTGGTTTATAACTCAACACAAATGATCGAGACAAAAACGAGAAACTACAACAAAATGGTGAAATGAAAATAAATGCGTCCAACAACAAATCCGTTTCATATTTACGGATTTTTAATACTTTAAGGGGGGAGGGAAGAAGAGGAGGAGAGCGGGGTTGAGGAGCACGCTTTTTTTAACATATCTATATAGTTGTAAGCACAGTTTCACGATTCAAGCGGTTACCAAAAAGCTGAAATTGTTGATACATTTCAAGCCCCCATCCTCCCCCCGACCTCAGACTGACTGTTTCTGAAAAGGATCAATGGTAATCCTAATTACCTACATAGCAAATGAAAAAAAGAAAAACTTCACCTCGTTTTTTAATACACAGCAGGAACAGCAGGAACAGCAGGAACGCAGTGCTAACACTTCTTCCTTGCACGAGAATCGAGGTAGGTATGAAATCGAACCACCTGCACTTTCTTTACGAAACTATTTTCTTCTTCTTTTTCATTGGTCAAATTTCGAAAAGACTGTAACCTCAGCATTTTATTGGTTGTCAATAAACACGTGACAGCTACAGGGAAGCAACATTTTATGTTTTCCCAAACCCCTTTAGTCCAATATCCGCCCCTCGATACCACAGGGCCACGGGCGCCTAAGTTCATTATTTGGGCATTTGGGTTCATTTCAAGTCTGAAATTTCAAGTCTGAAATTTCAAGTCTGACATCATTTACGCTGAAATGGTCGCTAGCAACACTTTCACAAAAAGAGCTTAAACAAATGAAATTTCAAGGGTTCGCACGTGATTTATCAGCATCATATGTGCCGGATATCTGCTTGTCATAGAGGTTTTCGCCTGAAGTATGTTTCTTTTTTTGTATTTTTCTAAACGTGAAAGTTACTCTTGCTCATTCCATTATCATCTCTTCCTAACGAACATCCCTCAATCTTGTCTCAAACTTTGCCTTCGGAAACGAGGTTGCGGTTAATACTTCTATCTATCTCGCGGAAATTGATAAAGCCTCCCGGGCTTCTTGTTTTAAGTTAAAATGAAAACATTAATGCGGAATAAATTATACAAAGTTATTGTCAAAATGTGTTCTAATCCTGGTGACATTGTAGCTGCAGCTTGCACATGTCCAACTGGTATTGGTGGGTTTGGTAATTGTAAGTGGAGTTTTTTTTGGGTTAGAAGATTACAATCGTCAGGGATTGAGAGACTTAACATCTTCTTGTACAGGATGCCGTCTTGGAATGTTCCACGAGATACTTCATTTACTCCTGCACCAATAGAAGAAGTTTTAATAGCCAAAATAAAATTTGGAAAATCAACTGCAAATGAACCAAAAAATAATTTACACGACCCACAAGCTCAGTGTGACAGTGATATAGACATTTACAGTTTTAACCAACTAAAACGTAACCTTTCCGAAAGTGTTGATAAAAGTTGTTTTTTCTCTCTTTCATGATATGAATGCATACCCACCACGAGGACAAGTCCAGAATACAGTGCAAGAAACATCTACATTACAAGAGACTGAACCTTGTCTATTTAACGACAGCTACGATAAATTACCTTGAAAACATGATGGGCCATTATGCATCATCCTTAACCATTACCAGGAAAGATATTACAAAAATTGAAAAATGTACACAAGGTCAAAGCTCATCCAAAGAATCCTAGGTTGGTTAAGGCGCGTCTCATTTTTCGTCTTGCGGGAAACCACGGAAAAGTTAAACAAACTTTGGGCAAACCATCAATTTTTATTTCCGCCAATCACGTTGCGCCATTTCAATTTTTAAATCAAAACAAAATTCACTCTTTCTGTGGGAGGCGAAGAGAGATAGGGGAAGAATGTTAATAGCAATTTAGTGGCAAGAAAGGTAAAGGTTGTTTATTAGCTTTAGCTTATTTAGTGATTTATTGCGTTGAAGAATATAAGGATACATTCTTTCTTTACAGAACGATTGTATTGAAGAGGAATGCGTTGTTCGGTTGGGTGACAATATTATTATTCGAACCAACAGAAACGAAAGCGAGCTGAAACTTCGTAAAGCTTGAATGTCATATCTTTATATATCAACATTTTATACTACAAGACTTTAATATGATAGCTCATTGATCAAGGTAACTATCAAGATTTCAGCAAAGCCACTGGGATTAACCAAACTTCATCTATGAATATATATTCGAGCTCCCTTATCATTACTTCCTATCCTGTTTGTTTCGAAAACATGCTTTTCTTAGCTACCATGATCAATCTAATATTAATTTATCTGAAAGTGAAAACATGATCATCTGAAATGGGCATGTTTTTGATGCATTCACCACGAAAGTATTTTTTTATATATTTATGTATAGCTAGCTAGCATGATGGACTACATCCATAAATTTCATAAAAAAACTAGCAAATTTTCCCTAACCCTGGTGGGAGGAAAAGTTGTTTGTGTGCATATGATTTTGAAATCGTAGTTACTTCAGAAACATATTAAAAGTTTAAATATATATATTGTCACTGGTCATGATATTGTAGTTTTAAACCATCCATTTCATTAAAGTTCTCCTTCTTAATACTCATTTGAACACGACCTTGTCATTTCCTGCCACTATGGACATTGCTAATTATTTTAAAAAGGTAATGCTATATCACCTCAACTTATCCTGAACAGACAAGCGTGAACAAGTTATATTTTTATATGTGTGTTCTGACCTGGCTTGTTATCTTATTGATATAGATTTATCTTCCCATAATCATTCAGAAGCTTTGTCCCGACTACCATGTTGTATTTCCATTCCTTATACGTGGTTGATTATGATGTTTTCCTATATTTCGGCGCAATAATAGCATAGATTTGCATCGTCTTTTTAGAATTTGATAATTCCTTATACTCAGCTGATATTATATTTTACTCAATTTCTGCGTAATAAAAGGATAGATTTGCATTATGTTTTTTTTAACCAATTGATACATGAAAAGTTGTTTGTACGAGTCTTTCTCGGTTGTGCTGAAAGTCACTTCTTCAATGGAAACGGTTTTATTGAAGCTTGAAAAACCGCTATCATCAGCTTGATTACGTGTATTGATCTCACAGGATGTCTCTAATTTCTTATTGCTGGCAACTAAATGAACAGCTGTTCTATAAAACCCGTATTTGTTTGGATGGCTTTAAACGTTTGCATGAGACATTTTGTTACCACTTAAGATTATCCGTGTTTGTTTATAGAATATCAATTTTACCCGCAATAGAGGCAGCCAGAGATACCATTTTTAGTTTTCAAATAGTTATTGGCTAATAAGCAGCGTGTCACGTGATTTTTAACTCGTGCAAAATAATTGCGGCAAGTTCATAACAAACTTTTGGTCTTGTAAAGTTTTACGACCAAACCACAGCTTTTTACTCGTTTTGAAGTTTTTTAACAACCTTTCGAAAATTTTCTAAGAATTATTATTCTATGCACAACTAGATTTGAATTGGTGAATGGTGTAACTTGCTTTGCGTAAGCCTCACGGTGTCGCAGAAGTAGGCCATGTTTTTGAAGGGATTTGACACAAAACTGCCTATGTACACACTTTTTCGGTTAACTTCATTGCTTCGAAGCAGACGAAAGATTCCAAACAAGTTAAAAGAAGCATTTCCAAAGTAAGATTATCGTTAAAACGTGATTTCCTAGATTCATTAGGCACTTTTTTGTCACCAGTAGTGATAAAAATGTCACATTTCATCAAAATTCAGGAATTTTGTTTCGATCATCTTTACGTCTTCCGTATGAGAGAGATTAGTATTGGGAAAAACAACCTTACTTTTACAACAACGGCACTTTTTAAACTTGTTTATTAGTGCAAAATCTCGAAATTGAGTGTTTTGACTCCTCACTTCGAAGGCTGTCTACATAGTTAAGATAGAGCTTTACGAAGTCTAAGAAATGGAAAACGTGAGAACCATGGTCACTTTTACTAGAGAAGATAGATTTTAAGATAAAAATTTTACAAGAATTAAAAGATTAAAATAATATATATACACATTTCTTTCTCTGTGTATTTACAAAGGTAATGTGTTAAAAATATGTTAACAATTTGCAGCAGGTTAGATAGTAAGTTTAGCGTCATCACATGCTAATTCAAAATCGTCTATTACGACAGTTTGTTTTGAATTATTATGTGGGCGGCTACCTCGTATGCACATTAAGGACGATCTTAACACTAAGAATGAAATCTTACAACGAATCCAGGTGAGTACTTTTTCGTATCTGTCGTCACTTTTCTTTGCAATGCGTTCTGCAACGTGTTTGTGAAACATAGAGCACTCGGGACCTTCACCACCGTTTGTCGAGAATATCAATGGAGTGAATGTTCCGTGGTCTATGTTCATTACGCGTTCGTTGTAATTGCGTTACTTTTCTTTTTCATGCTTTTGAAAAATCTGTTTGTTCGATAGATGGATCTGGGATTGCGCGTTCGGATTTGTGACGCGTATGTCAAAAAAAGCATTCTGCCCAGTTCTCCATACTCCGCGTGCTCGTACGTCGGGTCGTGCTTCGTCCCCGGAGATGCCTTTTACGTGTTCTCCGTCTAATGGTTGTAGTGCAGGCTCGAGTTCAACATCGTTATGAACCTTCCTCAACAAATTTGCTTCAAAATCGCGGAGATTGTTATGGCGGATTGTTACGAATCCTCCCTTTTTGCAGTTGAGGGCGTGAGTAACGTTGTAGTTTTCAACACACGGGCATTTACTTGGAAGACCCTGCATACTTTTGTTGTACCTTAGACTTATCGCGTCTCTAAACTCCCCTTTGTTTAGTACAAAACCATGCTCTTCCAGTGGTATAACACTTAACCAGTTGGAAGCTCCCTTTTCTTGCGTTTGTCGAACAGCTCTGATAGAAACGTTGGAAAGACTTCCTTCGATAGTACTAACACGTGTTTTCATTATCGATGTTTTGTTGGTGTGAATCTCGCGTCTGATGGCTGTTACTTCATCGTCATTTGGGAGTTCATTGCTTTGGAGCATCATTATTGCTGCGAGAGGAGCTGTCAACTTTTTCGATGTGTCGTGTTCGGTTATGGCCTTTTCAGCGCATATTGGTATACTCAATCCCCCTAGAGAGATGGGTAGTGAGAAAAGTTCACGTAAAAAAGTTACCTGTAAACGACGTCCCGATTAAAGATGGGAGAAACTTATCGTTGATTACTTCGTCGAGAGGTTTAACAAATTTTTCCATGCCGGTATCGTTCTAAGGAAATAACTAACCCGGTGAGTCTCGCCGTGAATAAATGCCGCAAATGCTGCTTGTGGTTGAGTTTTCGCGTATTCGGCCAATTTTTCCATTTCATCACACCACATTTTTACTTTGTCGTTGGCATATTTCTCGCGAAACTCATCGCTCCCGATGGCAGCTCCGAGATGTCGTTTACCTTCTGTCGTGACCTGTATGGCTGTGTTGGAGAACAACAGTTTCACTTCGTTTGGTCACTTTTACTAAAATGAATAGCCCCAATGACAAATAACATGTTTTTACAAACTTTTTTGAAGAAAGTTTTAACCGAATTTTTCGCGCTCAAAATATCGAATGTATAGAATCACAGCATCGAACTCTTACATAGCATGCAGAAATACAGTAAAACCATCGTGTAAGTTAAAATGTTTTACAGTTCTTTTAACACCAATGCAACTGACCATGGCAAACAGTATGAAGAGCATGTGCTACAGCTCTACAGGGCATCACTTAAGTTAAAAATAAAAATCTTGTTATTGACAAAATCGATCTGGTGGTGTCTAAAGATTTTCCTTATCTTGGAGCATCACTCATTGGTGTTGTTACTAATCGCAGGTCTGGTCAAAAATGGGGTGTTAAAATAAAATGTCCATTTTCAAAGTTGAATATGACCATGACAGCAGCACTAAAAGATAAAAATTTCTTTCTTAAGTGGGAAGGTGACAAAATTTCACTATCAAGATCTCACAGATACTATTATCAAATACAAGAACAACTCTTTTGCTCTAATCTTCACCATAGTGACTTAATGGTTGGGTGACCAAGAGCCTTTTTACGTGGAAACCATATTTTTTGATGAATTATTTTGGTCTTTAAAATTTCACATAGAATACTATACTTACATGTCGATTGGGTCAATGAACTCTAATACTAAATTAAACGGCCTTTTTTAAAGCCACAAACTTATAAAAAAACATTACCTTTGGCTAACAACTTTGCTTGTGCCACTTCTCCACAATATTCAAGAAAGTTTACATACCTCGGTGAGCTAAAAATATTGTTTGATACTTGATTGGGTGGGTGACAGAAGTAAGTTCCCAACCTCGCGATTTGATCCGATCCGGTATGGTATGAAAAAGTGGGTTGAGCAGGGAAAACCGAATAATCGAGACCTTGGCATATGCATAAATAATCCACAAAAATAAAAGCCTGGACAGAGTGATGCTGTACAGGTTCAGTCAACCCCTACAGCAGCAATACAATTACCACCAAAATTAACAAGTTCCAGTGTCGAAGTCACGTCCATAACAGCAAGTAGTTCCTGCTTTTGTAAAGAACTTAGGCCTAAACCAACAACTGAAGTGGAGGGGCGTGAATGGTATCCGACCTGGGCGATTCGCAAGAAAGGCGATGAAAACTCACCAGCTCCATCAGCGTCTAATAACTCTAGCTTTGCAGAGTTAATACTCAATAAAATGAAAGGCAATGTTCAGAAACCAGTTGTTAGACGTAAAAAGATTGACTGCTGTACAAAGCACGGCGATTTAGAACTGGATTTTCTTATCAAAAAGCCGTGAATTTGCATCCTCGCAATATCTGATCTGGAAAATACCCGTTCTTTCGGCAATACTTTTAAATAACATGCATGCGCAAACGGCGTGGTTTAGATACATGGTCTTATTTTGCAGAAGCCAGTCCCGAACTAGACAACAAGCAGAACTGTAACTGGTTAGCAAAGAATATCATGTTGAAATTTGCAGTTGAAATTCCACAACTTCCTGAGACGTTTTTACGAGATTTCTACAATCAGAGTGTGAGTGTATATATTACTTATGTAGAAAAGTATACGACGTGAACGTCACAAAATCGAGCAGTGTCAATCCCCATCGAAGAGAAGCACAAATGGGACATGTACACAGACACATTTTCTATAGGACGATTCTTCCACCCCTCCGAAAAAAGATAGCAAACATTGAAATTCACTGATTTTTAATATTAAATCGCTGGATAGATTTCTTAAAATTCTTCAAGTTAATATATGCAGATTTCAAAGAACAAGAGACATTACAATTGCTTCTCCATGGGTATATGTATCCGAAGACCTGAATGTGAATGGTGTGCCAATTGAAAAGGGATCAATTGTTATTGTGATGAAAACTAATGAAACCGAAAACTGTGCGAAAGTCTTTCTACCATGTGGTGGCCCTGACCCCGATACCGATGAATTAGAAAATCATGTCGAAGATGTAAAATTAACGTTAATCGTGCCTAACCTTGATTTGGATACAATTCAAGTCATAAAGAGTGATGGCATAAGTTCTAGAATTAAAAAAGGAGAGAATTAGTTTACGGCATTGAAAGGACAAATTGAAGGTGACATTATAACTTTCACAAAAGAAAAGGATACAGTTAAAGCTGTTGCTGTTGATTGCATGAGCGATTTTAATAACGTAATGCGTATCGAGATTGAATTCAAAATGGATCATAGCGCACAATCCTTTAAAATTACCAAAATACCAACATTAAAAGGGAATATTTTATCAGTACCCTGGGAGAATTGTGTTATTTATCGTCCAGTAGAGATAATGTTGACCGGCATAAATCAATTTGACATGGGTTTTATGACTCTCGATACTGCAATAAGTATGGGCGAATAGAGCCAGACACATATTTACATTAAAACATTTCCACAAAAAGTTTATACATAAAACTTGACAATATATAGTATTTATATTAGTACACACATGACAATGAAAACAATGGTGCTGCATGCATTTTATTTTTTAGGAACTAAGAGATGATACTTAGGTAATTATCAAGAAGAATGACAAAGGCTAGGCAGTCGTAGTGTGGGACAGGTCAGACTACCTTCGGGAAGCTGACAGTCAACTAGATGATAAGAACGTGTACGAAGAAATGAAAGGAAATGTTGTAAGTCCTCTTGTAAATATTATCAAGTCGCATCTCAGTAAAGTTAAATTAAAAGGTGATGTTAGCAACGAAACGATGAAATACTTTTTTGTTGAAAACATCAGAGTAAGAAGGTTTTATGTGTTACCTAAAATTCATAAGCGCCTGCAAAATGTTCCAGGCCGACCTGTTATCTCTAACTGTGGTTACTTTACAGAAAACATTTCGTCGTTTGTAGATTATTATCTAAAACCAATTGCAAAACAGGTCAAGTCATTCATTAAAGATACGAATGACTTTTTAAGAAAGCTGAGAAACCTTCCTCTACCGGATGATGTTTTCTCTGCACGGTCAATGTTGTAGGACTTTACCCTAATATTCCTCATCAGTTTAGATTAGATGTTAGGGAAGATAAGAGCGTCTCAACAGATACCCTGATGGATCTGGCGGAGTACGTTCTCCAGAATAATGTGTTTGAACACAACAAGAGGTTCTTTAGGCAGCTTCAAGGAACTGCAATTAGTACAAAAATGGCCCCTTCATATGCCAATATTTTTATGGGTGATTTGGAGGAGCGGTTTTTGGAATCCTCAATGCCCAAGCCTCTTGTTTGGTGGAGATATATTGACGATATTTTTATGTTGTGGCAGCATGGAGAGGATAAATTGATTGAGTTCCTTGAACTTTTAAATAGTTGCCATCCCACCATTAAGTTTTCTAGAGATAGTGTTATTTTTTTAGATGTAAAAGTTATTCGCAAAAAAAACCATCTTATTACCGACCTATATGTGAAACCTACTGACACTCATCAGTATCTACAGGCTTCATCTTGTCACGCTCCTCATTCCATCAGAGGTATAGCATATAGTCAAGTACTTAGGCTTAATAGGATTTGTTTAGAGGGAGAGTTTTTCGATAAGAGGTGCAATGAGCTAGAATCATGGTTACAGGATAGAGGTCACAGTAGTAAGATGGTGAGACAGCAAGTGCTTAGGGCTCGGAGATTTAGACGAGACGACTTGCTGAATACTATCAAAACTAGGAATGATGATAATAATTTCACCTTTAATATTACTTACCACGCAGCATTTGTGAATATTATGCGAACGTTATCTAAAATTCAAATGCTTTTGACACCAAATGAAGAACATCGCAAAGTCTTTCCTAATGTGCCTATTGTGCGGATTAAAAAGGGGAAAAGTTTGCAAGACTTTCTTGTGCGGGCAAAGTTACCTGAGGTTAGGGAGAAAGTTAACGGGTGCAGCAAATGTGGTGCTAAACGCTGCGATTTATGTAATTACATAAACACTACTTCTTCGTTTGGTGACGAAGGGTCATAATGGTTGCCAAGATTGGTCATTTATACTTATTGACCAAACTGATACTGTGGACTCATTGAGGCGCAAGGAGTTCTTTTGGCAACATAAGCTTGAAAGTTTTGCGCCCAATGGCCTTAACGAACGAAATGTGAATGATGACTATTAACGTTAAGTCCAGTGTATCGTTATAATTTATGTTTCGTATTGTTTTGTATTGTGCTGTAAAGTGAGGTTCTTCTTCTTTTTTTTATTGCATCTATTTTTTATTTCACGGGTGTATAGGATATATTTGTACTTAGGTCTCCACCTCGGTGTTGAAACCCTAATTTTATGTAGTTTATACCAAGCTTGATTGCGGACATATTGTAGGAGAAGCTACTTTTATGTTAATTATACTGAGGGAATTTTCAAGTTTGACTATGTAGACTATTTATTTGTTAGAGTACTTTTCCGTATATGCCTAAAATTCGTTATTTGTTTGTACTTGTGTTGTAGTGTCTCCGCTGTGATTACCAAGAAGAGGGCGGCAATGTATAACTGTCAGTATATATGTAATTGTATTTGTAATGGTTCGGCCGCGCCGAGAACTTTTCATTTTATTATTCATTACGTAAAACTTTTGTAAATATGTATTACATTCATGGACTTTAATCAAATTGTAATTAAATATACACTACGCACCAGTACTATTTTAATTACCTCATAACTCTTTTAAGTTTCATCAATAGTCTTTTGAAACCTTTACTCACTCATATTATAGAAATTGCTTTTACTCTTTTGTTTTAATATATCCTTGCGTAATTAATTTTTATTTTATTTAAAAAATTTTTTCGGTAGCCTATATAAACGTGAACTTGTAAAGGATATTTTATTGACTTGATAAAGATGTGAAATACATTCGGAAATTTGTCACCGATGTGTTTTATTTAACGTACATTATACATTCACACATCTTGGAATATATTGTCACTATATTAAAAATGTATTATATACCAAAGTACGAAACTACTCTAACATGAAGCACATAAAGTGCAAAAATATATGTAATACACTTAAAAACTTGTATTTTCTGTTTGGTAAAATGCATACCTTATTCGTACTAATTTTCGTGTATTAATTATCACTCAATAGTAATATGAACGTATTTCACACGTATTATTTTTCACGGAATACCCCAAAGAATAAAAAGTAAAAAATAGTAAAATTCAAGTTTTAAGACAAAATATAGATGTGTTTAAAACAGATCTCTGCAATCAGTTTTGTTTAACTTCTGTACTAAAGTTCGCGCAATATAACAACCTTTTTGCGCGAATGTTTAAAAATTAGTACGCACGAAAATTAGTATGAAATTACCTATAAAATTTATTTTTTTACAACAAAATCACTTTCGGAATCGGAATCATCAAATTCTAGAGGAGGCTGTGAAGGATGCAGAGGACAGCTTTTATTCTTTTTGTTATGTCCCTTTTGATGGCATCTGGAATAAATTAATAGATTTTTAGAAGGATAAATTGTTTACGGGTAGTAAAATTGCTTAACTCTAAAGTTTCGAACAGTTTTAAACCGATTACGATCCAAATTGGTGTGGTCCATTTCAATCACTTTAATTCTTTTATTCAGATGCTCACCAGCAGTACATGAAAAGACATATCCCCAATTAGTTAGCTTTTGCCATAACACCATGAACTTTCCAATGTGATCTCGAAGGATGTGTAAATATGGTTTACTGTAAATGCTATCACCACATGCATATTCTTTCAACTTTTGAAAAAAAATTCTGCTTGAGTAGAAAAAGTGGAAGAACGTTCAGCATTCGGTTTCGTTGAACGGATATCTTTTGTCATATCACCAAACATTTCATATGGCTGCCTCATTTTGAGAAACGATTCGCTGTTCCAATTCTCGGCGTCTTTCATAATAATGTCCAAAATTACTTTATATTGAGCTCGATTAATATGCAATCATCGCCAATCATTTTAAGAGTGGCAATACCATCATATTACTTACCTTTGCTTTTTATTTACGATTCATATTGGTAAGCTAAATAAACACAACTTATTGTCCGTAAATCATCTGGTATTAAAATTTCCTGACCACGCTTACTGATTAAATTAAACAAAAATTTCCAAAGGTATCGGTGAATGGCCAAAATTAAATCCACACCGCAAGGTGTCATGGTTTCCGTAATAATTCCAGTGAAAAGTGGAGGTGCCTACACTGGAAGAAAAGGCCAGATAATATAATAAGTAAATAGACAATATGTGGCTCTTGTTTACACATACTGTAATCAATGTATTACCTTATTCGTAGCATTGTTTCATATTTCTAATGCAACAAAAGGTTTATTTACAATTTTTCCCAGCTGTAAGAAATGAAATTAAAAACACAAAAGAATGAGTTTGACTAACCGCGAATCTCAACTGAAGTCAACCTACTTAGTCACTTATTCCCAGGCAGACCCCGAAAAAGTTGGCACCCGAGAAGAGTTTGCTCAAATTGTTGTGGATGCTATCAACAAAGGGTGTCAATTTGAATGTGTACTGCACTGGGCACGTTGTAAAGAGAAACACAAAGATGGTTGCCATCATTATCATTTGGCTTTGAAATTACGCGGTGTTTACAGGTGGAGAAAAATTAAATTTGAGATTCAATTTCGTTACAAGATCTCTGTAAACTTCACCGGTTTTACCACCGGTTATTATGACGCTTACAAATATGTCTCAAAGGAAGACGAAAATTGTATCGCGAGAGTAGATCATCCAAATTTTTAGCTCGTCTCCAATTGCAAAGTGCGCGCTGGAAGCGAAGCACAATAATCTGGGGAAACCAAGCGAAGCAACGACTTCATAAAAACGGCCTAGACAACGTCTCACTTTGTCTGACTTACATGACGTAGTTATTGGCAACAACATTAAGTCAGACAAAGAACTCTGCAAGTTAGCAAATCAACAAAAAAAACGACGGCAATGACGCTCTGTTAAATTTTGTATTGGCTAAAGATGAAAAAAACGTAACTCTTTCATTGCTACCGCGTGAAAGATGGTAAACGCATAACAAGAGCTGGAGCGCGATAACAAATCCCGAAGCGATATCGAGTGTTGATGAGTGTGGTGGCAGATGGCTTGAACTAGCCAGAGGGACACTGGCCAAAAACAATATTAATGAGACAGACTTTGCTTCGAGTGTGTGGCAAGCACCGAGATATCATGCTGGTGGGAAAGAGCAATTGCGCTAAGACCTTTCTGTTGTTACCACTGAAAAAAATCTACCGTTGTTTCACCACCTCAACAAAAGGCACATTCAATTGGGTAGGTGCTGAGAAATCTGAATGCGTCCTGCTAAATGATTTCAGATGGTGCGAAAAAGTCATCCCGTGGAGCGACTTCCTAAATTTGTTGGAGGGCGAAGAAATCCACATCCTGGTACCCAAAATCCATTTTAGAGGATGCCGTTTAGTCTGTTGACACCCCAATATTTGCCACATCCAAAAGTAAGATTACAAAGTATGAATGGGGAGAAATATATTAAGTGGAGACCGAGATATGATGGAAACTCGTTGGAAAGTTTTCAAGTCAAGCCAAGTTGATATTCATGTTGAGACCATAAGATTCGATAAAATGCATTGGGAAGGATGTTATCTCCCCAGACTTACAAAATTTTATTTTGATTTTATGATGGAAAATTATTAGCCTGAAGGAGTAATATATATATATTACATAAATTTGTTGTTTTGAATAGTTGTTTCTAAGGTTTTGTACTTTTGTTTTAATTTCTTCCTCCCTCAGATCATATTTTAGTTTTAAATCCTGGAGCTCATTAGTTAGTTCTTCAACTTCTATGTTTAACTCCTCTTCAACTGAAAGTTTTTTTTCTGAAGCATCTGCTACAACATCGCGTATAGGAGAAAATAATACGTTTGACCCCTGAACTATTTCTGGTTTTTCTAGATGTTAATTCCTTGGGTTTTATGGTTTTTGGAACTATAGTGGGAATATTATTCATGTATGTTTTCTTGCCATCAACAAAATGTTCTGAACATACACGATGTGATGCAGTGGGATTAAAATCCTTTCTGCTGATTATTATGAGCCACTTTTTTCGTAACACAGGGTCCTTTGGAATAACATAAAATGACAAATTTGGATTTCTTTTGGAATTGTTGTAGCAGAGTGGCACACAGCATGTTATTCCCCCTCATTGATATGCTACCACTATTTTCAAATAAAGAGCTTTCACTTGAAATAGGAAAGTTTTTTGAGCTTTAAAAAAAAAACAGTTTATAGCGGTGGAATTTAAAATTGTTCATGCTGCATACTTTCGTTTTCCCCTACTGCGCCAGCCATGTTTATATTTTTTCGCGAAAAGTGGAATACAACTACCAGAATGCATTGCGAGAAAGCCTTATAGAGGGAACGGGGAATTAGTTTCCCTGTCAACATAGATTATCTTTCCACTGCTTTCATTTGTTTATATTTGTTTACATACCCCCTAGTACTTCCAATTGCTTAGGAAAGTTAAAATAAAGTTATAAATTATTTTTCTCATAACACTTTGCGGCTGCAAAGTGTGAAAGAAAAAACAGAAAGACGCTTTATCCTCACCTATATTGTCAGCGCTAAGTCTAAATGAGTTTTTTTATAAAAGGTGGCACGCAAATAAAGACATGCAAAAAAAGAACCACAAAAAAAGCTTAAACTCTCCTACCCAAAAAATGCTAATCAATACTTTGTCCGTAATCCCTTGTTTTTGATAACCAAATCAGCCATCTTGGGCATAACTGTCGTTGGTTAGTCTGCCATCAATTGCTTGTTTTGAAAGGGTGTGTCTGATATTGTGACATGCATTTTCAATTGGATTAAGGTCTGCGGGCGAGCGGGCTGGTATTTTGAATAGACGACAGCCAGTAGAATTCATAGCATCAATCGCAAGTCAACTGTTTTGGGAGGGATCCCCGCCTTGCAAAAACAATTTACCATTTGTGTTGGCTGAATTTTCAAAACATCTCTGAAAATCTGGACTCAATAAACCCTTTGCACTTTTCTCCATCAATGTGACCTGAGTATTGGTAGCATTCAATGAACCCACGACAATAGGCTATCACGCACAAGAAATGAACGGTTCTTCTATTGGTACCCTCTTTTCGCCCTTTGGCGGTGCAATGTCTTTTAAGCGTGTCACCTTTTTTCATCCAGGTTCCTGTTCTGGATGTGTTCTGTTTGGGTTTGTTTTATAAACAAACGAAACACCGTCTAAATAGAAGGAAAGTCCGGTTTTCCAAAAGTCTCGGGTAATCTTTTACCCTTTCTTGCAAAAGCCAAACGCTTTACAGTGTCTTCTTCACTCAAGATTCCTTTCTTTCGGCACTGGCGGAATTTGTAGTCAATCTGAGAAAGAAGGAAAATTACAAAGTGCAAGCACAATGATAAACTCGACCAGTTAAGTCTTAGATTTAAAGTCTAGAGGTTTTGCTCCTCTAAAGAATGCGCTCCCAAAACACACAATTTTTCCTTTTTCCAAGGAGATAATTGTCACATACGAACAAACCTTTGCCAAAAAAACAAAGAGCAGGACAGGACTTCTGTAAAAGCTACATGGGTTTCGACCCATATTCCTGAACCAAGGTACCCAAAATGTTTAGCTAGGTCACCTCAAAAGACTCGACGAAAAGATCTTGGGGCTATATGAAACATTTCACATTCGTTTCTTATGTCGGTGCCAGAATAATTGCCCTTTACTTCGCGAAGCTTTCTGATAGTAGTGTCAATGCGTCGTTTCTCTCGCGCAGTTACTTTCCTCGCTCTACCGGGAGATATCTTGTGTTGGATTTCAAGAATGAAAATTACAAAGTGCACGCACAATGATAAAGCTTTTTTCATATGTTGGTATATCGTTGTTCTTTTAAACTGCGGCTATAGTGCTGTTAATCTCATTCGCGATCTCATTAGCGAAATAAGTGATACTTCAAGTGGTATTCTCATTGTCAGGAATTTTCTTTTGTTTATATTAGATAGTATTTATAGCTAAAAAATCAAGTTATATAATATATGCAGTCAGATATATATATATATATATTAGTTATTTTAAGGTTTTAGAAAAGCCTACACAGCTTATGTTTTTATTTTGTTTACAAAAAAAAATTCTAGAGACATTGTTTACAACGTAAACAAGTAATGTTTATAAGGTAAACAAAGCACAATTGGCATGTTAAACATGTCTCCTCTTGATACCTGTTAATTGTTTATTTCATTTTCTAAAGCACAAAATTTTAAGTCTTTTAAAAAAGAATTTAAGAAGTTTAAAGAAAATTTTCAAAATGTTTTCTTAGTCTTTGTGAAATTACCAACTGCGACTCTAATTTTACGGTCAAACCTAACTAAATTGCTCACCGCAACCCTAATCCAAACAGCTAATAGCATTTCTAGAATGAAATCTAAAATAGTTTATAGTTTATATAAATATATAATCTTAAAGAACGCTAAGATACTATTACCAAAGTTATATGCAGAATTTTCAACATTCTGTATCTCAGAGACAATCCGGGTCAAATTGAATGGAATTTTATCTAATTTCCCCTTTCCCCTCCTACTGGAACAATGTTGAAGTCTCAAAAACGTTAGCACATAACGCTAGCAAGGGGGGCATTAAATCAAAGTATTTTTGATAGAAAAACCTGAAGTTCCATTTCATTTAGACACGAATTGTAGCAAGGCGACATAACTAAGAAATATGAACGGTCAGTATACTTGACTTTAACAATTTATTCCCCGCACAAACAAAAATCATATCTATAATGGGATTTTTGAGATAAGAAATTCAAAATTATTAAGGCATATGAAAATTAACTTATTATTAACGCAGGGTCACTGCCAAGAAATCATGGAAGGTCATGAAAAAACTTTAGACAATAGTTTTACTAGTGTAAGGCGAAAAAAACGCAGGTATATATGAAACAAACTTCATTTATCTTGATGCTTAAAGCAGTTTTATGAGAGATATATCCATTGTACAATTTTTTTTTACAAGACTTCACATATTTAGACTCTTTAACTTTAAGGATATTTCGCTACCAGTTGATGCAACCAATGACAAAGTAAAATTGACATTGAAAGGAAAAATTTTGAATGGAGAGTACTCACTTGGTAAACTTCTAGTTCCACAAACTTTCACCAAGGTGGTTCTAAAGGATAATAAAATTGTGGAGGAAACAGTACAAGTGAGTGGACGGAAAATGTCAATAAAGAAAATACGGGAAGACATGCTGCAAAAACATCGTGAGACTTAGGTTATTATTTTACTGTTTGGTCCTCTATATCTAGTAGTCCTTGATGTTTAATAATTTTTGGCTACTGACTAGCTTGCACAATTTTTTTTATTTTTTGGGAGAAAAAATTAATGTTAAGAATAACCTAGATAAGTCTAAAAGTTTTCTAAAATCTTCACAAACATTTTCTTTTTGTTATTAGGTCAGATGCTGATTACAACAACATGTCAGAAGATGAGGTTACAAACCATTTAAAAAGAATTGGAGAATACAATTCTGAAAGACGTCACTTAATATTTTGGTATGATGGATCCTCAATTGCTAGCCATAGTCGCCTTTAATACTTGTGTCATGCATGTACGATCCTGCTTTGTTTCTAAATGACGAAGAATACAATTTATAGACCAATATAAAGGACAATGTACAAGCCATTGTGGAGAAACCAGAGCTTTACCTCTTGGCAAGATGGCCTTCCACAGGTCAACAACTTCTTTATTCAAATGAACGTTATAAGGTCATTATGGCCATGAAAGAAAGCATTGGATATAACCTTATCGATGTTATGCGTTTCTTTAAGGGTGATAGTCCTGCAGCTTTATTTGAATCAGGTCAACAGAAAGGTGGAAATTACTTTTGCTTCTAGTGTCTGGTGCATGCAGATTGTGTTGCTAGTCAGTACATACCTTCAATTTACCTTCTCTACAAGATCGTATCAGTCACGTGTCGAGGGCTTGAAGAAACATGAATTGAAAAACGAACTCCGCAAACGCAATGTAAAGTTTTCCTGTGATCTACCTTCAAAAGAATTAAACCATTTGTTGCAAGCAGAAATGCGTGGCATTCAACGACTTCCTTAGTTGCAAAAACTCAACCTAGGAAAATATGAAGTGTTGAACAATGAGCCCCTGCATGATGTATCAAATCACATAAAAAACATCTACTGTGAGGTACCACATCATGTACAGGAAAAGAAGGCTAAATTACTAGCAGCGATTGATGCTTCATTTAACAACAAAGAATAAATATTCCTGGGACTATCGAAAAAGTTTGCTAATTGTTACCAACTGGGCATTAAATAAATTGAAGGGTATATATCTAATCTCATTCCAGAAAAAAATTTCTGCCTAAAAATCCAAAATTATTATTATCTAAAATTATCCTCAGCCGTATTTACAAAAATATATTCTCACAAAATATCTAACCTTGAGTTATTGGCAAAAATTATTAAAATCTATGAAATTTTAGAAATGGAATAACTCCCAAAACTCTGACATTTACAGTATATATATTTTGACAATTGTACCTTTTTAGCTTTAAAAATGATTAATCCTTTATAGGACATTTCGCATCAACATTGCTTCAATCACTTTCTGAAATCATGGAACTGTTGTACCTTTTTGCCACAAGGTCAAAGAAATGTTCAAAACATCTTGCGGTTAGTAATTGCAACACATGTCCATGCAATGATAATAAAAATCAATCTACGTGGAGAACTAAAGTCACTAACATCTAGAACATTATTTTGTGTTTATTATCATTCGCTGATAAGGCATTCAGGTACACAGTTGCGCATTGTTTCTGGTCGCACAGGTAACACAAAAAAGGAGGAAGCTTTTTTTAACCTAATTTAGACCATGACTAAACTTACGTCGAACAACCACACAGAAAATGTAATTTGTAATGCTCTAATTAGAGTACAAGCATCGGCAAAACTAGGAGAAGGTCATATACCAGAAGATCACCATAATAACATGTTCGAATCTCTTTATCAAACAATAAAAAAAACATTAACAGGTAAATAAAAAAATTAGAGGTCATTCATTTGATTGTCATTCAGCTGTTTGTATGCACATGCAAGATCAAAAGTATTCTTAGATAAACAAGAATTTCGGTCGGATGAGCCAAATTTCTACTAACATATTTCTATCGCCGTTCCCATAAAGAGACGAGTTTGCAATGCATTCTGGTCTTTGTAGTAAAGGAAATATCGGCTGATGGGATAACAGATCGCGCATATTACTATGGAGATAAAAATATTTATACGCAAAGTCGATCCTTTGTGCCGTAATAAAACAATGTAAAGAATATATCTCTACAACTTTGCACTGAAGCGTTGACTGAGAAAGCTAATTTAGTATTAGGGAGGAGGAAAACATTTAGCTAGCTATGGAAAACGACTAGGATATTGCAATTTTTTTAAACGATTCAAACATGGAAATTGATCCTAGCTTTTCCCAAAGCTCTAGCACAGGACCAAGACCTGTTTTTCGAGAAATCACAAGCGAGGAGATGAATGAAGATCAGGAATCTTCCCTACGGGAAGGTAAAAAATTGGTCAAAAGATTTGACAAATTTACCAGCCATCTCTCAAGCACATCTTGTTGATGGAACAAGATCTGTGGACAATCGAGCAAGGGGCGCAGAAAAACATAAAGTTCTTGGCTACCAGCTATTTAAAGAGAAATAATGTTGTAGGTGGGGAAAGAAACATGTTTCTTATGAAATGTTGTGTAGCTGCTTAAAACGAAACGTTTATACAGTTTATGCACATTTAAGCCAAGATACTGGAGACATTTTGTATGCCAAATGTATATGCAAAGCAGGAGCAGGAGGGTGTTGCAAGCATGTAGCTGCAGCTTTGTATCAATTAATTGACTACAGAGAATTAGCAGTGAAATGTGTACCTTCTGATAAGACTTGTACGGATATTTTGCAGCAATGGTATGCACCTGGCGATAAAGCTAATGATGAAGCAATACTATTTTCTAATTCAACTTTCGAGAATGTGGATGCTGAAAAAGACAGGAATAGTTCAAGAAAGAGACCTCTTGTCGCAATTTTTGTGCCACACAACTATTCGCACATGAGATCTCAACCGGTGTTCATGTTGATGAACATCTTTCCTGGAAGTATCATGTCTCATCTGTGGCTACTAAACTTCAAAGAGCCAATGGGATGTTATCTAAAATTCGTCACTATGTTCCCCTAAAATCCCTGCTAAACATTTACCATGCTATCTTTAGTTCTCACTTAAGCTATGCTTGCCAAGTATGGGGCACTCGAGACACCACAGTAGCCCACAGAATACTTACCCTCCAAAAGGCTGCCCTTAGGCTGATCACCTTCAGTGAACCAAGATCCCCATCTTTGCCTATATTTGCAGAACTTGGAATTCTTAAATTCTTCGACCTAGTTAAAGTCCTTAACATTCAATTTATCCACAAATTCCTAAACTCTAACCTCCCATCTGACACACTTACCTCACTCAAATTTGATTGAATCTCACACTCTCATGAAACTAGATGTAACACAATTGGTTTGCTTATTGAACCAACAGTTAACACATCGACGTTTGGATCTTTTTCATTCTCTAGAATCTCCACATTACAGTGGAACAATCTGCAAAGAAATTATCCTGATACTAACCTCACAAACTGTAAATTAAGCACAATAAAATCCCTAGCTACAAGTTTCTACATGAGTCAATACATCAACTAGCTTTCCTCTTCATTATTTTGTCTCATTACTTTTTTCTATTTGACTATATGGTACTGAATTTTCAGTTATACTAATTATAATCAATAATGTTTTTTCATTTTAATCTTAGTAAACTAACAGTATTTACTGACATATGAAAATATTTCACATTTTTCTTGGTGGCTTTCTCCTTTGTTTAGCCTTGGCTATCGGGAAAGTCTCCTTCCTAATTGCTAATTTATTCTTTTAGTAATGTAAATTGTCATTTCTTAGGTAAATAAATGTTTACTTACTTACTTACTTACTTACTTACTTACTTACTTACTTACTAACCGTAAAAGTAAGAAAACTCAGCGAGGAATTAAATGATCTTGGAGAAGCGGTACAATTATCTGCCACTCTTAAAGGGAATAATTTTAAACCTTCTGACTATTATATGACTTCAGTAACTGAACCAAATGAACCAGTAGTTAGTGTTGCTGATATCGAGGAAAGAGAATGCATAAATAATTTTTTTCAGAAAATGGATAATTTTGTGGATTTACTTTCAGATTCACAAGAAGTTTGTACAATTAATAATTTAATCAGTTCTCCAATGGAATTACGTTCAATTGAAATGGATACCATTACCCAAAATGAAAGCAATTTATGGTTTGAGCACCGACGTAAACGATTAACAGCCTCAAATTTTGGCATTGTTATAAATCGTAGAACTTGTACTCCATCTGGTTCGTTTTTATATCGTTTTTTAATGTTTTCAGAAGAAGAAATAAATGTATTTGTATATGCATTGCAATACTTAGGACACACGAGAACTACCGGGTGATGCCGAACGCGAGTGGTGCAAGAAGGAATCTCAATATTATTTGGATTCAGAAGACATTCTATATCATATCAGTTTACGTCAAGGTGAGGAGGTTGGCGAACTCGTAGTGCCTACTCTGTTTCGTCATGATTTGCTTGCGTGGTGTCACGATCATCCAAGTTCGGGTCATTTAGGCACGCAGAAAACTTATGAACGGTTACGAGGTATTACTATTGGCGTGGTATGTTCGCGGACACTAAGCGATGGGTCAAGTCTTGCATAGCTTGTACGCAACGAAAGAACCCTACTCATCCCACGCCCAGCGCTTTTACCCATACCGATTTTTGGACCGTGGGAAATAGTAATGGGTGATTTCTTTACGAAATATGTTGAGGATGTAGCAGTAGCGACGATCGACACGGCAGTTACAGCGCAAGTGGTCATTGATAACGTGACTTTTAGGCACAGACCCCAACGAAAATTCTTGTCTGATCGAGGCATGAATTTTACATCTAAACTGATTGATGCAAGAAGTCTGCCAGCTCATAAATGTTACGCAGGTGTGCACGTGGAGCTATCCTCCCATAGTGCAATGGGTTTATCGAGCGCGTAAACGGTATCATTAGCCAAACACTGTCTATGTACGTTAGTTCTATGCAAAGGGATTGGGATGTGCATCTCCCAGCGGCTATCGATGGTTGTAACAGCAGCGTGTCCGAAAAGACGGGTGAAAGCCTTTTTTTCTCACATATGGTCGCGAGCCACAATTGATTCCAAATGTGACGCTTTTGCCACAAATAGTTTTGTTGGTTACGGTTGATGTCCATCGCCAGAGGTTTGTGTCGCAACTCCGCATGGCTCGCGATTTAGCAAAACAACACATACAACGATCACAGGTAAAAATGAAATTGAAGTACGACTCTACAGCATGGTGGGACAAAAGTTTTGGATCTACAACCCTGCTGTAAAAAAACGGGTTTGGTGAAGAAGCTTAGTTGTCAAGGCACGGGCCGTTTTGATTGATAGAACGTGTGACACCTGTTTCCTTCTAAGTCACCAATGCAACTGGAAAAAGTTAAAAGGGACGGTTCATGTCTCTCGCATGAAGAAGTATTATACTCCTGACATGCGACCCACTGCAACAATTGACTTCGAGATTGATCCGATGCCCACTATTGAAGCACCCCTTGAAACTGAGGAGGTTATGGAAGAACAGTTCCTGCCGGATATTGAGGATGAGGCTAATGTCGAACTGGAACAGCAAAAATTGGTGGACCAGGACTGCTGCCAGCAGGCGAAACTGAAGTTCCTGCGAGGGACACAGAAAGTATGCTCGATAACGGCAAAATTCGGAAGAACAGTGAGTTGGGTGAAAACACCGCAGCCAACATCACTACCTTCGGGATTGAAGGAGGATTAGGGCAAGATATGTATTTATTGGAGTGTATACGAAAAATGTAAAAACAAAACAAAAAAAAACCGATTCTTTTTTATAAAATGGAAGGACTTCGACGAAGACAACACGTGGGAGCCAGAACAAAACGTAGACCCCCTGTTGCTCGAACATTTTTTATTGCCCAGGGAGTCCCTACCAACTCTGTCTCTGCCGTGCCAATGGTAAAGCACATCTGTGGACGTGGTCGGTTTCCAAGTGCCTTCTTTTCTCATGTGGATGCTGGTAATTCTACTTGTAGGCAATACCAAGTCGTAGGTAATCAAGCAGGCCTGGATTTGGAAACCTTATATGACAAAAAAATACGCCACTTGGGAATTTCCGATTTCCTGCACTTACGGAGTGCGGTCATAAGATGCACAAAATTGCGGATCCCATCACCACCTACTCCACGGAGATTTTCAGATAAGCACCTAACGTAACGTCCTTCTTCATATATCCTTGCACCAAAGAAACATAACTATAAGAACTTCCTAGCTTCTCCAAAAAAGAGTCGATCCGTGAAAAAGGCAGTGGTTGGCCCAAAAGCGTGTCTTTCCTTCATGATTAATGAAACTAAGACGGATCGGTTTAATGAAACGCAGGAAGGTTATTGGACGAAGCACAATGAAATACTCAAACTGTTTTGGCAGGATACACAATATCAGTGAAAAAAAAGCACACATACAACAAAAGATTGCACAATAATTTAGCTATATCGTTATGGAAGTACGACGCTTTCCAGCGCAGATTGTCGCAAGTGCAAAGTATATTGAACAGCATTTCACTACAAAAAAATGTTCCTCTGAAATAGACATCGGAGTGTGCATAGAAGACGGGGTCTCAATAAATATTTCTGTGCCATTAATGATTACTCGTGTTGTTTGGTCCTCTTTGAATTGTTTCGGCAAATATTTTCGTATCATTGCTTGGGAAGGAAATGGAAACAATAGTAAAAGTTCGTGGTACATATAATTTATCCAAGTGGTAAAAATTTTAGAAACATGACTAGTAGAAATATTAAATTGGTCAGCAATGTCAGCAACATATCATCAAGCAAAGAAACAAATCATTTTATTGTTTAAAGTCTGATAATTGAGATTTCCAACGTCTTTTTCAAGAGAACCCGGTTCACTCCAGTAATGCATACAACATAACTTTGGCACCAAATATTTGTAAACAGACAAAAGTGATTCATTTGGAAAACCAGCATAACATTTGATGGCCTGTGGATCGTCTTTGATTTTTTCCAAAGTAAAAAGATTTATATCTTAAATACTCACTGTTAATTTTGACAACATTGTTCTGTAACAAACAGATTTTATTAGAATGTTGCCTAACTTTACTTTCCATCTCCTCCTGAAGAATACAAATATTGACTGAAATATGTGGTGTTAAATGGACACCTGACTATGAATGATCGTGTATTAAACTCATTTTCTTCTACAGCATAAAAAGGATTATGGACAAAGAAAAAATCAGTCTGGGTTCCAACATCAACACAAGATGGAATATTCTCCTCCAACACTGAACTTTCGAACAAAGGTACATGGTAATTTGGTGATAAAGGCGGGCATAAGGGTACTGTTAAATGTTGTTGTTGAAGATACATCTATAGAGTTATTACTCCTTAAAGTGACATTACTTCTATCTTTCGGTAATGGTCTTGGTGACTTTGCAGAAGTAAAACTTGAAAGGTGATTTATTGATGGTTTAACCCACTTGTGCAATTTTCACCTAGTTAAATTTCTCTTATATTTCTCTTCTTTGAAGTGTAAATGGCAAAGACGTGTATGTTTGTTTACAGAAAAGCTATATCTAGCAGCTATATCTTACTCAAATTACACCACACCTTTTTCTTGGGATTATTTAAGGCGAATTTAAAAAAAATGAAACGGTGTTCTTTCTCCGTTGCTATCATAATAAGTGCTACCACATCCAAAGGCTGCACACTCTAAAAACACGAAATATTTTCTATATTTTTTGTTATACTGCTGCTACTACTAGCCACACTGACATCTCCTCTATTCAGGGGTATGTAAATATCCATGTAAAAGCTGTACATAGACAAATCTTTGTGTTAGTGACAAAGCTGCGTACTGAATGATGATGAAGTGACAAAACAGCTGGCTGTTGTGATATAACTTGTCTAATGACGGCTGGTTAATTATTATAGAGGTTGTAACCCTCCTAAGATTCTGCATAATAGCAAAACCCTCCCTTTTAACAAGGATTCTCTTAGAAAAGATACATTGACCATTAACCCTATTCGGTCCGGGTTCTTTCGAACATATTATGACCGGGGGGGAATCCACCCCCCCCCCCCCTCAATAACTTTTCATAGGCTTGTCCAAATTAAATCAAACTGGGCACACTTATAGTACGTCACAAAAGGAACAAAATGGCAGCAATATATTTTTGCTTGCGTCAGCACATTTTCTGTGACGTCATCAAAAGCTTGAAATTCGTTCAAAATGCCACTAACTGCTTGATATTCAATTACTTTAGTTCTAGAGCGAATTTTTACATTCTGTTTGAAGTTTCTGAAAGCTATATAAAAGTTATTTATATATTCCGGTTTTTACATAGATCGTATGAAAAATTGCCAAATATTGCCCGAAAATCCGTTTTTTCCCGATTTTCGGGGAAAATCCGAAAAAACGGGAAATTGGATTAACCACGTGACCAAAACATGCAAAATGATTCTTCTTGATGAAACAAAGTTGTGTTGTAATTTTCAAGTTCTAAACACAATCCTATTATGAGGGTTTCATAGAGATTTTTAGGGGTAGTTTCGAGTAATAGCCAATATCAAAGCCTCTGAGAGGTATGGGACCTAAAAATTTTGCATGCAGGTGTCTAATAGATAAATATTGAAACTCAGTAATGATTGTAGCTATGCAACATAGCATTAAAGAGTTATTTAAAAAAAATGTTAGACCGAATAGGGTTAAACAGGACGCGTAAAACAGTGGTATAGCACAAAACACTAATAAAAAACATAAAAAGACAACAAACAAAACAGATCAGGCAGAAATTAAGTTTGCTCATAACTAATCTCGTTTTCATGTTATTCTCCATTTTCGCATGCATCCTTCGCAGAACCAAATGGATATGGAAATAGGTCTATTGAAGTCCGGGTTCTCACCAGATCCAGGCTGTGAAGTTAGCATTTGTTTAAAAGGTTTAAAAGTATATTATTGTTTAACTAGTAGATTAGGCCCGTGGAAAAATCCACTTAGGCAGAAAAACAATTGAAAATTCTGTCATTTGAATTTTGATGACATCAGCAAATATTTCAGTATATTGAATATGCCTTTTACTAAAAAAAATAATCTGAAAATGCATAAAAAGAAAGTATATAAGTCATAATTTAACAAAAACGTTCTTAAAATCTAAAACAAAATATGAAATGTCAAATCGCATTAAATCCTCCCAACAAAACTTCAGACAAAATATGAAAAACAACTGCGTGCAAGGTGTAAAATCTAGTTAGTAGAAAGTTACAACATTGACAGTCACAACCCAGACAGTTACGACAACAATAATAATAATGTCAGAAATAACACATCTCAAATATGTATACATCTTATTATGTGATTATGTTGAAAACCTTCAATATTTTAATCTGAAATGTCGAAAAGAAAGGCTTGCAACAGTAAGCACAGATCTATGAAATAAGTTCTTTATGCATTTTAAACATTGTCTTTTCCCTAAATGCTTATACAACAATACAACCTGAACAATATCAAAAAGCCAAACTTAAACAAACACAAAACACCAAAAAACAAAAAGTTAAACTTTGAAAAATCATTTATTCGGTTGCATACCATCCTCTCCCGCAAAAATATGCACAAAATGTAAAAATTAACCGGTTAACAAAACAATTTTTTTGTCTAATGATCCGTACTGACTTTACCAAACATTTTAAACTGAAATGTCGAAAAAGCAATGAGCAAGGAGTAAATTTCAAATCAACAAAAATCATTATTTTGAAAACAAAAGTTTACAATAAATGTAGAACACAAAGGTTTATGAGGAGCAAATCAAAATAGTTCAATTGGCATGTTCTATATTGTCTTCACCCATAAAATCTTCCACAAAATTGATATGAAACCCATCAAATTCAACTCAGAAAAAGGAGTCATTTAAGTGCATACAAAAATACAACTTGGAAAGTGTAGAATATAAAATTATTATTTTTAGTATATATACTTGCATATGGTCCTCCCTCACACAGTTAAACAGTTCCAGTCTGAACATTCAGTAATTTTTTATCATCACCAAATATTTATTCCCGTAATTATACATTACTTACAGTTAGTTTAAAGTTTAAAAAAAGTTTATAAAACAAAATATAAAAAAAATCAAACTTACACAACAGCTCACAGTCTAATTGTACAAAAATTTGTTCTTTCAGTATTTTGCATGTGGTCTTTTTTCCACAAAAGTTTACACAGCATTTAAAAAACAGCAGTTTGCAACACAAACAATATAAACGGCAACCATACTATTCTCTGCTGAGAAATTTTAACCACAAATGTAAAAAAAAAACAGGTAAATTTCCCCCAAAATGTCAACAACCTTTGTAAAAATATCAACCACCACCCTTGTAAAAATATATAACCTTGTAATTTACATGCGAGCTCACAGAAGTTTAACAGGATGTCAACAACAAAACAAGAAAACTTACTCCAATTAACGCACACACTTTAGTTTTACAAAATCATTCCTCTTAAAGTAAAATTTGCAGAAAACGTGAGAAAAATTATTCCTCACACTATACCCTAAAAGTTCAATAAGTCTTTGAAAGATTTTGTGGCTTGTTACATCATAATTTGTGCTCAAATAAGATCCCTAAGTTTGACTACTAAGGTGGATATAAATAGCTAAAAGTAGGAATAACAACATTAATCATCAGTTAGCTAGCTAGGTTTAGATATGGAGCTTGAAGGTAACATTAGATAAGACAGATACCCAGTTAAATATAGTTAAACTGGGAAGACGCATATAGCCAGCTAGCTATTTATGCTTAGTAAAACACATATAAAGAGAAACAATAGCAATATAAAAATTATGACATTTGCAAGTTCAACAAACCAAAAGTTTCGCTAGCACATTTGTTTGATAGCCAGTTAATAGCTTTTATGTAGCATTTTGAATTTTAGGACAAATACATTAGTTACACACCAGGGGAAACATTAATTATGCAAAAAAGTGTAAAAAAATATGAAAGATTTTTTATAAAAAACGCGGTAAAATATAAAATATAAAGAATTTGAAGCTTTTAAGTGATTTTTTACTGGCAAATGCGAGTCTGCCTGACACGTAACTCTAGCGACATAAAAACATAACGTCTAAAAATATCTAAAAAGTTCTTACTATTTGTGAATCCAAATCTACTTTAAACCCAAGCTTTCATTTTCTACTTCTAACTTTTCTTTACTACTTCTAGCTCCACTCTTCACTTTCGAAGTAACTTCTTGTGGCTTCTAACTTTACTTTTGTACTTCTATGTTTACATAAAATATATATAAAAAAGAACAGAGTGTAAAACCAATTGGCAAATTTTTTAGGCTAATTAGTCAAATTAGAAATGCAAAAACAAATTTGAGTCATAATTCATGTTAAAACAACAACAATCAATTTAACAGTTCATTTTATGTCAATTTTTGCACTAAATTTGCAACACAAAATACAAATTCTAAATAATTCCTATGGTTTTCCTCAATAGTTTAATCAAAATATAAAAGATGAGAAGTGAACGACAAAATCAAAGTTTGCAGAATTTAATTATTTTGGTATATATATGTCTATTGATATATATATGCCCTTTTTAACAATATTTCAATCCAAAATGTGAAAAAGAAAAACAGTTTGCAACAAAATCAGTTATTCTGATGATATTGCATACACTTTTTCTCCACAAAAGTGTAAAAAAGGAATGGTTGTAGGAAATACTTCTGATTCAACAAAAATCAGTATTTGCATCTTGTACTCATTAAATATTACCCAAAATTTCAAAAAACTGCGATTTGGAACGCATCAAATTTATAAATAGAGAGGGATCAGTCATTTCGGTATGTTGTACAGAGTCCTGCCCGGTAAGAATTTATACAAAATATAAAAAAAAAACACAAGTTTTTTCGGTGTTGTACAAAATGTCATAAACAAAAACATTTTAGTCAGAACATCTAGAACAACAAAAATCACTACACTTAAGGTACCAGAATTACTACATGTTAAATAAAAATCGTTTCGTCATATTGCATGTAACCGATGTATATAAGTTTAGTTACACAAAATGTGAAAAATACATTAATTTGCATACACAAAATGTGAAAAATACATTATATATTTGCTTAAAAACAGTCCTTAAACTCTTCTTAAATACTATGTAATACTTTTTTAAAAGTTGTTGTGGCTTGTTAATTTAAGCTTAAAATGTCAAGTGAAATAAGTTACGGTCACATTCTTAGCAAAGACCACTAAGATAACATTATGGTAGCTGGCTTACATGTAAAAAGCAACATAAAACTGAAGCTAACATAAGCTAGCTACAGCAGCTAATAGCTGGTCAGTTGAATATAAACTGGAGACTTAGCTAGGTATAAATTCTGAAAGAACATGGCTACATATTTATAAATTCTGAGGTATCTAGCTATTTAGCTAGGTTGTTGTTGGTGTGTGGTTGGCTTTATGATGCTAGCTAACAAACATGTCTCGCATCAATAATATCATCAAAACTAAAAAAAAACATAAACAAACCTTTGAAACCTTGCTATACTTCATTTACATACCATGCCCTTTTTCAAATGTTTTTGTAGATTTATTTTGAAGGCAAGAGAAGACAAATGCTTAAAAAGGACAGCCATCTTTTTTGCAAACACAATTTCCGTTACTTTGTGCTAGAACTTCATTTAACAAACCACACAAAACTCGCGGCTTTTCTCGACAAAGAAGACATATTTTTTTCGGTAACATCAAAGATTTTTTCCGGCAACATCAAAGGAAAATAAACACATCCACTTTGCCTGTCACAGACAGACGGACACACTCTCCGTATTATTATAAGAGATTTGCTATCTATATTATATCGCGCGTCATATGTCAGTCTGTCTATCTGTCTTTGAGCCGAAATATAGCTGCAAGTAGTGCCGAGATTATTCTCTAGGATATTTTCACGGCCTAACGACTAGTTAAAAGAACTAATTTTTTTAAAAATTAGAAAATGAATATATTACACAATTATATTATAATATCCGACTGCCCGTCTGTGTCCCATAGTTGGTAGTTGCAAGTAGCATTGGGAAAATTTCCGTCAATTTTTTCACGGGTTAACGACTATTATCACAAAAATTAGCAAAAAATTGCATAGTAATCACTAACATGATACACTACCACTAACTGCATTTTATCTAATCTACCTTAAGATAAAATATTAGATAACTTTGCATCCTCGTGTGAATTATGACTCAGATTAACAATGTTTACACTTGGACCGCAAAGGGTCACACAGATTATACTAAAGAACCAAGAAAAGCAACTAAAAGATTTGGACAACTTGCTAAATTCTAAAAAAACCTAGTGGCACTATTAAAGGTTAAAAGAGAAATTACACAACCGCAATGATAATTTCTGATAGTGAAAATGACAGATTCCAATCTTTTAGATATCACACTGAGAATATGCGTAACTACCTCAACCACTTTTCTTCTTATAACACCTGAAATTCTAAAAAAACCTAGTGGCACTACTAAAGGTTAAAAGAGAAATTACACAACCGCAATGATAATTTCTGATAGTGAAAATGACAGATTCCAATCTTTTAGATATCACACTGAGAATATGCGTAACTACCTCAACCACTTTTCTTCTTATAACACCTGAAAAGAATCCTTATTCACGTAAATGAAATGAGCTTCTTAGGATAATAAATGGATTAAAATTCAAGACTCCTCCTATCGAGCACCTATTTTAGGAAATCAAGTAAAGTTGAGCCGACATGGCACTGAATAAATAAATTAAGGAAGATCAATATGTCCCTTGAAAATCGAATAACGTCAAACGTTACTAATTTAGAAAAAAAGTAAATATGCTTGTGATTTGAGCTATGGCGTGACTCCTTTGTGAGTGATAACATTCTAAGAGATGGAGCAAGGAAATGTGAAAGGTGCGAAGCATGTATCTCTGATTGCAATTTGTCGTATTTTATTGCGCATTTGCATCTTTTCCGCTATTCCTGTACAACGCACTGTACGAGCTTTGGAAGATTTTATAATAACATATCTTTATTACGAAGGTTTACCGATTGCACATAAGGACGATGTGTATTTATCAAAGGACCAAAACGGCGGTATAATGGAAAGCAATTGAACCCAATTGACAAACATATGTTTTTTAGCATGGGTGTTGTTTCCATGTATTCTGTACCCTGCATAGTTCCTGGTTGTAGCTGCTAGAAGATTTTTCGCTGTCGATTAACCACGAGTTATAAAAAAATCAAGGTGAAATTATATCGTTTTACATTTAATATAGTTTATTATTGGATTGCAACTAAAGATCATCCAACTCCTATATGTGAAGTACATATCAGAATGCATTACACTACCAGTTAATGAAGACACTGGGAAGCTAGACGTATTACAATTAGGAGGATGCGAATTAAAATATGCTCAAATCAGCCAATTGCAACAGCGTAAATCACATTTCAGAAGTATGAATCTTTGTGACAACTACAGTACGACGCTGACCTCAATGAAATACAAAACGTATCACAGAAGCAGTTAAAGAAGACACTGACAAGCTAGAGAAATGGGAATTAACAGAAGACGATATCATAATTTTAAAACTGGCTTTCCTGTAAAGATACGTAAAAATTGATATTAGTCACGTGTATTTTGTAAGGCGAAAATATTGGCTTCCTTACGCAACGGTTGCTTTCTTGCTTAAAATCTTGTGTTTAACAAAAACACAGCAACAAAATGGGAATTATACAAGCAATTTTGGTTACATTATGGTCAAAGTTATTTTACTTTAATGTCTGATGACATGGCTCCTGGATTTAGAGGTATATAGTGAGGAATATGTTATCAAAGCCGTGAAATGATTTTGAGATAACAAGACAGCAAGCTGTGATGATGGAACTGGTCTAACGACCCTTGAAGTTAAAATTGTAGAGGTTACACCCTCTAAAGATCAAGACGCAGTGCAAGATCTCCCTTTTTGCAAGGATAATCCGTAGATTCAAGGTAATTGAACCAAGCAACCCTCTACACAATACAATACGTACAACTAACGGTCGGTACACAAAAACTGACAACATGAAAACAGAAGACAGACATAACGACAACAATACAACAAATAATTTACTATAAAAATAAATAAATAAATATAAAACTATAAATATGAGTAGACAACCACCCGAGCGCCAGGACTTGTGACCCTGGCAGTAGCTTTCCACATGTGTTACGGGATCCCAACACTCAGCCTTACACGGGTAGTTGTCGCTTTGGACCAGCCATTTGCTTCGGACCAGCCGTAGGTCAGGACCAGCCTGAAGACAGTGGAGTAATCAACGTGGATGTAAAATCACGGAAACAAGAAAGATAGAAATGAAAACCCCTTATATAGCTATCTTGGAATGATTAAACACCAATGAGGTCAATAAAACGACGAAAATCAGCGCCTGTTTTATAGTACTCGAATCATACTGCATGTGTTAAAATACTACTATCTAATAATATTGAAATTAACCCTGGACCTACTTAAAATCTTTGTTTGTCAAGTGAAAAACAGTGAGGAAGAATACTAAAAACTTTAGTTTGATGAGTGTATAACAGAATACATTGGAAATGGAAGGTGATGCTTTGAACTTCTTTTAAGTGCACACTTTCTATAATGCCGTTTTTCAATTCACATGACACTAGTCTTTCGGGTGCTTTAGACAAGGTTTTTGTTTTGTATAGTATAAAAAAATTGAATCGACATCTCAAACACATGTCAATAGCTAATCTGAATACATAACGTATGACATCGGACCCTTGATCAATTTGAATTTATGCTAGAGAGTCACGAATTCGATGTTATAACTTTATCTTCAACTTGGTTAAGAGATAACGCGAACATGTAGAAATTCCGAGATGACTTCAGCTATATTAACACAGACAAATCACGAGTGTCGAAGTTGAATTTTTAAATTTTTACGGGAAGATGTTTTCAATGCTGAATCAGGTTTGTGAAGTTTTAATGCTTTTGCTCTGAGTAAGCTTGTGGTTGACAACGATCCTTGTTCTGAGAAACTAAGGAAGAACATAAAATTGCGATACAAAAACTTGCATATGAACATAACAGATTTTATTCCATGTATCAGTGAAAATACATGCGACTGTGGGGTATGTAATGGTTTGTATTTTAAATGTATATTATTAAATTTTGACTCAATTTAAAAAAAAGAAATACTTTACTCCTCTTTGACTGGGAGAAAATCACATCTCGCACCTGATGGCTTAAGTAAATTACTAGGAAAGACTATGCCAGAGTACAGGTTTATGAATGTCTTTGTCTAGACAGTAAACGTGCACTGCCATGGGACGGCGCTGAAAATAGCATTTACCGATCATCAAAGAACACTTGGCTGACTACGAATTCGCTATGATTAAATATGATTGTTTTATGCCCTTTATATTCCCCCACTGTTTGTTGATTTTTATAGGCTAAGACTTTGTTCAACAAACCTTCTGTGGTTTTGTAAATAGCTACAATGCTACTTATGCTCGCAATTTATGTGTTTAAGTTTATTTCGTTGCTGATAATTATTGAGTGGTTTTTCGACTGAGCTTCGCATATGGAGATAGACTTTCGGCAAATTTGCGATGGCACAAAAATAGGTATTTAATTTAAGTATGCTTTTGTGAAACCTATCGAAACACCAGGGGGAGAGATAGTAACTGTGCAACAAAACCGCCGATATGATTGATGTTTTCTGTTCAATCCTAGTGATCACAGACTTGTTTGCAAACGTTACAGCGCAACACAATTTTCAAGTCTTTGCAATCATATCCTTCGTAATGCAGCAGATAACATCAAACTGGAAGATGTATCATAACTCCTGTCTGTTTTGCCACAACAGGTATTGGAAGCCTGTAATAACATGATTAAGATATCTACCGACACAACCATACGGGTTTGTTATGCATCACTGTTCTTTCTCTTGTCACATGATTCTTGCTTAGATGCAAAGATTTCCTGGTGTATAGCAGATAAAGCTATCTTTTCTTCCGAGTTGAGCTTTCAATAGCTGTTGTCTGAAGAGACGTTGTTCAATTTTCCCGCGAATTGCGTAACTCTAATCCAGAGTTTTCAGATCTTATCCATGTATATGGTAGAGGCTTGCTGCCAAACGATGTTTTTTCCATGTTAACCACTGTGCTAATTTTGCTAGAAAATCCATGAACTAAATATTATTACCAAACCTGTTACTTCTATTGAAGGCACATATAATCCTGCATAAGACGGTAGAGCGTACTGCTTCAATAAACACGGATTACAAGTGGGAAAGAAGCGACCCTTTTTCCCTAGATAAAGACGAGAAAGTTAACTTTGATGACTTGCCAAATACATTTTGTGCGAAGTCATGTCCCCAAGTCAGTAAGAAAGGAACATCTATCTTTTTCTGTGGTTCTGCCCTCAGCATAGTCATTGTTACGGCTACCACATAATACCTGATTCTGAAGGAAGAATTGATCCAACTGCATCACTGTACGCGCATATTGGAACAGCATCATCCGTCATATTTTAGGATTTGCATGCAGCTTATCCGAATACAATCATCACAGAGAATCTGTTTTTCTCAGAATATTTTCCAGATATTTCCATGATGTCTTCCACGGATACACTCACAAATGAACACCTGATTTTCGTTCCAACAGGCTTCAAAGATTCACTAGATTAGAAGAACCCAACAACAAACCCAACAACATTAGACATTATATTAAAGGGAGTGTCGGTGTGCCAATATATCTCAATTTATACCAAATCATATATAAGTAGGACTAAAATTGTTGCATATAGAATCAGAATGCATATTTGTTTACAACAGATAATAAAAGTTTTCCTTTCAATCTCGTCGCATAATAATAGGTTATTAATACTATTTTAGGTAACATGCTTCAAAAAGGAGACGCGACACTTGCAAGTTTGATCATACTTTGAGATGTTATCACGCTGTGAGATGTTAAACTCAAGGTTTTGAATGTTATTGCTCATTAATTGATTGGCAATTATTGCAAAGATTGATTGCCATATGATCTAGCAAGGATGATTGAATGAACAATGAGTAGTAGGAAGATGAATTATGGTAAGAAATTTATCGCCGTTTGGAAATCGCCAAAACTGGAGAAGAGTAGTAAGATGTCCACCTGGTTATGTCTACTTGTAACCCTTTGTTCAATACAAAATGTGTAACAACACACAATCTGTTCTTTACTTTTCAGACCAAAATTAAGCGAAACGAATAAAACCCGGTCAAAATAATGAACAACATCCTAGACAAGTCTCCGATTCGTTACTTTTATTCCTGAAATATCAGTTTTAAGCCAAAATTAAGCGAAAGTAATAAAACCTGGTCATGGCAGAACATCCTACATGGGTTCCTATTTCAGTTAATGAAGGAAGATGTGATACTAACTATTGTTCAAGAGGAAAAATTCCTTTAATATCAGGTTATTCAATTCCCATTGGAAAGAGTCAGGGAATGACAATAAGCCTATTGACATATCTGTTCCGGCTCCGGAAAATACACGGGAGTATCGACGCAGTAAATATCAAAACGAGGTTTATTATGAACATTTTATTTTGCACAGCGTGTTTTTGCTGAGAAGAAGACTTTACCAGAAGATTTTAACTTGATAGTCAAGCTTTATTTCCACATTTTCTAAAATTATGGATACAGATAAAATCAAAGAGGCTAGTAGTAGTAAGGGTGTGGCAAGAAAATGAAAATATTCTCGTGGTTTGGAGTGTGCAGCTTTTGGATTTAAAAGTACATACTACGACAAAAATGGAAGTAGAACCCTGTTTCATTTTTTCAAATTCCCCATGCAAAATCCAGAAAAAAGTGCATGGTGTAGCTTGATCAAGCGTCAAGATGGTAAAGATGGATTCTCTGTTACCAAAAACACGTATCTGTGTTACCTTCACTTCAAAGAAGACCAATATAAAAGAAACCCAATCAGCTGGAGATTGCATAAGGGAATATACACCAGTTTTACTTCCACTAAACCAACATAAAAGTGCGATACAACAACTTGCATATGAACATAACAGATTTTATTCCATGTATCAGTGAAAATACATGCGACTGTGGGGTATGTAATGGTTTGTATTTTAAATGTATATTATTAAATTTTGACTCAATTTAAAAAAAAGAAATACTTTACTCCTCTTTGACTGGGAGAAAATCACATCTCGCACCTGATGGCTTAAGTAAATTACTAGGAAAGACTATGCCAGAGTACAGGTTTATGAATGTCTTTGTCTAGACAGTAAACGTGCACTGCCATGGGACGGCGCTGAAAATAGCATTTACCGATCATCAAAGAACACTTGGCTGACTACGAATTCGCTATGATTAAATATGATTGTTTTATGCCCTTTATATTCCCCCACTGTTTGTTGATTTTTATAGGCTAAGACTTTGTTCAACAAACCTTCTGTGGTTTTGTAAATAGCTACAATGCTACTTATGCTCGCAATTTATGTGTTTAAGTTTATTTCGTTGCTGATAATTATTGAGTGGTTTTTCGACTGAGCTTCACATATGGAGATAGACTTTCGGCAAATTTGCGATGGCACAAAAATAGGTATTTAATTTAAGTATGCTTTTGTGAAACCTATCGAAACACCAGGGGGAGAGATAGTAACTGTGCAACAAAACCGCCGATATGATTGATGTTTTCTGTTCAATCCTAGTGATCACAGACTTGTTTGCAAACGTTACAGCGCAACACAATTTTCAAGTCTTTGCGATCATATCCTTCGTAATGCAGCAGATAACATCAAACTGGAAGATGTATCATAACTCCGGTCTGTTTTGCCACAACAACATCCTATATGGGTTCCTATTCCAGTTAATGAAGGAAGATGTGATACTAACTATTGTTCAAGAGGAGGAATTCCTTTAATACCAGGTTATTCAATTCCCATTGCAAAGAGTCAGGACATATCTGTTCCGGTTCCGGAAAATACACGGGAGTATCGACGCAGTAAATATCAAAATGAGGTTTATTATGAACATTTTATTTTGCACAGCGTGTTTTTGCTGAGAAGAAGACTTTACCAGAAGATTTTAACTTGATAGTCAAGCTTTATTTCCACATTTTCTAAAATTATGGATACGGATAAAATCAAAGAGGCTAGTAGTAGTAAGGGTGTGGCAAGAAAATGAAAATATTCTCGTGGTTTGGAGTGTGCAGCTTTTGGATGTAAAAGTACATACTACGGCAAAAATGGAAGTAGAACCCTGTTTCATTTTTTCAAATTCCCCATGCAAAATCCAGAAAAAAGAGCATGGTGTAGCTTGATCAAGCGTCAAGATGGTAAAGATGGATTCTCTGTTACCAAAAACACGTATCTGTGTTACCTTCACTTCAAAGAAGACCAATATAAAAGAAACCCAACCAGCTGGAGATTACATAAGGGAATATACACCAGTTTTACTTCCACTAAACCATCTAGACCCCTCCAAGAAATCGCAGTTCCTCCTTATCAACTGAACACTCGATTTCCACATCTAATATTGAAGATAACAACAGTGGTCACACGATGTAAGGGTTTTTACTTACAAAAACCTTTGTGTGTTTTTATTGTACATTTGTGTATGTT
The DNA here is from genome assembly GCA_030067915.1 of Hydractinia echinata. Lineage (NCBI taxonomy): Eukaryota > Metazoa > Cnidaria > Hydrozoa > Anthoathecata > Hydractiniidae > Hydractinia > Hydractinia echinata. Next base: position 1,944,695 of record JASGCC010000012.1, on the reverse strand, counting down.
CTTGTGTATAATAAACACTTGGATAAACTTTCTTTGTTATGAACTTCCTCTGTTGTTCCCATTTCACTCTCAACAAATGGTTCGAAAATACATGCTTAAGCAATTTTGAAGTATCCCACAACACGTGTTATCATTGATGGTACTGCAGTTTTTATACAAACCCCTTTTTCTATGGTATCACAGTCACAAACGTGGTCACAGTACAAACATCATAACACTTGGAAAGCTTTGGTGGGGATATCCACCAATGGAAGTATCAAGTTTGTATCAAAGTTATGGGCTGGTCGAGTTAGTGACAAGGAACTAACGAAAAAGTCTGGAATTTTGTCTCTATTAACTTGTGGTGATAATGTAATGACTGATCGTGGTTTCGACATATCAGACATTTTTCCTGATGGTGTAACTTTGAATATTCCAGCGAGACCAGCTTACAGCAGAAGAAACTGCTAGGATTGCTGCTGTCAGAATACATGTGGAAAGAGCAATTGGTAGAGTCAAATGTTATTACATTTTGGATGGAATAATACCTCTGTTGTTGTCACCAATTATGAATCAGATATTCACTGTTTGTTGTTACTTAACCAACTTTTTACCACCATTATATCCCCCACCTGGCAGAAAAGATGAGAGATAAAATATGTCGTTTAAACTTGTCACATTCTACTACTATACTACTACGCCGAACACAATAAAACGGCTCTAGCCAAAAATAATTAAAAAACATTGATTTTGGCTATGCCATACCAACATTGTTTTTTTTAAATGACTTATTTTAAATAGACGGAAAAGTTTTTCGCTTTTCATCAAAAAAAAATCTTTAGTTTAAGAAATCTGTACCATATGCTTCCCGTAGGAGTACATAGCAATAAATTAACTTTTAAAACCAATATGAACCAATCAACTGATTTGTTTACATATAATCAACCAATGAAAATACATAGTTTTTACGGAAGAACCAATTAATTATTGAGAAAATAAAGTTTCAGTCAAGCGTAAAAAAGTTTCTGTACAAGGAGGTAGCTGCGCAGAATGTATAGCCAAATAATGAATTTTAAAAATCTGTGGCTATAAAAAAGCTGTTTTCCGTTAAGGATTGTTGGTCCAACCACCATGCAAGTATAATTTCTTCCCATCTGCAACTCTCTGTAAAAATGACTCAACCCAGGTAACATTTTAGAAGACAAGTGTTTTTCATCAAAAAATATTTTCTCCATATATATGGTACCTGATAGTAAGTCTGCCATGTTTGAAGTTGCGCGACCGATTCTAAGTATTTCAGCACCAATTGAGGAGTAAAACATCTTTGATGGCATGTTACTAATTTATGAGGCATCCTTACAATTGAAAATGGAAAGTCATCTCTTTTATCAAACAGACACAATGAAAACTTCCTATTTGTTAGGGTAATGTCTAGATCTAGGAATGATGCTTTGACACCACCATGCTCCTTTTTTAACTCAAGTTCAGGAGGATAGATCTCGTGAAAATGCCTCTCAAACAAACAAACCATCATCGTTTATAGCAATTAGATCATCAATAAATCTAAAGGTGTTGCCAAACTTTCTTGCTGCATTCAGATTCTTTTTCTTTAGGTCCTTTATCCGCTGGCTCTCATAATAAAATAAAAACAGGTTTGCCACGAATGGGGCAGGATCAGAAGACTGGTAAAGTCAAACCCCCTTCCTGGCATATTTTTTTATTTTTTTTAATTTAACTGGGGTAATAATCAAGATAAGTTATGGAGATCTAATGATACAACAAAAGAATGACATCTAGCTACGATATAATACATCAAAGTATGTTGTCAGTTTAAACTAATCAGTCGACACAATCTATAAATGTAAGCAAGCGATACACAATAACCTTTAACAATGTGCATAAATCCTCTCACGGTTTATGTACCTATGTGGAGTCGTCACTCTCCAAAGATAAGACTAAAAAAAAGCAAAAAAGCAAGTCAAACCCCACTTGCTGACATAAACCATAATTTATGGTGTTGATGGCTGCACTTTACCTAAACTCTTGAAGAAAAAGGATGTAAGGTTGTACACCACTTAGCACGCTTTTTTGCAAGGGGCCACTGCTTTGTCATTGCAATGAAACCACTTACCATGCACTTGATTATAAGCTACGGTAGTATAATGACCGTTGTTCAAATTTCAAGAGTGGTTGATTAAAGCCCTTAAGTTGTAGTGCTTGCGACAAGAGACTTCATTTTCTACAGTGACAGGTATAGAAATGGTGCCCGGGTAAGATGTAACAGGAGAACAAACGTTAGACACAACACCTTTGTTATAGGCAAAACGCTTTAACTGCAAAATCAAAAGTGGACTGCACTCTGCCACTTCTTTTTCCACTGTTGCAGTTTGGTGACTATTGCAGTACTGACAGAAGTACGAGTTAACACCTGACAATTCTTCGCTCTCCAAAAAATTATCTACTGACGATTGTAAAGTCGATTTTAGGGGCAGTTAAAGGAATGGAGTTATTTTTTCAGAGGTGCTAATATTATTGCAAGTGTGTTTCTTTTGAAGTCAAAACATGATCAGGATCGGTGTCTAAAGTAACCACTTCCTCTTGTACCTTTTGAACAGCTCCTTGAGATGGAGATGGGTTCATGTCATGGAACAAAAAAAGCAACTTTGCTCCAAACAAGCAGAAAAGTCTTGCTTAAGTTGAGTCAAGTGGGTATCATCATTAATCTGCCTGTCATCTTCAGCGCATGGATCGTACAAGGTTGTTTTTGGCGTTAAATTTTTAGATGGGTTACCACCCAACTTTATCTTAGCTATCAATACCTCCTCTATCAGTACAGCATTCGTCACGTGGTACATTCCAAGAAGAAAGTCTGGATTTACAGGAAGAAGATGGCATCTCCCTCAAGCCTTCACGATTGTAATTCTTCAATCCAAAGAGCACACCACCTACATGATTACAATGGCCAAACCCGCCAAGACCAGTACCAGCCGGACAGGTGCAAGCAGCAGCTGCAACATCACCAGTAGTGGAACATAGTTTCACAATGGCCTTGTACAACCTATTTCTCATGGACGCCTTCATTTTAACATCAAAATAATTGTGTATTTGTTGAGGCAGTTTCAATATTGCTTATAAATCTATCTTGAAAGAACTGAAATGACTTAAGCCCTTTGTACTGTGTCTTTTAGAGAAGAATATGTTTGTATTTAACAGTTCTTATTACAAGATAATTGTACAGTTGATTAAATGTAAATGGTGGTGTTTTACTGAGATCTTGGCTCCATTGGACCTTATGACACTCTGCCTTTATAATACCATAAGTATTGCGATCTTCTTCGGAACATGTAGGGATATTAATAGTGTTGCTATCATTTGTTATGCGACAGAATACAGCATAAACTCGAAAGATAAGGTCAGCTTTTGTGCCAGATGTTTTCTCCTTGTAAGCAAACAATATCTTTTTTAGTTCGGGAACACGCAACGATCCTAAGTCTTCCAAACCATTAACTGTTGTAGTATTTTTCATGTTGCGCTATCATTTTGAGCCGCCTCGGTTAATTGTGAACATGCGATATTGAAAAGAGCTTATTGGTGAAGGAAAGCAAGCTAGCCATCCAAGAACTAAACTTCAACAAATGATTATTTTATTCTCGTAAACTATTCTATATTGAAAACCTGATTACTCCGTTATTAATTTGCCCTGAATGCAACAGAAAATGTGCGTCGAATACCGACGATGTCAATAATCGTATGGGTTTTGTCCATAAGTTTCAATTTTCATGTAATTGCAGTTGGTCAACTGCTTCATATCTATCTAAAGAGTCAGGTATTGTCCGGGACAAAGTCCGAAGGCGTAAAATATTTGAAGCTATTGCAAGATCAATCATTGCTTTCCGTGAAATTGGTCGAGGTTTTACTGCAATGCAAACATTCTCATAGTGTATGAAAATGAACTGTCTGGCTTTTAATGCCTATAAAAACATGAATAAAAAGCAAATATACAATGCTTACAGCCAGCATGAAACGAGCTGCTGAAGGGATGGCAGACAGTGATGATGACAGACCAGCTAAAAAACGTGTAAAAGTTGATGGTTCGTGGCAAAAACGTGGGTACTCGTCTCTAAATGGAGTTGTTACTGTTGTGGTTGAAATTAAAGTTGTTGACACACAAGCATTTTCTAAGCATTGACAGGCTGCAAAATGTGGGCAAAATACAAAGGAACCGCAAAGTATGAACGATGGATAGCATATCATGTATGTCATATCAACCATACTCAGTCGTCTGGGGCAATGGAGACAGCTCATGCTGTTGCCATGTTTAAATGGTCTGTTGAGAAGAACGGCCTTATTTATCATGTGTACTTAGGAGATGGTGACACATCTTCTTACAAAGATGTCGCCTTAGCTGACCCATATAAAGAGGAAATTTTGAACATTGCAGCGAAGCACAATGAAATACTCAACCTGTTAAGATGTAGGGTTAAATCATAGAGGTTTTGTTCCTCCAAAGTTACTGCCAAGAAGACAGTTAAACTTCCTTTTGACAGGATACACAATATCAGTGAGAAAAAAAAGCGCACACACAACAAAAGACTGCACAATACCAGCCTTGACACCAAACGGTTTCTCCCCAAAGCCTCAACCAAGGGGTGTTAGGATTCCAGGCGGGGCACCTCTAATCCGAGGTCCACTATGTGGTCATCAGGAGGCCCTGGAATCCTCTTCTGTCATCACATGTTCTTTAATCCGTGCAATCTATTTGCATATAAAACAAGGGTTGACAGGGGTAATAATCGAGACAGTTACAGTCATCTGTTAAAATTGTTGTTAATATAACTATCAAAATTATGGAGTATGTGAACAAGACATAAACAACTTATCCTAAGATTACTAAAATGAGCATTGTATCATAAACCACATAGCATATCAGACCTTAACATTACACAAATCCTACCACACTTTAGCACTACTCTGCCACAGTTTATGCTCTAGTGTAGAGTGCCAAACCACACATCCAACGAACCAACGGAGCGCTACCAACCGTCACAATCTAACTATCAATACAACGACATACATTTCAAGACACAATTCAGAAAAGAGAACATATTTTTATTTTTTATTTTTACTATTTTACTATTTTTATTTATTTAAAAACACTTTAATTACATCAACACCCCCAATCCTATCGAACCTAGTATATCAGCAGTTTAGAACCCTTTCAGCTCCAATTGACGAATAAAACATACTTGATGGTATGTTACTAAGTGGGGACTTGAATGTGTTGGCCATGTCCAGAAACGCTTGGGTACACGATTACGTAATCTTGTAAAATCTTATAAGGGAACCAAAACTCCAATTCATGGCAGAGGTAAATTAACTGACAATGCAATCAATTCAATGCAAAACAATTATGGTTTAGCTATATGCAACAACACTGATAACATATATGCCAAGAAAAAAGCAGTTGGTGCAATCTTATGGCATTGTACAGTCATTTCAGATAAAAATATTGGACATTCAATGTGTCCAAGAGATGAAAAAACTTGGTGTAAGTGGCAACTTGACAAGCTCAAAGAAACACACATTCACAAAAAAAAAATCTTCCTTTGAGTATGCACAACATACTTAAACAAACTTTTAAAGTAAATGAAATAAGTCATACATTCCTGGGGTTTTTTAACCTTTTTATATCATATTTATAGTTGTTTTTAAACCTTTTGCCTCATTTTTCTCATTTTTGAGATATCGTAAAATTTCACAACACAATATTTTAGTAACGGTTTATTCTTTTAACTTGAAATTTTTAGCAGATCTTCATAACATCTAGAACATTCATTTGTCTTAGGATTTTGTTTAAGATGTTTAAGAAAAATACAGTTATAGCCCTTTGATTGAGCACTAGCTGGACATAAAGTAAGATTTTTTGCCATAACCGGTATAAAATTTGAATAAACAAGGCAAATAAAAAAATCCTTTGACAAATAGTTTGATGTATATTTGGAATCTTTTGGCAAAGTATCAAGTCAAAGCGGCCATAGAGTTTAGAAATCGTGTTTTAAAATTACCCTATTTTTGTGCCTTCAGGAGGCAAAAAATCTGGGATGGTCGAGGCATTTTTCAATGTAAGAAGTCATTTTATGTTAAAGGTATTGATTTAAACTGAAATTAAAAACAAAATTGTTTTTTTCTTGGTGTACCACCGTAAATTTGCCCAAACCATTGATAGTCCAGTGAAGGTAATCAATATAGAAAGGGTAGCGGAGCAGGTGACAGGGTCCCCTAGGTTCGCAAGCGAAATATTTTAGATAGCCCTTTTGGTTGAATCGTATAATCGTATAAAAAACAAAGTTCCCACGTGCTCCATGGTAATCGATCAAAGGGTTTCATCTTCGCTAAAGCGAAAAAGATATAACTTTTGCTTTAAATGGAATCATATTTTAAAAATTAGATGTTTTTACTACGTCACAGAATTTAGATACTGCGAAAAAACATTTTGATGAAAAATATGACTTGTGCAGAAAATAGACATATTAAAAAGACATAAGCGAGTCGACAAATCCAATTTATTTAAACTTCGGCCATCTTCATAATAAACATTTTATTCAAACCTCGAAATTAAAATGCTGTGAAATTCTTATGCCGCAAGATTTACATGCGATGGAGAAACTATTAAAATAAAGCGGTTTTTGTGCCATTTTTATTTTTACCGAGTTGAGTTAGCTATCACAGGATAAATTAGGGAGACAACTGAAAACAAGTTTTTAAAAAATTTAAACATTTTGTTGCCTGGAATCCAGATCTATTGCAACGACCAATCTGCCAAAAATGGCTATTTATATAGAGATGCTAAAGTTCTTTGGGAACATTTGTACCTTAAAATGGAAGTTTGTGATGGAAATGCATTCCAATATTGCAAGAAACACTATACACATCCTTTAATTGTTTATCTGCATTTGCTTCACAATATCAAAGTTTAAAAATAAATTATAATCATTGAAAATTTAGAACTTTTACAATAAAGAGAAAATTTTCTTTATAATATTCCAACTGCAAAGAAAATTTTTAAACCTGTCTTTTGTTGCATCCTTGCTAATATTTACAAAAACTTACAAAATATGCCAAAATTCTAAAATTATTTGTCTAGATTATTTAGGTCTGGTTATTCGGTTATGAGTATAATATCAGTTGTCTTTACAGTGTCTGTTTTTTAACCCTCTTCTAAACAATTAGAAATGTCATCAAGCACTGGAGCATTTATTAAAGTTTTTATGTTTTGAGTCTTAACAAAAAAGTAATCTTTTTATTTCATTATGAAAATTCTCTTTAGAATAATAGGAAATTTCCTTTCGCCAACACACCAGTTTCATTTTTTAGTTTGTGTACTAGAGCAATTTTAAGATAAGAATTTTAACCTATATAGAAAGTAAGATCGTTAGGCATTGCTACTGAACTAGTATAACAATCTTACCTGTACTTCTTTAGATTTATTGGAGGCCATTTTAATTGGAGGTTTGCAATTTTTTGATTTTCTATTTCCTGAATCTTTTTTTCTATGAACTCTTTGTGCTTGATTTAAGCATGTGTTAAAAATCATATTCAAATAAATGTTTTCCTAATTAAGTGTATCTTATTATTGTCGAAAATAATGCTTTCCCTTTAGATGTCAGCATTTGTGTGGAAAAACAGTTGCTTTGCAGCCAGTGAGTAACTAAAAAGATTATATATTGTTTTTAAGTTTTTTGTTTTTAAGTTTTTTAGTGAAAACATGTCCTTTTTTAATACAGAAACAATCTACGATGGTAGTAGTAAAAAAAAGTCAGGGAAAAAGGAAATGCATTAGTTCCAAAGGGTGAAATTAAGCTCATCAACAAGGGGAGTGAACACGTACTTGTTTTTTTCCTTCTGTCACTGCTGCTAATCTAATAGAAGATATACTGCTGCTAATCTAATAGAAGATATGGATCTCTTATATTGGTATTGCTTCTGTATTTAGAAAATGAAAGATACATTTAATTGTGGTGAACAAATCGTGGTGAAGGATGTAATAGATACAATTGTTCATATGGCATATAGATTACAACATGTTACTATTTATCAATAAATAATGTAAGACCTAAGTGATTACAAATCGTGTGATATAAACACATTGACCCTCTTTTGGATAAGAATTTATTTATGTTGTGTTGTTAAAACCAGTGTATTTTATGATAAATTTTTTATATTTTTTCAGGAAAGTTGCCAGATGAAAATGGGTTCAAGCTGCAAGAAAATGAAAATTGCAAGCCTGTAACTGTGCGTAAGGTCTGTCTGTCAACTTTATTCATACCAATTTGTGCAAGGACTTAACTTTGCAGATTTAAATTTTAGTATTCAAAATCAAGTCCTTGTATCACAACAGATTAGATTTCTCTACAAACTGCCTGATTTTAACGTTCACAATCGCACAACTAAATGTTCATTATTATCTACATCATGCAATATGAGCAGTTCCGAATGATGTATACTATGTTATATCTTGCACCTGAGCTTATTGGTGACAGTTTTAATGTCTGTGCAAAACAATCAACTTGCACAGATATTTTTGCCTATGCAATGCTTATGTGCGAAGTTATGTTTTCAGAAGAAGAAATAAATGTATTTGTACCTACATTGCAATACTTAGGACACAGAGCGTGTGGTGCAAGAAGAAATCTCAATATTATTTGGATTCAGAAGACATTCTATACGATATCAGTTTACGTCAAGGCGAGGAGGTTGGCCAACTCGTAGTGCCTACTCTGTTTTATCATGATTTGCTTGCGTGGTGGCACGATCATCCAAGTTCGGGTCATTTAGGCATGCAGAAAGCTTATGAACGGTTAAAAGGTTACTCATCCCACGCACGCACCGCTTTTACCCATACCTGGACCATGGGAAGTTGTGGCAGCGGATTGCTTAGGACCCTTTCCACCTTCGCTTCTTGGTAATAGATACATCATAGCGATGGGTGCTGTGTTTATGAAATATGTTGAGGCTGTAGCAGTAGCGACGATCGACACGGCAGTTACAGCGCCAAGTGTTCATAGATAACGTGATTTTCAGGCACGGACCGCACAAAAAATTCTTGTCTGATTGAGGCACGAATTTTACATCTAAACTGATGCAAGAAATCTGCCGGCTCATAATATTACGAAGGTCTGCACATCGAGCTATCATCCTCAGTGCAATGGGTTTGTGGATCGCGTAAACGGTATCATTAGCCAAACACTGTCTATTTACGTTAGTTCTATGCAAAGCGATTGGGATGTGCATCTCCTTGCGACTATCATTGCTTATAACAGCAGCGTGTCCGAAACGACGGGTCAAAGCCCCTTTTTTCTCACATATGGTCGCGAGCCACAATTGATTCCAAACGTGGCGCTATTGCCGCAATAAGATTTGTCGGTTTCCTCGATGTCCACCACCAGAGGTTAGTGTCGTAAATTCGCACAACTCGCGATTTAGCAAAACAACACATACAACAAGGACAGGTACAAATAAAATTGAATTATGACTCTACAGCTAATGACCATTCTTTCATGGTGGGACAACGGGTTTGGTAAAGAAGCTTAGTTGTTTATGGCACGGTCCGTTTTGATTGATAGAACGTGTGACACCTGTTTCCTTCCGAGTCACCAATGCAGCTGGAAAACGTTAAAAGGGACGGTTCATGTCTCTCGCATGAAGAAGTATTATACTCCTGACTTGCCACCGACTGCAACCATTGACTTCGGGATTGATCCGATGGGCACTATTAAAGCACCCCTTGAAACTGAGGAGGTTATTGAAGAACCGTTTACGCCGGATAGTGAGGATGAGGCTAATGTCTGGAACAGAGTAAATTCGTGGACCAGGACGTGCTGCCAACAGGCGAAACTGAAGTTCCTGCGAGGGACACAGAAAGTACGCCCGATACAGCGAAATTTTCAGATAGGCGCCTAACGTAACGTCCTTCTTCATATATCATTGCACCAAAGAAACAGTTTCACTAACGTGTAACTATAAGAACTTTCTGGCTTCTCCAAAAAAGAGTCGATCCGTAAAAAAGGCAGTGGTTGGCCTGAAAGCGTGTCTTTCCTTCGTGATTAATGAAACTAAAACGGGTCGGTACAATGAAACTCAGGAAGGTTATTGGAAAACAAAAATATGTTATTCATATAGTTGTTGCTTTGGTCACTGAAAGAAATTTAGCTATAACGTTATAGAAGTACAACGCTATCCCGTGCAGATTGTTGGACATGCAAAGTATATTGAACAGCATTTCACTACAACAAAATGGTCCTCGGAAATAGGCCTTGATTTAGACAATGGAGTGTGTAACAATAAATTACTTGAATTTGGTAACCTTGAACGCAAAAATCCTACTTCCTTTCTTTTTATTTTATCTGTTGGCGGTGATGGTGCTCCATGTATTGGCACTTTTTGGTTTCTTTTTTAAATGTTGGTGCTCGAATTGCAAGCAGTGAAGAGCAGCTTCTTTTGTTTGGGGCCGAAGTTGATGAAAATAGTAAGCATGTTAGACAGTTTTTGAAAAAGTTAGTTTATGATTTGAAATACCTTGAAAGTGAAGTTTTTACAGTTGTTGTATAATGTTGAGTTCAAAGTTGGAGCTATTCCTAATGATTTAAAGATGTTGGCTTTCCTAGGAGGTGAATTATCAAATGCTGCGACTTATTTTCAACGTTTGCCAATGTTACTCTCACTGATAATGTAATTCCCAAGAAAACGTTCTCGAAAACTGAGACAGGATCAAATTATTGGGTTCCTTTCACTTATTCGAAAAGGTTAGTAGATGCCGAAAAAGTCGAAAAGTTGAAACTAACCCTCCAATCTTCTAAGTTGGCTGAATCTACCAAACGATTAAAAATCACTACATTCATCTCCAGCCTAAAAAGTCGCCAAGAGTTCACACCACCTATGGAACATTTCATTGATTGTGCCAAAGCTGAACCTCTCCATCTCAAAAATAATACAATTAAAGAGATGTTCATCCAATTGCTCCAAACTGCCGTTTCAGAAGCAAATTTCTGTTCTTCACCCACTTTTGAAAAAATAATTGACCGTCAGTGTCTGTTTGTTAAATTTGTTGACTTCATTCGGTCAGATATGAATTGTAATTTTTTATCCTCAAAAGTCAAAGCATGGATTAATGAAAATGCCGGAAAAGTTACGGATAAGTAGTTTTCATTTCGTTTTTGTGGCAAAGAAAGTTATCTTTACATGCAACATTTTCCTTCGCTTATTTTAATGATACTCAGCAATACATCTGGTGATGGAATTAAAACAAAGTTGCACTGCGTATTTTACAAATCAATCCATCTGTGAAATTTGCTCTCATACACTGTCTGCATTGCCGATTTTAATCAAGCATTGTTAAAAGATATGGAAATTGAGGCAAAAAAGTTATTCCATGCCTGTTCTACTTTTGATTTGCGTATGTCTACAAGCATGTGGACACTGTGCCACATTTCTCCATACAATGCTGCTGAGTGTCTTGCATCATACAACCTTGGATTGGGATGCAATACAATGGAAGGAAGGGAGCAAAAACACCAGCGCATCGCTAAATATGCTGATAATACCACCTATCAAAACCGTTGGCCATTAATTTGCCGGCATTAATTCATCCAGCTAATCCATCTTTGTGAAAACGGTTATGACAAAAGAAATTATATATCAAAACGTGCGCCATGTTCCAGAAAAGCGCGATGATCATTGTGAGCAATGTGTTTTGAAGTTAGAACTTGAAAAATGTCCTGTTTGTGATAGCAAATACATGAAAAATATTAGTGCAGCATTGAAATTTAAATAAGTGAAATGCTTTACTGCCTTTTAGTTGTTGTTTACATAAATATGAAATCTTCTAGTGTAATGTGTTTTGCCAAAAAGTTGATAACTGATGCCTGTGTGTTGTCCTTTTTCAATGGACATGTTGAGTCGAATAAGTAATCGAGAGGACCGAACTTCAACTTAGTAGGCCACACTGGTTTTTACGCTTGTATATTTACCTTAACAATAGCATATTTTTGTTTAACGTATATATAATATGAAATATTATACCACTTAATGTGATGTGTTTTGCTGAAAAGTCGATAACCGATGCCTGTGTGCTGTCCTTAAAACGTAAATCATGGACTGGTTAAGTCGAATAAGTAATCGAGAGGACCAACCTTCAACTTTTAGTAGGCTGAAACTTCCTTTTAAAAATAAAAATTTACCGTATATGAGAAAATTTTGAACATTGCAGCAAGGCACAATGAAATACTCAACCTGTTAAGTTTTAGGGTTAAATCATAGAGGTTTTGTTCCTCCAAAGTTACTGCCAAAAAGACAGTTAAACTTCCTTTTCGCAGGATACACAATATCAGTGAAAAAAAAAAAAAAAACACACACACACACACAAAGATTGCACAATACCAACCTTGACACCAAACGGTTTCGCCCCAAAGCCTCAACCAAGGGGTGTCAGGATTCCAGGCGGGGCACCTCTAATCCGAGGTCCACTAAGTGGTCATCAGGAGGCCCTGGAATCCTCTTCTGTCATCAAATGTTCTTTAATCCGTGCAATCTATTGACATTTAAAACAAGGGTTGACTGGGGTAATAAGTGGGGTCGTCACACCCAAAGACAAGACTTGTAGGAACCTGTAAAAAGGGAACTAAGCAAGTCAAACCCCCTTGCTAGGCGACGTTTTTATATATAAATTTTTTTTATTTTTAAATTTTCCTATTTTTATTTTATTTTTTATTATTTTAAACTGCCTGGAAGAGAAAGACGTAGGACAGTTTGCTGTTAAGTTCCTTCCGAACGTCACATTTTGTCACAGCTCTGTCATTGCAGTGAAGCCACTGGTCTGTCTTTTGGTCTTGAACAATGGCTGTATAGTGCCCATTATTAAGAGAACCAGAGTGGTTTATAAGCGCTCTGATCTTAAAGTGCTTACGGCTTCTTACCTCAGGGTCGATGGTAACAGGAAGGGATAAGAAGTCCGGGAAACAAGAAACTGGCGACACTTGTTTTGAGATATGGCCATTTGACATGATGAAACGTTTTAACTGAACTATAAGGTGTGAACCACTGTTCACAATTTCCGTCTCTCGTGTTGCTGTTTGATGGGAATTACACAGAGGGCAAAACCACTTATCATTCCCTGTCAAAACCTCGGGTTGTAAGAAGAGGTTCAATGACTCTTGAATTGTGGGTCTTGGTTGCAACTCAAGAAATAGAGACATTTCATCAGTAGAGTGCGATTGGAAACATGTGTCACATGTGATTGTAGTTCTAGTACAAAACTGGAACATGGTGGTAGTAAAAAGCGAGTCTGTAGCAAGTTCACTTAGCAAATAACCTAGGATCTCAGGCACATCATGCTGTGTAAAAATATCAAAATTACCTTTTACTTTACTTATAGCATTTTTTAGGGCTGCAAGGAAAGCGGATGGATCAACTGGGACTTTCGAAGATGACAATTGGTAGAAAACATTCGAGCAAGCTGAAGCAAGAGGTGACAAGGAAGGATTTCCTGCCGAGAGGGCTACATGGAATTGCGGCAGGGAGTTTAAACATTGCAGAATAGAATTTGCATAGCAAGTGTTACCCTTATTTTGTATTCCACTGTTTCTAAGCATTAACTCTTTTGTTGACCCTGAGGATGTCATTTTCATGTCAGTTATGTCGACAGGTGATTTGCTTTTGGCAAATTTGAAAGGTGACTTGCTTTCAGGGAAACTGTCTGTTGTTGTAGTAAGCGTTTCCCAAGGTTTTGAATCTCTGGCCAACCAAATATGGAAAGAACATTTCATTGCAATAGAACCAAGTAATTTTAGAATGCAACGAATTGACTTGGGTGGAAAACCTAGACGACGTAAACAAGTACGCACAGAATCTGAACAGTACCCACGAGCGCCAACCTCAACTGCGAAGAAGTGAACTGCCCAACCATTAATTTGTATTGTCCGCAATAACAGAGAGTATTTATCAGTTTTGGTGTCATGCCATTTCTCCATATTTTCCTCACAAGGACATGTCAACTCTATAACTATCACTGCCTTTGTCATACGAGAAAGTAACACAATATCAGGCCTAAGTTGAGTAACAGCTACATCAGGTGGTATTATTAATGTTGTATCAAGATCACACATAACTGTCCAATCTGAAGCCGAATGGAGAATGCCTATTGGAGGAGGTTTTTTCTTCTTTGCTGTGGAGTAAGTACCAGCAGAAACAAAACGAATATTGCGAGGTTTGTTGGAGAGAGATGGTTTGTACGATGATAAGAAATCTTGAAGGGAGGTTACAAGTGTGCGTAACACAGTGTCATGACGATATGTAAACCTACCCTGAGTTAAGGCAACTTTACAAGCTCCTAAAATATGGGGAACTGTACAGATGTTTTTTATATATATGAAAATTGAAGTGTAGCTAGGTAAAGTGTAAGGTAAGGTAGAATTGCCAAATTGTCTTGAGTTGAATTCTATTGATAAGTGATTTTTTATGTCTTGCAAAAAATGTTGAAGGGTTCCTTATCTATCATTAGGCTATCTTGTGTTATTGCGCGTTTTTGTTTACTAAAATGTTCATTTCATTAAAATTTTATAAGAAAGTAATTTTATAAGAAAGTAATTTTTTTTTATTTTTATTTTCACTGTTTAATTTTTTCCTAGTTTATATAGCAGAGTCAACAGTAATTGTAGTTTTTAGAGTTGATAACATGTTGAAGATTTTGCAGTGATTTCTTGTTAGGAGGTATTGCTCTGAAATAGCTTCAGTTTCTTTCTGGTTATCAGAAAAGCAAAATAGTTTTGTTGTAGCTTCCTTCATAGCTAGATATATAATCTATGAGTTTTTACGTATACGTTTTTAATCTATGAGTATATATTCTTATTATGTGGGGAGGGCTAGAAAAACATCACTCATCATTATGGTTATATAGCTAGCTAATGTTTTGCAAAAAGGATAATATTGATGATGTCTTTTCCAAGCTGTGTTTTGTTTATTTTTTCCCTTCGTGTAATAGCCAGCAGTATATAACATTTTCTGTAAAAGTATTCCCCCAAAAATACATATATTCCATCAAAACCACAACAAAACTTCTCAAACATTTTTAAAATATGGCTTCTGTAAAAACTTGCGTATCGCAGACATTTCAAAAGCTTCCCCGTTGGTGTGATTGTTACGATTCACGGTGGACTCTCAAAAAAAGCTATGCCGGCGGAGCGCACGGGGGTTAAGCCACATAGACCGTCACCTAGTTAGCTTCCGCAAGGTCCGTATTTCCGAGTTGCGCAGTTTTTCCTCTTTCTTGCCCGCCGTGGAGAAAGAGGTCTGAGCGCCAAAACAATTGATCACTTAACATTTTTAAACATTATTTTTGTAAGATTTATGGAAAATAGGCCCATCAATAAATTATTCGATTTCATACCCCCATCAAATTCAATTTTGCCATCAAATTCAAAACGTCATTTATCTTCTGAGAAGTTCGATAACAATAAAAAAAAATACTAATTAGGCCGTCTTTAAAAAATTTTTCGTTTGACGTTTTCCGACCGACCTTCGCAATTTCTTGCTGACCACAAAAAGTTTGGGTCGGGATTTTTCAACATTCTTTTATTTTCCCAGTATTTCGCCGATTTCCGACCCAAAAAAAGTTAAACTACCGAGTCAAATTATTTTTCCATAAAGTATAAGTATAATTAAATAAAAATATAGCAAACAAATCACTAAGCAAATGAATAATCAAAACAACAGATTACGCCGTGATACCATATTTGTTTATATGTATTTACGCTGACGTGTTTCAAGTTAGTGAAGATGGTGCCGATGTTTGATGGGACTGTTGTGGAGCGCTCGGCTTCAAGAACATCGGTTCTTCTTAAAAAAAAGCTAATAAAGCTTGACTAAGAACAGACTTTTAAAGATATATGGACATTAGCATGTCCCGATATGTCAACTTGTTTAGATCCTGAAGTCAAAGTAATGATTGAACTGACAACATCTGATAATAGCAGTCCATTTTCTGTTGACTTGGTGACGTACAAGCCGTGCTGGATACACAGGGACTAAGAACGACAACAAACAGCAGTACTGAAGTGGGGGTACAAATATTAGACTCGGCGTAATATAGTAAAGCGAGGCTCACGAAAAGACCAGAGTAGACAGTAAAACAAAAGTTGTGTTTCATGGAAGTGTCTGAGAAATGTGTCTAAACTATCTGAGAAATTTTAGTGAGAAATTCATCTATTTCTTTATTTTCATTGAATATTTATATATATTTTTTGAAAAAGGTTTACAATACAGCAAGCTGCACTGAAGTATCTTGTCTACAGGGACGGTGGAGAAGGTGCTGAATACACGTTCTTGCTTCTTAAAAGCATGAGTACTGTCCAACATAGACCCATAACTATTCCTTGAGAAAATGTTTATAGAGAAAAAAATCCTTCTATCACAAACACACAACGGAACTAACAAAATAAACGGGACTGGTTACAGATAGAACACAAATAGAAAAAAATGTATATGTTAAATATATAAAAATATGTAAAAGAATTAAATAAAGCCCTCCTGTGCGCCAGAACTTGTGACTCTGGCTGTAGCTTTCCACATGTATTACAGGGCCCCAACACTCAGCCTTACACAGGAGGTTGCCATGACAGGACCAGCCTGTAGATATTTTGACTAAGGACAGCATGGTTGTCAAGCCTGAAGACAAGTTAGTAAACTTGGGCACCTTACTGACTGGGGGTAAAAAGTGGGGTCGTTACACCAAAGACAAGCTGAAAGCAAACCCCCTTGCTAAGCTTCTTATAAGTTACCAGAGAAGAGTGACTGAACTCTTTACCCTCTGGGTATTGACGGTAAACTGGTTCGAATGAACCAGCTGGGTTAATACAAAACCGCTCGTATTTACATTTTCCTCCCCCATGACTCTGGAAGTACAGGTTTTATAAACGTAATGATAAATTAAAAACAGAAAAAAAAAGAAAAAAAGAAAGAAAAAGCGGATCAACAGCGAACGTAACAAAGAATATAACATGAATTGTTGTTGAGAATAGGTGGAGAGCATTTGCAAACCGCTCTATCGTTGCAGTGGTACCAAGAATTTGTGGCACGATCCTTAACATAAGCCCAATAAGATGCAGGAATAAGATTTCACTACTCCTGCTGATTTGCGTTTCTCTAGTACTCTCTCTATGTGCAAAGCATTGGGGACAAAACCATTTGTTTCCATCGGTTAGAATTTCCGGTTCTAAAAAATTGCTCACACAAGATTGGATTTTAGATGTCATTGGCATTTGACGTTCAAGGGCCCAGAGAAAATTCGAAGGGTCAACAGGTGACCATGATCGCTTCAGCTTCGCCATGTTAAGCGAAATAGACCTCGCAATAGGTGACAAATGAAACGATTCTGACCCACTCTGGCACCAGAGTGATGGAATGGGTGCTTAATACTTGCAAAATGACGTTGGCGTAACAAGTGTTGCCTTTGTTTAAAAATCCGTTGTTTTTATAGACACTAATTGGTTGAGTGTCATTTTTATTTTGGCTAACCTTTTTAGATGGTCCCTTTTGGCGAGATAAAAACCCTTGGTCTCCACATTGGGCAAAGCCTGCTTGGCTTTGGGTAATTGCATTAAGGAGTCAGTTGACCAAACATTGGACTCACGTGCCAGCCAGATACAAAAAGAAGACCTCATGCTGATTTTACCGAGATCATTTGCAGTGGAATAAGCAAGTTTGTTGGTGAAACCCATTCTTTTTATACAGGCAGTGGTGGTTCTTGCACAATATCCTCTTGCGCCTACTTCCACTGCGAAGAAATCAACTTGTCAGCCATTAACCATAATCACATTCACTAAACAGGAATATTTGGCAATTTTGGTGGAGTGCCAAGCATTCATGTTTTCCTCACATGGGCAAGTGAGTTCCACGATGATAACGCACTTAAGGTCATTTGAATATAACTCATAAATGGCTATATGGCTGGGAAACACATAGTTCGAGTGTGTGTCAGCAACGATCTTGGTCCTGCACCTGAAGTTGCAGTGCCTTAGATAGATAGCTTTCCTCGTCAATCTCAGCCGATGTTTTTGCGATTAACTTTCTGTACTTGTGAGTGGTTTTTGGTGGTATTACTTCCACTTTACAATTGCCAAGACCGGTTCGTCCATGCTGTAGAGGACCCTGTATGGTCTTGTACTTTAATTCACCCACAGCTATGTCAACTGCATCGCACACCTTCAAAGAACCCGCCTTCAAAGATGGATTGAGTGTTGACAGAATTGGATCTCTGTAGTGACGCAAAAGTAGGTGACCGCTAATCTTTGCGGATTTCAAAATAGAAGTGAGGCTCTTAATGGGAAGAGGGCAAGGAGAGGAGTCAACATATAGGGAGATGTTTGTGATGGAACGGTTCAAGTTCAGCCATTTTCGCATGAACACTGAAACCTTTTGCTCTAGGCGCTTTGATAATGAGGTGACAAAACAGCAAGCTGTAATGATAATACTTGTCTAAAGACAGGTGGTTATGGCTATGTAGAGGTTATACCCTCTAAAGATTCCGAAATAATCCAAAATCTTCCTTGTTGCAAGGATTTTGCAAATTATACGATGACCACTTTGACTAACATTAAAGTAACACAGTACACAGGAACAAAGAAGAACAACAGAAAACATTAAACAAAACAATGATAAAAACAGCCACAGTTTAGAGACAATAAAAACAAGCGATTCAATGCATAAAATAAATAAAACTTATTAAAGTGAATATCCTTTAACGGATAAATTTCAAAGGAATTCATTACGAATTCGTAGATAAGAAAAAGCAGGCACCGATCTGTGTGCCAGAACTTGTGACTCTGGCATTGGCTTTACACGTGTTAATGGGCCCAACACTCAGCCCTACACAGATCACTGCTGCAATGGACCAGCCTAACAACATGACCAGCTTGTCGTAATTGTGGTTTTATGTTACTAAGGTCGAAAAATTAGCACAAATAGAAAAGAAAAAAAAATTATAACCCCATTTGGCTCTTTTAAAAGGAACTCGGGTCAGCAGGATCGTCAATCCTTTAGGCCAAGTGAGCGAACTTGGTCTCCCTACTGGACTGGGGTAACAAGTGGGATGGTCAACCCCAAAGACAAGACAAAACGTCAAGCCCCCTTGCTATGCTTCTTACATGGTCTCAAGAAAGAGAAAGGAGTGAGCAAACTCCACTTTCACGGTGGGTTGACCAATCAATAAGGTTTACTGTATGTATATTTTCTCACGACTGCAACATTGAGATTGTATTCACCTTTCTGTTATTTTCAGCACTTCAATCTACTAGTATTCTTCTTTCAACAAACCCTTAATTTCTGACATTCAATGATGTACAAGTATGTCATAAGCTGTGCGAGATATTTGTAATGTCCTTGACGGAATTCTAAGGAACAAATATGGCCTATGCTGCAGATGCAATATTTTTGGTCTCTGGTTAGCGCTTGGTCTTGATGCGTCGAAAGTTGTTACATGTCTGTAGTACTATTTGATATTACAATGCGACAGTTGCATTTTTGGGAATTTTTTGCTCATTTTGGGTGGTTTTTGGCTTGTTGTGGCTGGTTGTGGTTAGTTTTGGGTAATTTTGGTTCGTTTTGAATTTTATAACTAGAGTTGGTGCCATATTTTACAGTTCTTGAATTCGGTAGAGCAAAGTTTCCCTGGTGTTATGTGAATGATTTACTTTTTTCCAGGGTAGCTCAGGAAGAAAGTTATTAAATACAGAAGGAAGTTCTTTGTTGACTTGTGCTTTTGTAAACATACAGTTGTTGATTGTAATCAGTCTGCAAATTTTAAATTTGATTGTTTGTATAATATATTTGTTGGTGCATACTTGTTTTTAAAGTGAATTATTCTTAACGCTTTATTTTGAATTGTGGATATTTTCTCCATATTTTCCACACCTACTTGGATTGTAAAAAGAAACCTCAGAGATTTGTAAACTGATATAAAATTTCCTTCTTGTTTGCGCTGTCGAGTATAATATAAGGCCGCAACCCTTACATATTGATTCTATTTCACTTAATTACGCCTTGTGTCTAAACCGCTTGAGTAAACCGTTTTGCTACACGATTATTTCTAACTAGTCGAGTAGGCCCGTGGAAAAATCCAGTCAGGCAGAAGAACAATGAAAAATTAGAAGATTTTAGGAATTTTGATGACGTCAGCAGTGTCCTGTTCATCTACATAAAAATTGAATGCGTTTTTGATAGTTGGAAAGGCCTGCGGAAAAATGACAAAAAAGCAGTAATCAATATAGAAAGTGTTGCGGAGAGGTTGCCAAGGCAAAGGCATTAAGCGCGGCAAGGAAGGGGCACGGCAAAGGCAGGCAAGGAAACAGGAAGAGGACTCAGCAAGGCAGGGGTAGGCAAGGCCACAGTAGGCAGGCACCAGAAAAGGCATAGGAAGGGTAGGCAAAGGCACGGTCAGTGCTGGCATGGCACAAGGCAAGGGGAAGGCGCCTTAATAGAAAATCTCCCCCCTACAACTCAAAGATTACGTATACTCAATATATCTAAGATATGTATCATATTAGTCCAGGAGTATAGAAAATATTGAGGTGCAAATATTTCAAATTCAATAGCTCAAAAAAAAGGTCTCAAATTTATATCAGGTCAATATGCAGTAAATCATGTTAGCAGAATTATGTGCCAATACAAGTATTGAAACAATCGGTCATAACGCCAAAAAAACTATCATTTTTTGATAAATCTGAGATTAAATTGGTTCCAATGACAACAACATTAAAAAGTCAAGATATAGAAATAATCAGAAGTCCACGAGAAAGGCAAAATTTGTTAGTAAAAAACGCCTTTTTTGGTTTCTTGTGTCTACCAGGTTTATCAACTTTTTACCATAAAGTGATAGATCTATTACAAAAAAAATCATTTTTGGGCTCTATAAATGAAAGTGATGAATGTATGCAACTCCCCCCTCTATGACTCAAAGATTACCTATTATACTCAATATAGCCAATATCATATACTTATGAATACCTGGTTGTTGTAGGTGCAAGATAATTATGTTTTTCCTAGCCCTGTCCAGGATTTGAACCTGGATCTCTCATTTGCATGAGTGTCATAGCCATTAGACCAACAGGACATAAATATATATATATCAACACTGGGCTGAGTGATTAGTACAGATATACTGTGTCGCACATACGATTCGGCATAATACTCATTTTTAAAAAACTATCCTAACTTCGGTTCAAATAAACAGACAGTAAACAGCCTGTTGCTACCCTACGCAACTAAAACAATCACTCAGCAATTTTATTTTGTGGAAAAGTTTTTGTAACATTTAAAAATAAAAACACAGTTTATAACCTGTTTTTAACCTCCTATAGCAAAAAGAGTCCTGCAACATTTCATGGGAAAAGTTGCCATGAAAGATCAAAAATTAATCGTGACATCGGATAAGCGTAACACATTTTCCAAAAAAACTTATTGCAGCTTCGGTTTAAATAAAAACAGTGTAAGGGCTAAGGGTGAACACAGCAAAGTCTAAAGTCATGATTAGTAGCATTGCAGCCAAGTGTGACTTTGTAGTTGGAAAGTGGCCTTGTGGAGTTTGCAGGAAAGGGGTTGGTAGTAACTCAAGAAGTGCAGTAGTATTGGTGGAAGGTTAAGAGCCGACATTCAGTTTGTATGCAAGCGTTGCAAAGGTGAGATTATAGAGAATGAAGTATTTCCAGCTTTAATGATGTACAACAGTGGCTCGTTAGAGATAGTTGAGAACTTCTGTTACTTAGGTGATATGTTGGGCAGTGAAGGGGGTGTTGGAAGAAGTGTTACTTGCAGGATAGGTTCTGCTTGGAAAAAGTTCAGAGAGTTACTGCCTTTGTTGACTAGCAGAGTCTTGTCAATTGAGGTAAAAGGTAGGTTGTATGAGGCCTGTGTAAGAAGTGTATGGGCAGTGAAGCAGGAAGATCTTGACCGTTTAGAAAGGAATGATATGAGAATGGTTAGGTGGATGTGTAACGCCAGTCTGAGAGACAGAAAGAGTTCAGATGAGCTAAGAAGCAGGCTAAGTATCCGTAGAATTAAAGATGTTATCCAGATAAGAAGATTGAATTGGCTGGGGCACTTGGAAAGAATGGAGGAGGATAATTGGGTAAGAAAGTGTAGAGACTTGATAGTTCCTGGGGGCAAAGCCCAGAGGCAGACCGAGAAAGACTTGGCAGGAGGTTATAAGGACAGACTTGATACAGAGGAAGTTGAGTTTAGATCTAACACAGTCTAGATCAGATTGGAAGAGGGTCATTAATATACCCCGTCCAACCCATGCTAGCATGGAAAACGGACGTTAAGCCGAGAATGATGATAATGATGATGTAAACAGCCCGTTGTTACCATGCTAAAAATCAAACAGCAGTATATTTTTATTTTGTACAACAAGTTTTCATGACAGTAGGATAAAAAGTTCTTTCCAAACTATAATCAAAGATTGCAAAAGAATAACAATTAATTAGGCTAGCTTGGTATATACCTATTTAAAGTTGGACTTTTGAATTGAATTGGTGCAAAGATCAGGTCAAGTAACAGAAACAGAAGTTATTGCGACATTATTTGGGGAAATTAATTAAGATATAATGAATATATTTGATTGCATGAGAACCGTTTGTCAGAAATTAAAACGCCTCAGTAACAACAAATGTTGATGTTGAAAAACTTTCCTGATATATATTTAAAGAATTTCCGTTTCTGTAACTTGAGTGGCACTGATGTATGCTCAGCCGCAGGGTTAAAAAAGTTGATTTCCTGACGTGCCTACAATATAGCTACAAGCCGTCACAAAAATATGGCTCTCCATTCCCCCTCAATGTTAAAAACTGCCCTTTGTGCCTGAGCAACGTAAACAATTACACGTGACATACCTTTACATAAATATTGATCATGAGTGAGGACGGAACGTATTATCTGAAAAATATGTAGCTGGCTTTGTTCTTTCGCTACCTTTGCTAAACTTTTTGGTTCTTGGTTTTTGGTATAAAATTGTCAGAGACAACAAATTTTGTGGACGATTGTAGCTGGAACGCGCTACTATGTGATGGGACATTCCTACAGAATAGAATTATCTCACTCACTGTGTAGTATATGTATAAGCTACCTAGCTATAGCTAGTAGAAAATCTGTCTAAAAGAATTTTTCTATGCTAGCTATGTAGCTGATTTTATGCTAGCTAAAGTAGCTAATTTTATATTATATTTATATTTATATTAGGATAGAGCTGTATGCAATTTTTCAAGATTCACTTGACCTCAATATAGCTACTATATAGCTATAGGTGCATGATAATTATATTTTTTTAGCCCTGTCAGAAGGGAGGTTGGAGGTACGACTTCCTTAATAACATATAAAAAGCTAGCTAGCTAGCTTTATATATCCTATCTAAGTTTTATCATTATTCCAGCTAAGTCATGGTTTTATGCTAGCAAGCATTGGGTGTAAGTTTGGCTAAGAAGGGTTCATCAAATGTAAGAGAAATAATGATATATTAGCCAGCTAGCTCCATGCACTTTCTTTGTTGAAAATGTCCTTTCGTCTGATTTACGCTTGGTGACATCTTTAAAAAACAACAAAAACTCCGCCGCTGTGCTTAAAAAAAACATGTTGCCACGCTCACTAACAAATGTACCAAAGAATCACCATAATACATCGCTGGGAAACTGACCCAAAACAGCAGAATTTTTCATATTTTTGATGTATAGGGGGGCGACGCGCGGAAATCGTATAGAAATGCTATATACTCTCCACCGTGCTTCCTTTTTCTTTTATATTTGGCTTATTTAATGAGGAAATGGGCTCCGTTACGCTCCGCAATTAATCGAGCATCTGAAACGATTACCATGTCCACGTGTTGTTACTCCTGTTTCTCATATTCCATACGTCAATCAATTTTTCGGGAATTCTATAAAAAGGTGGAATTCCCAAAAGAATCAGTAGAATTTCAGTCGAGTATTGAGACAGACAAAAAAAACAACAAAAGATGAAGCTAATTGTTTTCTTCACTTTTTGCATTGCTGCAAGCATTGGACATGATCCTGGGGTGGATTTCAGCTTTCAATGTCCATCTAGTAAGTATCTTATTTGCTATGAAAAACCATCCAACAAATAATTAAAAGGGTTACCATTTCTTTTTGTTAGAGACGAGGATGAGTTCGTTCTCGAGTATTTTGAAGGCCGAATGCAAGATCGAGTTTGGCTTGCTGGTTGTACCAATAGCTAGTATAGGGAGTCAGTATAAGTACACTTTTCCAAAAAACACAGTCAAACTCTCATAAAAAATAAAGCGTACAAAAACGCTTGTGACGTCACAGCTGTTCATCACACCCCATCCCCGCAAAATCCCCTAACCATCAGCAAAAACTCAACAAAAATCAACGCATGCGCAAAACCGACAGTGCTATCATGCGCACGTTGAGTAGGGGGGATTCCCAACTTCGAAGCAATCTTTGGACGTTGTTGGTGTATATGTGTATATGTTGGTGCTGTGTTACTGGTGCTCTGTAGAACTGTGCGACAAAATAGGCGTCAGGTGCTCCATGAGATACAACCCCCCACAGGTGAGTACAAAACATACAACGAAATCCGGCTTTTTTCATGTCAAAGAAAACATGGCTGCTCATATGGGCGACGGCGGCGAGTACGTGTACGAGGGCTACTTTTGTGGAAGTGTGTGCTGCTTGGCTTACGTGGAGGAGCGAAAGGTGTATGACAGCGCGTACGACATGTCGCTGTGGTTGTTGAAAAGGCGCTACAAAGGCTTGCCCGCCCCAGACTGGAGACACCTCGTCAGATTTGGGGGCGACTTGACTCAAAAGGAATTCCTGGCATCGGGGTAGGTTCATAGGATGAAAAGGAAGATCTCGAAAGGTTGTGGAGCTCCTAGGTTATCTTATACCCCCTTGAGGGTATAAGATAAATGGAAGAAAATGCAATGACTGCGAACGCGTGCTTGACGAATATGATAGATGCACCTGCGGACGAAGGCTCATGATAAAGACTAAAATGCTGTGTTGGTACTGCTACCAGGAATTTATCACGCATAACGGGGGTAGTTGCGCGTGTGCGAGCAGAAGCAATCCTCGGACCTTGTTAAAAATTCAATAAAGGATGCTAAAATTCGAGAACGAAAATGTGAAACCTCGAGAATTCTACAACTTTGCTGCTACTTTTACCAACATCAGTGACATTAATGTGGACTATCTGGCAGTGTCAGATTACATTCCTGCCAACAAAGACAAGGATCAACGGTATATCGTGGGGTATCATACACGGGACCTCATAGTAGCTCTGAGGATAAAAACACCTGAAGTCTGGTCCAATGGAGTCAGTCAATACAATACCAGTGCCGTACCAGCGATGAGTATCGCTTTTGAAGAGTACCCTGATCTTATCGAAAAATATCGTCAAATTTGGAACAAGATCGAAGAGTTATATCTCAAAAATTGACGACGGAGCCAGTCAAAAAAGATCGCTATATCAACGCCAAGCTCAAATACTACAAGGACGCAATCACGACTAACTTTCATGGTCAACCAGTACCCTATAACGAGCCTTGCAAACTCAGTAGTGTGCTGGCGATATCATCCGTATACGTTCAAGGTAGCAACTACTACCCACAGGTACATGTTCTGGAATGTGGGTATAAAAACCTGAATAAATAGTTGTTATAGAAAAACCAGGGTTTTATAACCCCCTCCGGGGGTTATAAAACATACTAAGGTCTATAAACCGGTGGAGACTCTAGGTACTGCTTGCATACTGTACAGATTGAAGTTCTTTTAAGACGTCATCGCGCCCCTCTTGCCGACCTTTCGCTACTAACTGGGCGCGCTCTTGTTCATTGATTGAGTCAACAATCCGTTTGAAGCGTTGTCGCATCTGTTCCTTTAGCAGCATATACTTTTGCTTCTCTTGCATAATGAGGCTAAACTCGTAGTCGCTGATAACCCCGTTCTCGATGGCTTTTGAACATGTTATTATCACCCAGATCTCCTAGAAGCATTCACTTCATCCCGATTAATACCACTCGACAAAAAACCCGGTATACGACCAATAGGAGTTGGAGAGGTACTTAGAAGGATTGTTGGCAAGGTAATAGCGTGGACAGTTAACACCGAAATAAAAGCAGCTGCTGGACCACTGCAAACGTGTGCAGGTCATGGCGCAGGTACAGAGGAGGCAATTCATGCTATGAGGGAAATTTTTGAAAATGAAGCAACCGATGCAGTCCTACTTATAGATGCAAAGAACGCTTTCAATTCAATGAATCGCTCAGTAGCTTTACACAATATCCGAATAATATGCCCGGTACTATCTGCTTACATTATCAACACGTATCGTAAACCCTCACGACTATTTATATCAGGTTGTGCTGAAATCGAATCCAGAGAGGGAACCACTCAAGGTGATCCCTTGGCCATGCCGTGGTACTCTCTAAGTACATCTACCATCATCAATTATATGCAGATCGCTGAACCCGAAATCAAGCAAATATGGCTCGCTGATGACGCTGCTGCAGCTGGAAAGATATTGAATTTACATAGCTGGTATGAAAACCTGGTAAAAGAAGGAGAAAAATCAGGATATTATGTTAACAGATCAAAAACATGGTTAATTGTAAAATCGCAGAAACTAGCCCAGTATGCAAAAAGTCTATTTAAGAAGTCCTTAAATATTACCCTCGATAGAAAGAGACACTTGGGTGCTGTAATTGGTTCGAAAACTTTCAAGGATACGTACTGTAGTGATAAGGTCAAAAACTGGGCAAAAAAATTATCTAATTTGTCTAAGATAGCTCAAACTGAACCACATGCAGCTTATACAGCATTCACCAAAGCCTAGAAATCGAAGTTTACTTACTTTATGAGAACAATACAGGGTTTCGAAAACTATTTGGAACCAATTGAGAACGTATTGAACGATCACTTTCTGCCGACAATCTTTGCGCAGGATGAACCGCTACCAGAATACTTTAAAGCATTGCTTTCGTTATCACCAAGCGATGGTGGCTTAGGTATCCCAATTTTAACGCAAGAGTCACAACTTCAATTTGCAGGATCAAAGTTAATAACCAAACCACATGTGGAATCGATAATATCTCAAAGTAATATCATGTTTTCCGGTAGTTGCGATGGCAAAACAACCAAGGAACTGAATAAAGAAAATTCCAAGGCAAAAGAAGCTCTATTGAAAGAGAAAATTGACCATGTTGACTCAATTACACCACAGGATTTATTACCATTTGTCAAGCAAACTCGTGACAAAGAGGCGAGTTCATGGTTGAACGCCATTCCTATTGAACGACACGGGCTTGATTTGAATAAAGAGGAATTTAGTGACGCTTTAAGACTCCGTTACAATTTACCATTGAAAGGGTTACCAAGTTTTTGCACATGTGAAGATGCATTTACTGTCAATCATGCTCTTTCGTGCAAGAAAGGTGGATTTGTATCGAAAAGAAATGATAACGTTCGTGACTTACTAACATCGTTACTTAATCGTACATGTCACAACGTAGAAGCTGAACCACATCTTATTCCACTCACAAACGAGCATTTTCGTTTGAAATCAGCAAACAGAAGTGACGAATCTCGACTGGATATAAAGGCGAATGATTTTTGGCGACATGGACAAACGGCATTTTTCGATGTTCGTATCACGCACGTAAACTCCAAATGCTACAAAAATCAATCCACAACGAAAACCTTTCATGATCAAGAAATCAAGAAGAAGAGATCATATAATGAAAGGATAATAAATGTTGAACACACTGATAAATTTAGAAGAGTCAAATGAAACCTTAAATGCAATCATTTTACAAAGACTCCCTTAGGGAGTCAAAAAGGAGTCAAATTGAGACGCAAGAAGGAGTCAACCCGCAATGACTCCCTTTTGAGGTGCTCATTTGACTCCTTTAGGTTTCATTCTTTGCTTGACTCCTTGAAAGGAGTCATTGTTGCGTTCAATGATTGTTGTGCGTTCAATGATTGTTGTGTAGTGTGCTCACATGATTCCTCAAAAGGTTTCATCGGGAATATCGCATTTAATGATTTCTGCTGCGTTTGACTTTTTTATAAGAAAATACACTCAGATACAATCAGTTTGGGTTGAGATTATAGAAATGCGCCTTTTAATACTTGGGAAACTGTTTTACGAGAAGTCTGTAATTCCTTCTTGAGTCCGATATGAAGAAAGGTATACATGAGCAAACTGATTTTATACTTAGGCTCAGAAAAGCCAAATTTTAAAACATTAAGAAAACTTGTACATATAACAGCAAAAACATAGCAAATGTCTTTCTATATATATATATCAAAACCATAGTCCAAACCTCAAAAATGCCTTGTAAATTAAAGATTTTTCAGGTCAAATAAAGGAAAATTTAAGAATTGTTTATCCACCTGTACATAGCCTTATAACCCTATATCTCGATTAGACCTGTACATATTTTTTACTCTTGTTATTTTTATCAAAGATGGCTGACTCAAGCTGAAAAGCTTTACTTGTTCACTCTCTTTACATCCACTCATATCTGCATATAACATGGTGTCAGAATATTGAATTTGTTACACAAGAACCTTCACTCGCAATATTTCACAATACTCACAGTATTTTAATAATAATGGATTGTCTTAAGGCTCAAAAGGCACTGAACTTGGACATTCAAAAAACCTTGCCGAACTCTGGAAATCATGGAAGCAGGCATTTCAAATCTTCCTCCAAGCCACCGAATCTGCTGATAAGCCAGATATTGTCAAATCATCAATCCTTCTTCACTGCATAGGTAAGCAATGCAAAGAAATTTACGATAGCTTTGAATTCCATGAAGGAGATGAAATGAAATTGAACATTATTCTCCAGAAATTTGATGATCACTTCAAACCGAGAAAAAATTTGACTTTTATGAGATTTACATTCTTCACTGCTCGTCAGGATATCTTTGAGAAATTTGACGAATACTACACTAGATTATGTAAATTCAGCGAAGACTGTGTGAACTTCGGGATTCTCTCATCAAAGACATGATCATTATCGGTTTAAGAGACAAAAAACTTAAAGAACGCCTACTCCGCGAAAACGACATCAAATTAGAAAAAGTACTATCCAACTGCAGAGCTAGTGAGGTATCAAAGTTGCAAACAAAGTCTATTTTCACAACAAACCTGACTCAACTCCATCGTCATCAACTGCTAATTCTAATATCAATCAGATGATCCATCATCAAAAAAGCAAAGAAATCATGAAATGCAAATTCTGTGCTGGAAGTCATCCTCGTGGTTCATGCCCAGCATACGGCAAAATATGCAATACTTGTGAAAGTAAAGGACACTTGTCGAAAATCTAATCAAAACTTATCTCAACGTAATAATAAACCAAAGAGATACTCACAACGTCCATCAAAACCAGTTGGCTCAGTTGAACAAGAATATCAATCTAATTTAGACTCAGACAGTTCAAACTATGAATTCTTCCTGAGATCAATCGAACTTGAACCAACCTCCGAGAGCGAACGACATCAACGAAATATCCTATCCAACTGCATCAGACCATCCTGAATGGCTAATCGATCTCTCAACCAATGACACTGGTGCTCGCGCAAACGTTCTATCGATCTCTGTCTTTCAACGTCTCAGCAAAAAAGCCTACTTGTATATTTTGTATACATACCACACAAAAACCTGCTTGAAAAGTTTCACTCTGAAATTATTCTTGAATTAATGTATACAAAAAAGTTGTGTGGTCCTATTTTTATCTTTAACATATTATAAAAAAATATTTACGCCTGTGAAAAACATGTCAATTTCATATGTGCTCATGCAAGTTTTTGAAATTTGATATCTTAAGAACTGCCCTAGATTTTTAATAGTGGGAAGATTCCTCTATGCTGCTTTTCAAAAAAATTCACAGGAAAAAAGAAAAAAAATTATTTGTGTAGCATATTTTTAAGATTGTAGTAACTGTTTTACTTATGTGTTTAGTATTTTTACTTGTATATGTATATTATAAATTCCGGAAAACATTTCTAAAAATGGTCACCCAAAAACGTTCTTCCTCAAATCTTCAGAGTGTTGGCTTTGTAATTGAAATTTGCTTGTGCGAATTTAGGTTCTCTGAGTTATTGTTTGTCCACGCACGACCATAGGTGTAATACAATTTGAATATTTTTCGGTCCTAGTGTTTATTTTTCGTTATTGATAATAATTAATATTTTTAGTTCTTGATAATAATTAATATTTTTCGTTCCTAATATTTATTTATTTTTCGTTATTGATAATAATTAATATTTTTTGTTCCCAATATATTAATAAATTTATGTACATTTTTTAGCCTGAATTAACAAGGCAGTAAAACCTCCAATGATATATCTGATGTCTTTTTCTGCGCAATGAACGCGTAACGGGAACTATAATTACTCATTGAAACCCTTTAGGGACTCATTGATTGGGTGCCTGTGGGGAGTACATAAAAAGAGTCATAGAAAAATTGACTCCTTTAAAGGAATCATTTTGAATAGGTCGAAATGAGTAACAAGAAGGAGTCATTAATCATGACAACTTAAAAGGAGTCATTTGAGCACTTATTTTGACTCCTTTAATGTGCTCTTAATGACTCCCTAAAGGAGGTCCCCATAGGCACCGTAAAAAAAAAAACCTTTTTAAGTTTCATTTGACTCTTCTAAATTTATCGGTGCATGGTACTTTCACACCGCTTGTGATGGGTACAAATGGAGGTATGGGAAACGAATGTCACGTTTTTCTTCAAGAACTTGCAAAAAAACTCTCCATAAAACAAAGCGAAGACTACCCAACAGTGATTACATGGCTCCGAACAAAACTGTCCTTCAAAATTTTAAAGTCAACAATTTTATGCGTAAGAGGTTCGAGAGTGCCATGGAAAGTACCAAACAAAACAGACGTTGGTGTAGATATCATGTTGAATTCTTTTGAAGCAACTATGTTTTGAGATTTGAGATAATTTTGACACAAGTGATTGGTATAGTGGTAGTCTCTCCCCTATACTCATCGTCTTGGCTTATTCGATTTTTGTTATTAACTTGTTTATGATTTGATTCTGATAGCTTTCTTTGATGTCACGGTGTTTAACCCAACGGCCAAGATGTATCTGAAATCCAACTTATCAGCAGCTCATAGATCAAACGAACAGGAGAAGAAGAGGTCCTACAATAGAAGGATTTTATCTGTTGAGTCATTTACACCCTTAGTATTCACTGGCTTTGGAGGTATGGGTCGAGAGTGTCAAGTATTTTACTATCGCTTAGCTGAAAGGCTTGCTGAACAGAGGAAGATTAGCGTGAGCAAATCCATCAACTGGATACGAACGAGGTTTAAACTTCCACCTAATTAGATCGTGTCTGTTATGCCTACGACGATCTAGATCACCGTGGTCGAAACAGTCTGTTAGCGATGTTGATTTGAACCTAGTAACCACTGAAGCAAAACTTATCGATAGTTCCATTTGAGCGAGCACAAGAAAAAATAACAATAGCAACAAAAGAACTGTTAAATCTATATCTTAGTTGAATGTCTTGTTTGTAATGTATATGTCAGAAAAGATACTACTCTTATTAAAAAAATTTATTAAGGCTCAATACATTATTTACCTCAATTATAGGCCCCCAGTATAGTGCTCAACCGAGGAAATAGGGTAAATAATTTAACCAGTTTTAATTAGAACGTGTACGTTTTTACTAAGAAAGAACTTATAAGCTACGTCAAAGAAGTAAGTGTGATAATGGCTTTTAATTATAGCAGCCTGCTGGTTGTATATATGTTATAGCGTTAGTGTTTATTTAGTCGAGCAAGGTTTGACACAGTAAACATTTCTGTAAAATAAAGTACAACATTCAGTGTATAAATATTTTTAAAAAGCAAGTTATAAACAATAGTCAGAAAAGAATAGTTGATTCAAAGTCAGAACACGAAAATGAGTTCAGGAATCAGATCAAGAGAGGTGAGATATTTAGTTGACATAGAAGTAAAAAATTTTAACCAGAGATTATGAAATTGCAGCGAAGATGAATGGAATAGAAGGCAATATATTTCTATAGGAAATTAATTGGTACTAAGAAAATTGTAGTAACTGTAAAACGCAAACTCGTCCCCAATGCCGTTTGTCTCTTTTTTTACTAAAAAGAGAGAAAAGGCGATGGGGACGAGTTTGTGTAAAACGAACAATACTCGACTCTTCAAAGAGCTATCACCAGACCGACGAAAGCCTAGTTTTTTTATACGAACAGTGTTTTGCCATGCTCACAAAAGCTATTATATAAGTTAACGTATCCAGGATTTCGAAAGATCAATGCCTTAGTAAACTTTGATGGTGATGTTGACAATATCCGCTTGTTACAAAGCGTTGTTTTATTTAAATGTAACCATAAAATAGTCCAACAATGAACATCTTATCTTAAGCCACGAAAACCATGAAACAAAACTGGAGAAGAGGTAGCAAAAATCTTTTGCGAGCTTGGAGCCGATCCTCCTGGATTTGAAAAATCTTACATCGATGACTACATTGGTAAGAATAGTCGTTCGTTCAGTCGTTTGTTCAGTCGTTCGTTTTCGGTCAGTCGTTTGTTCAGTCGTTCGTTTATTTGTAGGTCTATTTTTGAGTCTATTGATCTCGTGTAGGTTATGGAATTTTTGCGACGCTAAACTTCCAGAAAAATGATTTCTTGTTGGAGTACCCTGGTACTTTGCTAACAGAAGAGGAAGGTGATGAGTTAATGAAAACTTATCCAGATGACATAGGATCCTTACTATTTTTTTATAAAAATAAATGCTAAGTCACTTTTAACACGACTTGAAAAAAAACTACCGTTACTTTTTCTTTCAGGCAGAATATTTTCTCAAAAATATTTTTTTACCTACAAAAGCACACAAGTTATTCATTTCGATTATAAAATGTGTAATAAATTTAAACAAGTACGTAAGAGTGTTTGTGAAACAAGTGGCTTTTTATGTTATAGCATTGATGCAACACATGAAGAAAGGTTAGGAAAATACGTCAACGATTCAAAGTTTCCCAACTCCGCAATGAAAAGTGTTATGTTAAATGGACACACTTGTGCTTATTTGCACTAAAAGACATTTGCCCTGGTGAGGAAATGCGATACTCGTATGGAGCTAGCGGTCTTTGGTGGAGAAAGGTTTGTGAATTTCTCTTTATGTTAATGCATCAAGCCTATGCGTGCCTACATTGAATACTGTCTTTTTATAGGATAAGAGGTCCAAGGTAAAATACACTTTGAGTGAACTTAAGGAAAAGAATAAGAAGGTAAAATAATAATCATTGCCCATTTGACACAACCTTTCAGGAAAACAGTGATTGTGACGTTGACTTTGCACTGGCAAGAAGTCAATACATAAAAGCTGGATTAACATTTATTATGTGGATCCACAAAATAAGGTACTATTGCTGATAATCGGGCACTTTATCTACATAATGAAAATTGGTATCATAAGATTTTGAATCTTGTTAAAGTATACGTTCTGCTTAGATAATCAAAATAGATTTACCAAAAAAACTTTTAAACTTAGCTAAAGCCCACTATATGAAATTTAGACTTGAAAGTCCAGAATCTTAAGAAATTCTAACAAAATCACAAGGCTGAAAAATATCTAAAGTTCATTATAACACGCAGTTTTTGGCAAAATACACTTTATACTATGAATTATTTTACTTCCGCAGGCTAGAAAACAGAAGACAGTTGACGATGGCGGGGATAATACAGTTGAGAGCGCAAACGAATTTTCAAATACAGTTAGTTTTTATTATTTTCCATTCTATATCGATTTCGCAATTATAACACGCAGTCTTTGCCAAAATAGCCTTTATACTATGAATTTTTTTTACTTCCGTAGGATAGAAGACAGGAGACACTTGACGAAGGCGGGGAGAATACAGTTGAGAGCGCAAACGAATTTTCAAATACAGTTAGTTTTTAATATTTTCCAATCCATATCGATTTCGCAATTTTAACACGCAGTCTTTGCCAAAATAGCCTTTATACTATGAATTTTTTTACTTCCGTAGGATAGAAGACAGGAGACAGTTGACGAAGGCGGAGAGAATACAGTTGAGAGCGCAAACGAATTTTCAAATACAGTTAGTTTTTAATATTTTCCAATCCATATCGATTTCGCAATTATAACATGCAGTCTTTGGCAAAATAGCCTTTATAATATGAATTGTTTTACTTCCGTAGGATAGAAAACAGAAGATAGTTGACGAAGGCGGAGAGAATACAGTTGAGAGCGTAAACGAATTTTCAAATACAGTTAGTTTTTAATATTTCTCAATCTATATTGATTTTGCAATTATAACACGTTGTTCTTACCAAAAATTTGCTCCTGTAGGATAAAAGACAGGCGACATGTGAGGGAAGTATTAACGATACAATTGAGAACCCGAAAGCAGTTCTAGATATGGTTAGTTTTAAACATTTCTCATTTTAAACTGGCTTTCCAATTACATTATCAGTTTTTTAAGCGAAGGCAAAATGTAAATATATATATAATTTATAATGTATTAATGTATTTTGATTGTCACCTGCTGGACATGGAAGAGTAAAAACAATTATTATCTAGTATTCTTGTAGGGCATTTTATACATTTTCTTGAGCTTGTTATTTTTACTCTCTGTGCCTGTAGAAAGTGGAAGTATTGCCAACTAAAGAATACAATGCGGCGGAAATGTTAAATGAAATTTTTAATCCTACCGATGCTCAGGAGTTAACGTACCTTACTGCTTAATCAGCACGAAGTCTTTTATATGAGCATTTTGGACTGACAAGTTGCCTAACACTCTTTACAAATACCAAAATGACTTTCAGTAGTAACAGAATGCTATAGTTATAGTATCAATACAAGTTTACTTTTAGTTTGCTGATGTCGATGAATTAACGTTAGAAGTTAGACGCTTACGTGTATGTTTACTTAGGATCTTCCGTAAAACTATCTGAGTTTATCGATTTAGGCTCTTTACTCTATTTTATTTTGCGATTTTACGATCTTATTTTATTTAAAGGAACGTCGTTATAAGAGGAAATGTTCTAAAAACAATTGGAAATATACCCTATCCTATTTTTGTAGAAAGAAATAACAAAATACCATAATACGACACAAGGAAATGTTTAATCCAATGTAACGCAGTCGTGCTGTCTGACCATGCAACTTGTTTGACCACTGGAAACCGTGCCAATGCCTCTCGCACGTTAGTTAGGAGGTTCAACGCCATGTGTGCAGATACCAACTCGAGCCTCGGTATAGTCAAGCTTCTTTTGGCTAATCTTGACTTTGAACACAGAACACCTTGTGATACAGCTGAATTCTGTTTGACAACAACATACACGGCTGCTGATGTCCGATCTTTACTTGCGTCGGCAAATGCGTTAAGTGTTATCTCCTCAATATCTTCTTGCTAGCTTGGAATAGATCTTGGAACTTCGAACATTGGCGGTAGGTGCGTCAACCAACGTTTCCATTTTGTGTACAAATCTTCGGGAAGCGGATTATCCCAGCCGGACTTGTTATTGCAAACAAGATGGTAAATAATCTTTCCAACAAAAGTGACCGGTGAGACCAAGCCGAGAGGGGATCGTAGATAGACGCTAGATACCTCAGTATACCTCTTTTGGAGTTGTCTACTGCAATCTCTGGAAAATTTAACGTAAATTTGTCGCTTTGTGTGTTCCACGGAATACCAAGGATGGCTGATTCCAAACATTTTGCTGATGTCGCTTGATCATCCAGTTCGAGATCTTGGACGTTAGAATGCCACACTTGGCGTCTCCGAGAATTTTGATTGCACGTGTTTTCAGCTCTTTTGCTTCTGTAGTTGTATTTGCTCCCCCAATGTCATCGTCTACATAGATATCCTCTTTCAGTAACTCGACTTTTTCGCGTGGTTCGTCTGTGTAGTTGCTAAAATGACAATCTATCGTTCCGCTGAGTAAAAATGAAGCTTGACCCAATCCCATCACAGCTTTTGTGAAGCGTAGTACTGTTGTTTTGCATGTAGACATATCCTCAATCCAGTAGAAACGGAGAGCCTCGCGGTCTTCTTTCGAATTCGGATCTGATGAAATGCTTGTTTTATGTCTCCAGTGATAGCAACAGGTCGCATTCGGTTTCTGGTTAAAATCGTCCAAAGCCGACTCATCAGTACGGGTCCTGTTTCAAGACAGTCGTTTAGCGATGGACTGCCGTCATTTTGCTTTGCGGACGCATCATAAACTAAGTTCGCTTTCCACATCAACCCCGTTTCGTACCAGCCTTCTGGATGTCGTGTTAGTTGCTCTTTAAATTCCGAGAAAAATCTAATCTTGGTCACCGTCTGTTGTGTCTTGGTTGCCAAGAACATCGAGTCGGCACAAATTATCGTAGTCAGTTGCGGATTGCGTCAGAAATGATTTATTGTCGATTTCTTCGCCTGGAGACATGACAACCCAACCAAACTTCGTGAGTTCTGCAACTGGCTGACCTGGTCTTCCAATTCGTGGCTCTTTCTTCATCTTTATTTTACAGTAAACGTCCAGTCCAATGACTAAATGTATCGGGAGCTCATCTAGAACTGCGACGTTGAAAGGAATTCCACGTAGATGTTCAAACGAATCTTTAAGTGTTGCGTAGTTTGGATTCGGAACCTTCTCCTTTTTCACCTGGCTTGCTTCACATGACGTTGAGAAGTTGGAGTTAACGCTTTTGAGGTTGATATCGTAGATGTTCACTTTGGTAGAAGCTGTGCTGATCAACGTCTCGATCTTCCGTTGCTCTGTCCTCTTTGGCTTGCTGCCCATAGCTTTTGCTAGACTGTCAGAAATGTAGTTGTTGCCTGCTCCACTGTCGAGTAAGGCACGGCATTTGTATGGCATTAACGCTGACCAGCACAATTGGATAAATGACTGCTTTCCCTACTGTTGTCCCCGTGAACTCTGAAGTAGTTGGCTTGTCGCAGATTGACGTGTGGTGTCTTCCATTACATTTGAAGCCATTTCGACTTTTGCATGCGGATGCTTGATGATTACCGTTTGTACAATTGAAGCAACGTCGCTTGGATTTTAGGATGTTCCGTCTCTCAGTGGTGCTAGTAAACTTCTTACATTTCGTTGGTTTGTGATCACCTTCACAATACACGCACACGCTGGGTTGATTTGTGGTTGGAAATGCTCCGTCTGTCGTCTTCTTTGGTTGTTGCTGCTGCTGTTTTTAGTTTTTCAGGTTCCTTTCAGTCCATTCTCCAAGCGCGGCGACGAATTGTGCAAAGTCCCATTCTTGCCAGTCCTTATCTAAACGTACAAGGTCTGATCGTATTCCATGAAGTTTATCCAACGTCATACGTACGTATCCTTCGATTTGCTCCAACTTTCCCATTGTTTCAAGTGACTGAACACTGTTGACCAGCGTTACATAGAAATCGTTAATTTTGCTTGCATTGCTTCCGTTGAGTGTAGGTAATGTCATGATGCGTTGAATGTGGGCATTGATGATTTCGCTGGTTTTCCCGTACTTCGTTTGAAGGATAGTTTTCGCTCTTTCGTAACCTTCGGGTGTGAAAGGTAACCCGTTGACCAAGGCGAGGGCTTGTGCAGGAAGCATGTCTCTTAAATAAGAAAATTTTGTCACTGGTGAGATATTTGAACCATCGATTTCTGCTTGAAATTGGTTCCAAAACCGGAACCAATCAATGTGTGTTGCGTTGAACTTTTCAATTTGTAGCTTCGGGAGCTTTGCGTTCGGTTTTAAGTCTCGTTTTGAATCTTCTTTTACCACCGTTGCCGAAACTTTGGTCGCCTCAACGTCTCTTTTGTTTACTTCTCTCAAAGCTTCCTTGATGCCGGTGATCATTACGTCAAAAGGATCGACGCTAGCTTGTAATGTTTCTGTCCATTTATCCATTTCTTCTGGTGGCGTATCTTCAGTTATCATTTCTTCGATCACGACATACTTCATTTCGTCAATATCACCTAATGATATCTCGAGGATTTTTAGCTTGATGGTGAGTTCTCGTTCGTTTTTTCTTGCTAGAAGAGTGTCCATATCTTTTGTTGCTTAATGGAGCATCTTCAGCTTAACGTCGATTTTCTTTCGTTGATGATAGAATACTCTCACGACCAGAGGCTACACAGAGAACTTTGTATGTAAAGAACTCTCACTGGCACCTCAAGAGTGTAGTAGCTCGTAAAAACCAACCAGTGTTCTTTTACTTGTTTTGAAAGTCTTCTGGTCAAGTTTTCCCGATTATGTAGAAAGTTTGTAGCGCTTGTAAAAACCGTCTTACATTGATATTTTTGTAACGCTAGTGAAAACCGTCTTCTTTGTTAACACAAGTTTCCCCGATTATGAAGAAAGTTTTTAAACAGAGAAGGAGAGAAAATTTTGAACATTGCAGCAAGGCACAATGAAATACTCAACCTGTTAAGTTTTAGGATTAAATCATAGAGGTTTTGTTCCTCCTAAGTTACTGCCAAAAAGACAGTTAAACTTCCTTTTGGCAGGATACACAATATCAGTGAAAAAAAACAAAACAAAAAAAAACACAAAAAAAAACACACACACACACACACACAACAAAGATTGCACAATACCAACCTTGACACCAAACGGTTTCGCCCCAAAGCCTCAACCAAGGGGTGTCAGGATTCCAGGCGGGGCACCTCTAATCCGAGGTCCACTAAGTGGTCATCAGGAGGCCCTGGAATCCTCTTCTGTCATCAAATGTTCTTTAATCCGTGCAATCTATTGACATATAAAACAAGGGTTGACTGGGGTAATAAGTGGGGACTTGTAGGAACCTGTAAAAAGGGAACTAAGCAAGTCAAACCACCTTGCTAGGCGACGTTTTTATATATAAATTTTTTTTTAAACTTTTTCTATTATTTTAAACTGCCTGAAAGAAAAAGACGTAGGACAGTTTGCTGTTAAGTTCCTTCCAAACGTCACATTGTGTCACAGCTCTGTCATTGCAGTGAAGCCACTGGTCTGTCTTATGGTCTTGAACAATGGCTGTATAGTGCCCATTATTAAGAGAACCAGAGTGGTTTATAAGCGCTCTGATCTTAAAGTGCTTACGGCTTCTTACCTCAGGGTCGATGGTAACAGGAAGGGATAAGAAGTCTGGGAAACAAGAAACTGGCGACACTTGTTTTGTGATATGACCATTTGACATGATGAAACGTTTTAACTGAACAATAAGGTGTGAACCACTGTTCACAATTTCCGTGTCTCGTGTTGCTGTTTGATGGGAATTACAAAGAGGGCAAAACCACTTATCATTCCCTGTCAAAACCTCGGGTTGTAAGAAAAGGTTCAATGACTCTTGAATTGTGGGTCTTGGTTGCAATTCAAGAAATAGAGACATTTCATCAGTAGAGTGCGATTGGAAACATGTGTCACATGTGATTGTAGTTCTAGTACAAAACTGGAACATGGTGGTAGTAAAAAGCGAGTCTGTAGCAAGTTCACTTAGCAAATAACCTAGGATCTCAGGCACATCATGCTGTGTAAAAATATCAAAATTACCCTTCACTTTACTTATAGCATTTTTTAGGGCTGCAAGGAAAGCGGATGGATCAAGTGGGACTTTCGAAGATGACAATTGGTGGAAAACATTCGAGCAAGCTGAAGCAAGAGGTGACAAGGAAGGATTTCCTGCTGAAAGGGTTACATGGATTTGCGGCAGGGAGTTTAAACATTGCAGAATAGAATTTGCATAGCAAGTGTTACCCTTATTTTGTATTCCACTGTTTCTAAGCATTAACTCTTTTGTTGACCCTGAGGATGTCATTTTCCTGTCAGTTATGTGGACTCAGTACAAAAGCACACTACGTACTTTTCTTTTTCTTTTTTAGGTTGAAGCGCAAAGCCCCATGACTTGCCTTCCCGTGGCGCGCTTCGTTAGGTGGATTATTTTCTTTTTAAGGAGATAATTCATGAACTAAAAGTCAGGGCATGCCATGTTAAAATTGCATCACATATATTTGGTATCGAAAAGACTCAAGAAGCATCAACTGCAGGTAACTTACTTACCAATATATTAATATTATACGGTCTGTATGTAACCATTGAATTATCTTTTTACAGGAAACAAAAATAGGAAAGTATTATCATAATAATTTATTATTTTTTAGGTTTATGGAGGTTTATGGAAAACAAAATCCCAAGTTTTCTTTTTCGTAACATTATCGTTTTCGTAAGTTACCCGAATTGAAATCATGAACGGTTTGTACAAGATTGAGGATTTGGCGACTATCGTCAACAGTCAGGCACAGGACAAGATCCAGCTGTTTGTCCTGAAAAATGGACTCTGCAGGCTCCGTGTCAGTGAGGGGTACACGTTGGTTATTAACACACGACTGCAAGAGCTGGTGGTATAAATTATACAAAGGGAGATTATGATGCCTTCTACAAGACTGACGTTTACCAAGTCCTCAGTTGGATGAAGACGACTGCCTACTTAACGGAAAAAAGTCAAAAATTCTCGCTTTGCTTCCCACCAAAGAGTTGAATGCCTGGGGGGACATGCTTACATGGAGTTTTGACACTCCGATATACCTTCCTTTGAAGGGTTCTACAGATCGCCTCGAGTTTATGCTGACAGATGAATTTCACCACAACAAAAATGTTTCGTTTACGGGAATGACGATGTGTTTGCTTATAGAATAAATGATGAACGATATAGCCAAGTTGTATCCAGATTTATCAAGTGCGCCTGAGGACGATACTATGCAGGATGAAAGTCAAAAATATAGACTTGACAATCGTGATTCCACCCATGGCAATACACAGTGGAGCACCAAGACCCGAGGCTAAGGCTCCGATTCCGACCCCCGAGGTGATAATACTAACACCTAGTAGCCCATGATCACAGTATCGGACCCAGGTCCCATGCATTTTGTGCGATCTCTTCCCTCAATTCCTTTCCTTCGATACTGAAATTTTTGGAACATAATATGCAGCGATATATATCAGAATCCATTCCGGAAGGACCAGCAGATCCCTTAGTTCTCAGACTAGCTTTCAAAATAGATTGTTCATCAATAGAGTTAAAATGTGCGGTGGTACATAATCAATAGGTCCGTATAAGAGCACGTTGTCGACTATCGGTGCAGGGTTAGGATGTTTTTCCATGGATTCGTTTTTCACGTTTTCTGAGAGGGAAAGAACGCCACTGGAACTTTCTTTTTCAAGGAACTTCAAAGCGGCTGATAGCTTTCCTTCCATTACAAGTTTTGAAAAGATTCTGGAAGTGTCTTCAAAGGATCTTTCTTTTTTCGATGAAACAAACTTGTGCTGGATAGTTTTAACTTCTCTGAACAATAAACTCAAATCACCGTTCCGCCACATTTCTAACCTCCTCAAAATACATTCAGCGTGTTCTTTCGTCTTAGATCTAGGTGACGGTTTTTGTAGAATAAGAGTGGGTAGCACCATGAACGCTTTTAAGGTAACAGAGTTTAATTTGGAATTACAACTATTGAAGTGTTTCAGCCAATACGTCAACTCTTTTATGTACATTTTCCCAGCTTTACCGGTAGGAACGTTGAAAATATGTCTTCGAAAATGCACAATTTCATTATAGATGTTATTTATCGTTTTTATAAATTCTGCATAATGTATATTTCCCCAAAAATCGTTATCGGACTCGAGTATGTTTTTTGGAATGATATCGATGGGTGGTAAATTGGCTTCATTGATGGTATTTACTAAATCCGATGTAAGTTGTTGGTCGTTTTGTGCACGAGTTCATATGACGTTTCAATCCATGAGTACTTCTACAAACCTTTTTACAATGTAAGCATGTATGTGTTGTAATTACTTTAATATTCACCATTGTAATAATGATCGTACTTGTTGTTGATTACTCTAATTCGACAATCATTAAGCAAATAAACGAAAACATATGTTCTCCTCCGTTGATGATATAGAATTATAAGAGAAAGTTATGGCAAAACATGAATTAAAATTTTTGTGGTGATATCAATAAACTTCTCTAACTTATCAACGATAGAATAATAATACTCCAATCTTCGATTTCCTTTTCAGTAACAATACGGAAAACAATCAACTCAAAAATAAACACCAATATGTTCATCACTAAATTTCAACAATTTTTATCCATTTACTCTATATGCGCGAGAGCTTGAAATAACACGTCTGCCTATTAGTCTCGTCATTTTGCTCCTTATAAAATGATTTCAAAGAAATTTAAAGGGTAGTTTTACATATTGATCATACAGCATAGCAAAAAAGAGTTATTAAAAATAAACGGCAGGAGGTTCGGCATCCGTCCCCCTCCCCTGGACCAAGTAGGGTTACAGCCTGATATTTAAATTAACGCACTTGCAATTTTCGAGAAAACATAGGTTCTTTGTTTGCGCAAATGAATTCAAGTCTAAGAAGAAAGTTTGTGATACATTAGCACAAAATATTTTCTTTGATCTACGTACAACTTACGCACTAACGTGAAAACAGGCCCGAAGAAGAAATTTGAAAGTTGGGGGCTAAAAAAGTATATAAGTATTTAGTATATAAGGATACCCCAGTATGGTTGGGACTGAGGAGGAAGAAAATATTGTCAATTTTACTCCAAAT
This sequence comes from Hydractinia echinata, assembly GCA_030067915.1. Taxonomy (NCBI): domain Eukaryota; kingdom Metazoa; phylum Cnidaria; class Hydrozoa; order Anthoathecata; family Hydractiniidae; genus Hydractinia; species Hydractinia echinata. Next base: position 1,902,039 of record JASGCC010000012.1, on the reverse strand, counting down.
TCTATAATTTCGCTTTCAAGTTTCTACAAAGATTAGCTTATATTTAATACAAAACGCCCCAGATGAGTTATTATACAAGGTACAAAAATTATACTGCTAACATCTTTCTGATGGATGATCTCAATCAGCATAGCTCATTTTCACGTTTGCGCAGCATGTTTTGCGCTTTGATACAGAGGCACGTAAAAAGGTTTTCTTGTCTCGCACCAAAAAAGTAGGATGGAGGGAGTATTATGATCTTGTGATTAACATAATAAAAACAGGCAGGAGCAATAGCTGGTGTCCAGGTCAGAAGTATTAAATACTTCAGGTCAAATTCTTTTATATTTCGTTTTTATAGTTATTTATTTGTAACAGCTTAGATTACTGCCGAAGATAGATATTTTCAAGTTACGTCGGCGGATCGTTCTTAGTGCGTTAAATTCAATATATGATTTTCAAGTTACTTTTAAAAGTGACATCATAAAAATTTTAATGGTTCTAGAAGGTTCGGATATTTGGAGGGCAAAATCAAAATCAAATCAATCTCCCATTTATATATTTTTAGCATAAAAAGAAGAAACACCACTTGGACAAGTTGATGGAAAAAACCTGGGCCACTTAAAACGTTAAACACATTATTTTATAACTAACATATTTGGATGAGGTTTAATGTTAATGTTGCTTTCAAATTTTCGGTTTTTAAAGGAGTTGACATTTATGCTGCTTGCATAAAAAAGGCGTATAAATGAATTTCTTTTCTAAATTCCCCCCTGGAAAACGCCCAAAATAAATTATTTATTTTGAAACGATGTCCCGGAGCAAAACTATTTCTAGGTCCCTGAGTTTAAGCAATATAAATATTTGACACATTTTCTGGTTTTCTACAGAATAATAATCAAGCTAAGCTATCAAGATGGCGGAGAGAGCGGACGTGTTGTTTTTGTTATACTTGTTTATACTTGGCTTATATGTTGTTAATTATGAAAAGCAACGTTTTACTACACCGAATCGTATTAACGAAACTTGCAGTGATGGAGAATCGTTCGAAAGAGATGATTTATCTACTCTTTCATGCTCATGGTTTTATAAACTACGTAGAAATATAACAAATCAATATTCCAAATCTTTTACTGCTCTCATATTAATCATGTTATGTGGAGACGTACAGGGGAACCCTGGTCCTAATTTTACATGTATCGCGGACTTTGTTAAATCTAAAGGTTGTACTGTGCTCCATCAAAATATTAGAGGGTTATGTGGGAAGAAAGATCTCCTTGAAGATATTTGATTTAAAATAAAAAAATCGACATTCTCTCTTTGAGTGAAACATTTGTTGCTAACGACGAGTTGTTTGACACAGAAATCCGGGGGTTCGACTTCGTGCATAAGAGTCGTACAACTGGAATGGGAGGAGGAGTGGGTGCATATATCAAGCAAGGTGTTCCATATGTGAGAAGAAGAGACCTCGAGAAAAAGGATATTGAAATTTTATGGCTCGAAATATCATTTAAAAATGCGAAGAAATTTCTCATTGGTATTTTATATCGACCCCCAGATTCCTCGAAGCATTTACACAAAAACTTTACAACATCGTTGAAAGAGATTTTACAAATCCCATCAAATGAACAGAAGGAAGTTAGTATCTTGGGAGATATAAATTGTGATTTTCTTATAAGATACGATCACAAAGAAATAAAAGATATATTCACTACCTTTGGTTTCAAACAATTAGTTACACAACCAACAATAGACGTTAATAGACGTTGTATTATCAAACCCTCCGAAGACCATTTCACATTGTAAAACGCTTTTATCCAGTCTAAGTGATCACGACATGGTTGGCTATATCAGAAAGAAAGTTGTTACAAAATTCGCTCCAAGGAAATTAACGAGTCGGAATTACAAACATTATAATCCAGAAACAGTCCGTGATGAGTTGGGGACAATAGATTGGGAACCTTTCACGCAATGTAATGATTCAAATAAATGCTGGAATTTCCTAAAAGAAACACTAACATCATGTATAGACGAACATGCACCGTATACCACCAAAACTGTGAAAGGTAAGCCAATTCCATGGCTCACGGAAAACATTAAAAGCGAAATGAATTATCGTGACAATTTATTACGGAAAGCAAGAAAGTCAGGTAAAGATTACGACTGGTCAGTCTATAAACGGAAGAAAAACTACGTAAATAATCTGATCAAAAAAGGCAAAGCAGAATACAGTAAAAATCAACTCCAAGAAAATGTTTCCAAACCTGAAACTTTCTGGAAATGCTTGAAAAATCTCTTTCCTACGAAGGCAAAAAGGACTATATCAAACGCTAAATTCAGCATTACCCTATTCCAACTGGGCTTTTAAGGGCTCTGAATCGCTGGGGAACCATTTGGTCCCCCTATGTATCTTTTGATTGGGAAATGGTATTTACTTCAAATTTGGTAGGGAGTTAGTATTTAATAAGTAAAGTTCATTTGAGAAAAAAAATTCATGATGACGTCATTATTTTTTAGGTGATGTCATCACAACTCCTCAATTTGGTCTGACCTAATGAGAGTAAGAAATCAGTTTTATTAGTTACAACATCAATTCTTATTTGTTTTATCATTTTTAGTTCAAATAATTCAAAAATAACTTTTTTTAGGTAATGTCACTTATATTATGACGTCATCGTCATCCGAAAAAGTGGGCGTTTCCCTTTACAGCACATCACTATAATTAAAAAAGTATCAAAGGTTTTGATTTAATTTTTTTTTCCACAAGAGTAAAGACTAATTAGATATTTGTAATCCCTGTAAAATTTGCAAAAAAATGATATATAACACGGCTGTTTCAAGCGAGAAATTTAGAATTAGCGCATGCGCCATTTTTAACCGTTTACGGGCTTTAAAAATGTCGCGTTAAAAACAAAACAAACATAGCATGGTATTTACATCCATCTTGATCTTAAAGATAAAAGTTCACTGGATATAAAGTATGGTTGGTTTGCCTACGTGGAAGTTTGAATCAACAACTTTCGTTATTTGTTTTGGAATGTGGAAGCAGTTTACCAGAAAAAACACAACTCAAAGATCGATAACATTTTTGCTTGCATGGAGAGTATACCTAGCTTGATGGTTGAAATACACAAGTCAAGAGTTTTCCAAAGCTTGGGGAAATTCTTATCGCACTCTACAATGTTGTCACAAGGGATTTTGAAAATTTTGTGACCACTTCAATTTTTTTTGCTGAGAAATTTCAATTTTAAAATGCCCAAAGTTTAAGGAGCATTATGAAAAGTTGTTAAACGTTACCAATTGAGTAAATTGAACTTTTCAGACAGGTACGTAGCTATACAAAGTAATATCTAGCTAAATATATAGTTTAACATTCTTTAATAAGTTCCCTTTCTCTACTTCTGGTCTTATTCCCTGTGCTTCTTGGACTTGTTGTAAGCAAATGTCGGTTCATCAGATACCGCAAACGTTCTACCGGATTTTTAAATTTGCTGTATATATCGGATTTTCATATGCTTAAAATCCAAAGCCAGCTTTCAATTTTTTTAAAAGAGGTATCGTGGTATTCAATCATAAGTAATTTTGGGCCTTTAACATTTTGTGGCAATGATTTCCAATGAAGCTTTTGCCATGGTAAGCTTGCCGTTGTACGCCCAATTTATTTAACGTGACATCTAAAGAGGATGCACAAAGTCCAACAATATCAGACATTTAGTTTCATTTCTCATGTTGTCTCTTCTACTTGTGTTTGTTGTTATTGTAGATTCAAGATCAACAACAAAGTTATATTACGTCTTCATTGTCATCACTGGATACCACTGCCCAATGAATTTCTTCCTGAAGTGACTCCAAGTTTTCCTCAACTTGAATAATTTTTTCTTCGATCACGAATAGTTGCATCGGATGTTCAATATATAAACTTTTACAAATGTTTAACTGGGATGTAACGGTTCTTTGTGAGAATGTTTTTGAGAATTACCTTAAGTTGATTAATTCTTGCAAATATTAATTTTTCTCGAACTTCTTGATTTTTATCCATATGAAAGTCTTAATCAACTGAAGGTAAATCCCATAATTATAAATTATATATAACTATACTTACTGCAAACATATATATATATCACTTTTTACGAGGCATTATGTTATAGTTTGTTTGATTTCAAAATTTTGAGTTGAGAAACACTGTTAATATACTGAAAACAATTTTCTTTATAAACGCAATATTGTACAAACCTGTGGCCCTTTGCCGGACAACTGAAATGTATTATTTTTCAGTTTAGACTGTTTCGTCTTAATACCAACTACGTGTGTCATCAGTCTCTCAACATTGGAGGAATTGTTTTTAAAGTGGTTAGTTGTAGGATGTCTACAGCTTTATTAATGTTGTCGTCGCTTTCTTCGTGCAAACATTTTCTCAGTCTGCTTGAATGTACTTTTTTAGAAGGTCTTCCACCCTTTGCTTGCTGTACAATTTTCTGGAATGATTTATAATTTTCAAGAAAATGTGGAGTCCACTCTACACATTTTAATTGTATTGTTTTTCTTCGGTTTTTGACATTTTGTACGCAGCAATAGCACTTATTGCAAAATTTTGGTGGGTATACCTGACACATCTGTACCAAAATTAATGTTTAATATAGATGTCCGACGATTTGCATGTTCAGCCACTTTATAAATACTTTTTCCAGTGAGTGTACATAAGTACTTTTTCCAGTGAGTGTACACCCACATATTCTACAAGGTCAGCCATTTTTCACTAAGTTTAGGCGAATACATCTTCATAACAAAAAATGAAGTGTTATTGGTATTTTCCACAAAGTACAAGCCACTATTAAATAAACTGTGGCTAGTAGTAGAGACCTTCAAAAAACTCTTGATTGGCTTGTATACGTTCTTGAGTGATAGGTGAAAATATACGATTTTACAAGTACCCTTAGCTCAGCTAGCTATTTCCCGCGCGGTTGAAAGTTTTGTAGTTTAAAAATTAAATACACGAGTAGTCAGGTCCTTATTAAAGCAAATTCAAACTATTCCATTCATCGAAGATAAGAAATGCAAGCAAGAAAGACTTTAAGTTACGTGTAAATATTCATGATGTTTTTGTTTACATATTTCCCGAACTCGCCCGAGACATCTTCGAAACGCTTAATTTCCGATTTGCTCGCTTTGAAACAGCCGTGATAACACTATATAGTTTAATTATATATCAATTTTCAATTTTTAAAGGATGACAATAGATTAGTGACGTGAAAATGTACCTAAAATGAGTAATTGACATATTTTTGTATTCTTTTTTGCTTCTATATTGCCTAACAATAGTAAATATATTGAAATAAAGTAAATTTGGCCAAATTGAAAATATCTCATTTTTTTGGATTTTGACAAACGTCAATAAAATGAATGAATGCTGAAGGTGAGCATATATTTTTCCAAAAAAAAATGTCGCCAATATATCCCCAAGTAAATTTTAGGAAAAGTCAGAAAATATCAGGGTTACACAATAATCGGATAAAAAGTTATGCAAAAAAAACTGATAGGGGGACCATAGTGGTCCCCAGTTGGAATAGGGTTAACGGAACCAAGACCGCGAATAAAAAGGAAATTGCAAATGGGTTCTGCTCGTTTTTCCACAGTACAGTAAGACCGGAACGATTAAACTGAAAAACTTTACCTGGTCAAGACCTCGAAATTCCAGGAAGAATGTATCGAGCCAATTTCACTTCCAACATGTATCAGTTCCAGTGGTTAAAAAGTATTTACGGGAGCTGAAGAAAAATAAATCAGACGGTATAGACAAAATTCCAGCTCGTCTACTAAAGGACTGTGCACATGAGCTAGCTCCACCGATAGCTCATTTGATAAACACCATTTTAAAAACTTCTATAATTCCAGCAGATTTTAAAATTGGCAAGGTTACACCTATTTACAAGAGCGGAGAGAAACATCTTTTCGACAACTATCGGCCAATAACGGTGTTACCAATCATATCAAAGAAACTTTCAAAATACCTGGAATCGAATAATCTTTTGTCATCAAAACAATTTGGGTTCCGTAAGCATAGATCAACTGAAACTGCTGCAACTTTGTTCTTGGATGACATTCACAAAGCCATGAATAAATCACAACTAACTGGCGCCTTTTTTATCGATCTTAGCAAGGTTTTTGATAAAATAAGTCATAGCGCCATTCTGAATAAACTCCCGAATTATGGCATTCTCGATCATGAATATTTTACAGATTACTTGTTTAACCGTTGGCAGATGTGCTCACTTCTTGTCTTTTCCATTTCACACCAGTGCCTTTGTTTTTTTTCTTTCTGTGGTTCTCTTTTTTGTTTGTGATTTCTAATGTTTTTAACTGTGTTTATAATGTACATATAATAAATAATGTTTTTAACTTTTCATATTTATTAACAAACAGGACTTCATAGGACGAACAGTTTATTTTTAACTGATATTTAGAACCTGTAAAAATATTACTGAAATAAATAAATAAATAAAAAACCTTAGAAAACAGTATATTATTTGATTTTAACCCAATTTTTTGATCTGTGTAAGTATTTGAGGGTAGCATAACGTGCATGCTATCCATAAAGTCTGACAGAGTTATACCTCGGCAAATCTGACGTCAGCGTTTTTTGTGTGTCGTCTTGAGAAATTTTAGGTCAGGTAAAATATTATTACCTATCAAAACGGCGTTTGAGCCCGTTCTGTATAATACTTGGCTATTTTGCTATGATTTTCTGTTAGTAATATACAATGGTTTATAACATCATCTATTTTTACACACAGTAAATCCTGAAATTGAATTGTTGCTTGTTGACTATCTACTTAGGAAGACCAAATTTGTGTGTTTGTTTCACCAGTTACAATGGTACGCAGATCAAAGTCAAACTTTCGTTTTGATCACTTCGTCGTTGTATGAAAACTGCCCCGATTAACACTGGCTTTCTCAGTATGAACACGTCAGGTAGTCTAACTATGTTTTTTTTAGTGCCTGATTAAAGTTATTTTGCCTGCCGAAAGCATGCTTTTCCAGACATGCCAAACATATCAAAGTACCAACTTTTTAGTAAACAAACTTCATCTTATATATTAATTCCCTTGCGTGAGTAAAACTGTGAGTCCACGACACGGAAATCACGGGTTACTTTCTTATGACGTGGCTGTACGCTAAACTTTAACTAAAAAAATTAGGGTTGTACTTCATAGAAATCGCACATAAGGTGTAAATATATAACCCGCTGCTAATAACGATATAAATATATATACCCTTATGCCAAAAAATCTATATGAGCATATATATAGGTATCGCTACATATGAAACGGTATTAGATATTCACAAAGCATACGGACTGTTAAATGAAGTTCCTAGCATAAAACGGAAATTGTATTTACGAAAAAGATGGCTGTTCTTTTTTAGTATTCTCTACTCTTTCATTCAAAATAAATCTTTAAAAAAACATTTGAAGAAGAGCTTGGTTTTATAAATTAATCATAGCAAGGTTCTGTAAGGTTTTTTCATGTTTTTTTTTTTCAGTTTTGATGATATTATTGATGCCAGACATGTTTTATAGCTAGCATCATAAAAAGCCAACCATCAACAACAACAGCTAGCTACAATCGTTGCCAAAAGTAGTTGAGACAAATGCAAAAACTGACCATTAGTGGCAGAAAAGGCAATAAATACAGAATTATGATTCTTTTTATCCCCTCCCCCCTTTACACAATGTTGGAGAGTCATATCAGCAAACTTCTGTCTTTAAAAAACCTGAGCGCAACATTGTCTGGGGGGTGCGGGGGTGAAAGTGTGGAAATAATTCGAATTTTAAAAAACGTCTCAACACTTTTGGCAACGATTGTCTCTAAAAATATTAATTTCACGGAAAAGGTCACCTAACCGGGACCAACTACCCGTGAAATTGTGCACAACCAATACATAATATTTTGAGACCTAATGCATGGGACCAAAAATAAAAATCAATACACTTGATGAAAAACTTTATATTGGTTCCATAATGGTGCCCATAACATTTAAATATAAAAAACGTCATAAAAAATGCAAAATAAGATCATTTTGACACTGTTTACACCATTCAAAAGGCTCAAAATCAACTTTTTCTAAAAAATTAAACAACTTTATAATATTTAGTACCAATCAACATAAAAATGTAGTGTCAGGCACACTCCATTAGTACATTTAATAAACACGACCGAGTCAATAAAACTTTCGCTCAAGGTAATGCGCCATCAGTCTCCAAAGGTGTTTGCTGCATGGAAACTGCACTGAAAAGGGGTTAGCACCTCACCTTCTTGTTACGGATGCTTTGCAGAGTGTCGTTTCAAGGGCCATTGTCATTACCAAGGACTGGGTCTAAAAAAAAACATTCCGTTTTAAAATTATTCTAATATGGTAAAGTGCTGATGGTAAACTGTTACAGTTTACCGTACAGTTTACCGCTACGTATCCATGCATAAAAACTATTTTACTGGTAATAATTCCTATAAAACACTATTTCACCTTTTAACGGATGGTTAGCAACATTTCAAAATTAAAATTAGCACGGTAATGCCTTTATATGTGAAAAATCCGCACAGTTTACCGTTTTTTATTAATAGAGAATATAACTATTACTTCTTATAACCAGTTAAAATGGTAAACTGTTAACATTTTCCTATACGGAGCAGTTTAAGAAGTTATTTTGTATTGGTTCCATTCCCTGAACTAGAAAGCATGTCAAAGCACCTTTTTTAATTTTATATTCTGCATTGTAGGTTGTACACCAGTTAATTTGTACGGTAAACTGTGCGGTAAACTGTATACACTTTACCATGGCACTTTACCATCACAGTCTGCTCTTATAAGGTGTGTGTGAAAATCAGTGTGTTATTCCCTCTCGCTTTCCCCATCGTACATTGAACAATCAAATTGGTTTAGTTTCAGTTTGTTCGAGCGAACATGTTGTTGTAGTTTGCTCTGGTTATCTACCAATATATAAGTGTTGATATTGGCAATTTGTGTTTCGTTCTTTTTAAAAAAACTAACTGAATAATGAGATCATCAGTTGATTTCTACCGTCATTGGAGTTTTCGGCCCCGTCCTAGCACGGACTAATCAATAACTCCTCGTGATAGTGGGCCATACCTTGGTTTAGGTATTCTCATCAGTTAGTAAAAACAATTTTCTTTTTTCAACTTACCGTTCTTATTGTCGTGCAACTGAAACAAATTCAAAGGATCGTTTTGATTCATGATGCGTATGTATATCTTGCGTATGTATATCTTGCGTATGTATGTCTTGCTACGACAGCTACTCGAGTGAAAAGAGGTCGATTATAAGACATGTGCAGCCATATATAGTTGAAGGGCCGTTTAAACGGGCCGTTGTCGACTGTTGTTCGTGTTTTTCAAAAAAGCGCAATGTGAGTATTAGTTGTTGCCATAGCGATATGGGTTATAATCAATTTAAGAGACCGGTTGCAACTTTGTACTCAGGTCTCTTTTTAAGTAAAACACAATTTAGGATTTTAGTACGGCTAATTTCAGAGTTGGACACGGCTAAAGGTGTCCATGCGTTACGTTTTTGGTGAAGATTTGTGTCAACAGGCCGTTCTACAGTATATTTTTGTTTGATATTTTGAGGCACAATGTAGGTGCATATTGTTGCTATGGTGATATGAATTTTAGTTGGTTTGAAAAACAGTTTAGGTGTCAAGTGTCGTTTAGAAGTTGATTTGGGCACATAATTACGTGTCTCTATGTTGTTGGATGGCCGTGGTAACAGACCGTTATTAAATGTCGTTCGATTCGACGAATTGTAAATATTTTTTTCATATCATGAGTACAATGAGTTGCTATGGTGATATGGATTTCTCTTCTTTTTGAGAGAGTTGGTATATGGTAGCTCATGTCACGACGTTGTTGTATTTTGTGTTTCAGAATTAACGGTACCTTTGTTCGTTACACTTCTTCATAAAATGACGGAACAAGTTAGTTCCCAGTATCTTTTCATTAAAGGTATTGTGATGTTGTGTTTTATAACGGTGTATATCAAGTTTCCCTGTTATAATAGAGTGGGTAATGGGGGAAGAAAGTTGCTCTTTTATAAAGAAAGTTACGCTTATAAAAAAACACAGTTTATATCAATGATGGTATTTCCTTCGTACTTCTAAAAAAGTTCATATTCTAATTACAAGCATGATTCAGCCGCCAGATATTTAGTCACCAGTCCCCAATTTCGTCCGGACAAGGTGGTCCTGGATGTTTTTGTGTCTTGTGAATGCAATAAATGGTTTGTTTGGAAAAACTTTATGCAGTTCTCTGTCGTTTATAATGATTGACCAATGTTTCTTGAAAATATTTTTCACAGGAATAAACGCTCTATGATAAGGGATGATAAAGGGCAAAACGTCATTGTTATGGACGCCGCTGCTTATTTCGTCGATTTTGCTCCGTTTCTTTTTGTTATTAATTTTCTCCCGTTGGCGTTGTAGTTGTTTTTATTTTCTTTGAGTTTCTTTATGTTATTGTTAAGTACGTCCTCCTGGTTCATATTTAAAACTTGTTTAAAAAGTTGAGTTGACCATACGGAACTTATAGCCCCTCAATAGTAAGTTGCTTTTAAGTTGGTCCAACTCTTTTCGAAGTAGTATATTATCTTTTGTTATCATACGATAGCGCAGGGCTTGTGAGTAAACAATACTCTGTTTTGTGTGATATGGATGGTAGGAGTTGTAGTGCAATAACGTTCGTGTGTCAGTAGGTTTGATGTATAGCTTTGTTTTGAGGTCTCCCGTTTCTGGATCAAGATAGACAGTGGTATCCAGAAAATCTATTTCCTCGATGGAAAATTTATAAGTAAACTTTATTGTTGGGTGTACTGAATTGAGGTACGTAAAGAACTCTTTGAGTTTGTTTTCGCCATGCTCCCATATGAAAAAAATGTCATCTAAGAAGCGGAGGTAAATCGTAAGAAGGCCTGGAAACTTTTTAAATATGTGTGTTTCTTCGAACAAGCCGAGAAAAAGAGATGCATATGGTGGTGCAACCTTCGTTCCCATAGCAGTTCCTATTAGTTGTAGAAAAATTTCGTCAAGGAACTGAAAATAGTTGTTTTCCAAAATAAAGGAGAACAGTACGCGTGTAACTTGTTCGTTTGGTGTAAAGTTTGGTAGTTGATGCTGAAAAATTTTCATGAAGTGTATACACGCGTCCACACCTTCTTTGTGTGGTATGTTGGTATAAAGCGACGTAACGTCTGCCGACACTAAAATAGCATTTTTTTTTTATTTTTGGTAGGTTATTTATGCGTGTGATAAAGTGTTTCGTATCCTTTATATAGGATTTCAGCTTGGGTAGGAGTGGTTGTAAACAAAGATTTAAAAATTCTGATATATTTTCCGTAGGTGAATTCACAGCTGATACAATTGGTCTACCAGGGTTGCCATCCTTGTGAATTTTAGGTAATATATAAAAAAGTGGCATTCGGATGAGGCTGGTAGGTGTTATGAATTTCGCTGTGTTTTTATCTATTTTGTGATGATAGAGTAAAGTTTCAATAAAGCTGTGTATGTTTGTAATAAGATCCTTTGTCGGATCAGCCGAGATCTTTGAATAGTACGTTTTATTGTCAAGGTGCTTGCGTACTTTGTCAACGTAATCATATTTGTTCATGATGACGATTGAGCCACCTTTATCGGCTTTTTTAATTACTATGTCTTTGTTTTTTGAAAGGTTTTTTAGACTTTTGTATTCTTCGGGAGTGCAGTTGTATTTATCTTTCAGGAGGGGGGAATCGTTAATGAACGTTTCAATATCAGCATGGATGGAGTTGATAAATTTTAGGAGTGTTGTGTTTTTAGGTTTAGGTGCGATCCAGTCAGACCGACGGTGAAGACCTGCTTGAGGTCGCGGGTTCTGATAAAAATAATATTTTGTGTACATGCGGTTTCGTAATTTATTGAGCGCTAACGTAAGGTGTTCGCGGGAGTTAACATATGTAGGTGTTGGAACAAATTTGAGCCCTTTATTTAGAATGGAGTGGTCATGGTTGGTTAAAGCAATATTTGAGAGATTGACAACAAGGTTATTTGTTTGTTTATGTTTTATTTTCTTATAAAATTGTTGTTTAACAGAGTTTAGTCCGTGTTTAGTCCGTGCTAGGACGGGGCCGAAAACTCCAATGACGGTAGAAATCAACTGATGATCTCATTATTCAGTTAGTTTTTTTAAAAAGAACGAAACACAAATTGCCAATATCAACACTTATATATTGGTAGATAACCAGAGCAAACTACAACAACATGTTCGCTCGAACAAACTGAAACTAAACCAATTTGATTGTTCAATGTACGATGGGGAAAGCGAGAGGGAATAACACACTGATTTTCACACATTGCTTTTAGACAACTCGCTTGTCTTTTGTTGTGCGAAACCCTCGTTTCTCCTTTCGTGTATACACAGTGTAAAAGCAGTGGCTAGGAAAGAGAAAAATACGCTACAGTTTATTTTATTGGTATTTCGTTACTGCAAAGTTCTCTTGGAAAAATTGTTTCTTTCACAAAAAATTCACGTGAGATTTATACTCATCTTCTGTAAAAGAGCACACGCTTTTTGCGAAAACGTTGTTGTAAAACCAGCAACTCGCAATTAACCACCAGCTTTAATTAACAAAGACACACGTCAATACTGATTGTGATATACAAACCATGTCGACTTTGCGCATAATCACGCATTGCAAACTCGTCAACAGTTCATTATGAAACAGTACTGGCACTACTTTTAAAATCTCTCGATAAAACACCATCTTAGCACAAATGTGCTAATTGACACTCTCGTGCCTAGTGCTATTTACAAATTTGCGTTGAAAAATAATAAATACTCAACTGCATAACCTGGACTGTAATAAATCTAACTAACTTAAATTTTTGCTTTATGGTTTCAGAACAAAAGCACACCAAATCACCAGGCATTGTAGGGAAAACAAAAAGACTGTTTGTCAGTGGTAGAAAACAACAGAGAAAAAACACACCAAAATCCCTCGATGCAATAATGGACTTCGAATTGGAGGATATGGATATAACGGACTTCCCGTCTCAAAATGAAGTACTAAAGACGCCTCCTCTAAACACACCATCTACATCAACTAAAACAATACCCTCAACAACAATGGCAACCAAAAAAATAGAACCTGTAAAGCCGCCATTGATAAATAATATTGGACCTGGCGACAACCTTGGCAATTCGACAACAAAACCTAAAGGTGGAGATGAGATCGAACGTTTCATTTCAATGTCGATTTCAAAGGTTTCATCAACAACCAACCGTGAAGCACGAGAAAAGTACATTAAATCCACAAACAAACAACTGGATCATTTGCGACAAATTCAGCTGCTAGAGGCACACGTCACCAATAAAACAATGCCATCTGGGCTCAAAGTGAATATACGCTCTACCGTGAACTTGCCGGAAGAGCTTAAAGACAAATGGAATACCACTATACATTCCTGCAGTGAAACCCTCCTGCAAATACTGTTGGAACACCACCAACAGGAAATCAACATTTATCAAAACGAGCGTGACAAACTCAAACAGGAACTCCCAGAGGGAGAATTAACTACCCTGAATAAAACTTTAATTCAGGAACACAATCAAAACGTGGCAACTCGAGAAAATAGAAAACGCTCCCATGACCACTTCAAAACAAATAACGAACACATACATCGCAAACAACCACGTTTTCGACAACAACAAACACCTCGATTTCATCAACAACAGCAACAACGATTACAACAACAACAACGCTCTCAACAAACACCAAGATTCCAACAACCACAACAACAAGGACAGTACCCTTCAAAAAACTTGTCAAACTGGAATCGAGAAAAATACCGATAATTAAGTGCCCGTCAAACACAACGGGTCACATTTCATGTATAAAGTATAACACCGAACACTTTGAGATCCAGACCCCTTCTTCAAAGAGAAAAAACTCTGTTAAACAACAATTTTATAAGAAAATAAAACATAAACAAACAAATAACCTTGTTGTCAATCTCTCAAATATTGCTTTAACCAACCATGACCACTCCATTCTAAATAAAGGGCTCAAATTTGTTCCAACACCTACATATGTTAACTCCCGCGAACACCTTACGTTAGCGCTCAATAAATTACGAAACCGCATGTACACAAAATATTATTTTTATCAGAACCCGCGACCTCAAGCAGGTCTTCACCGTCGGTCTGACTGGATCGCACCTAAACCTAAAAACACAACACTCCTAAAATTTATCAACTCCATCCATGCTGATATTGAAACGTTCATTAACGATTCCCCCCTCCTGAAAGATAAATACAACTGCACTCCCGAAGAATACAAAAGTCTAAAAAAACCTTTCAAAAAACAAAGACATAGTAATTAAAAAAGCCGATAAAGGTGGCTCAATCGTCATCATGAACAAATATGATTACGTTGACAAAGTACGCAAGCACCTTGACAATAAAACGTACTATTCAAAGATCTCGGCTGATCCGACAAAGGATCTTATTACAAACATACACAGCTTTATTGAAACTTTACTCTATCATCACAAAATAGATAAAAACACAGCGAAATTCATAACACCTACCAGCCTCATCCGAATGCCACTTTTTTATATATTACCTAAAATTCACAAGGATGGCAACCCTGGTAGACCAATTGTATCAGCTGTGAATTCACCTACGGAAAATATATCAGAATTTTTAAATCTTTGTTTACAACCACTCCTACCCAAGCTGAAATCTTATATAAAGGATACGAAACACTTTATCACACGCATAAATAACCTACCAAAAATAAAGAAAAATGCTATTTTAGTGTCGGCAGACGTTACGTCGCTTTATACCAACATACCACACAAAGAAGGTGTGGACGCGTGTATACACTTCATGAAAATTTTTCAGCATCAACTACCAAACTTTACACCAAACGAACAAGTTACACGCGTACTGTTCTCCTTTATTTTGGAAAAACAACTATTTTCAGTTCCTTGACGAAATTTTTCTACAACTAATAGGAACTGCTATGGGAACGAAGGTTGCACCACCATATGCATCTCTTTTTCTCGGCTTGTTCGAAGAAACACACATATTTAAAAAGTTTCCAGGCCTTCTTACGATTTACCTCCGCTTCTTAGATGACATTTTTTTCATATGGGAGCATGGAGAAAACAAACTCAAAGAGTTCTTTACGTACCTCAATTCAGTACACCCAACAATAAAGTTTACTTATAAATTTTCCATCGAGGAAATAGATTTTCTGGATACCACTGTCTATCTTGATCCAGAAACGGGAGACCTCAAAACAAAGCTATACATCAAACCTACTGACACACGAACGTTATTGCACTACAACTCCTACCATCCATATCACACAAAACAGAGTATTGTTTACTCACAAGCCCTGCGCTATCGTATGATAACAAAAGATAATATACTACTTCGAAAAGAGTTGGACCAACTTAAAAGCAACTTACTATTGAGGGGCTATAAGTTCCGTATGGTCAACTCAACTTTTAAACAAGTTTTAAATATGAACCAGGAGGACGTACTTAACAATAACATAAAGAAACTCAAAGAAAATAAAAACAACTACAACGCCAACGGGAGAAAAATTAATAACAAAAAGAAACGGAGCAAAATCGACGAAATAAGCAGCGGCGTCCATAACAATGACGTTTTGCCCTTTATCATCCCTTATCATAGAGCGTTTATTCCTGTGAAAAATATTTTCAAGAAACATTGGTCAATCATTATAAACGACAGAGAACTGCATAAAGTTTTTCCAAACAAACCATTTATTGCATTCACAAGACACAAAAACATCCAGGACCACCTTGTCCGGACGAAATTGGGGACTGGTGACTAAATCTCTGGCGGCTGAATCATGCTTGTAATTAGAATATGAACTTTTTTAGAAGTACGAAGGAAATACCATCATTGATATAAACTGTGTTTTTTTATAAGCGTAACTTTCTTTATAAAAGAGCAACTTTCTTCCCCCATTACCCACTCTATTATAACAGGGAAACTTGATATACACCGTTATAAAACACAACATCACAATACCTTTAATGAAAAGATACTGGGAACTAACTTGTTCCGTCATTTTATGAAGAAGTGTAACGAACAAAGGTACCGTTAATTCTGAAACACAAAATACAACAACGTCGTGACATGAGCTACTATATACCAACTCTCTCAAAAAGAAGAGAAATCCATATCACCATAGCAACTCATTGTACTCATGATATGAAAAAAATATTTACAATTCGTCGAATCGAACGACATTTAATAACGGTCTGTTACCACGGCCATCCAACAACATAGAGACACGTAATTATGTGCCCAAATCAACTTCTAAACGACACTTGACACCTAAACTGTTTTTCCAACCAACTAAAATTCATATCACCATAGCAACAATATGCACCTACATTGTGCCTCAAAATATCAAACAAAAATATACTGTAGAACGGCCTGTTGACACAAATCTTCAACAAAACGTAACGCATGGACACCTTTAGCCGTGTCCAACTCTGAAATTAGCCGTACTAAAATCCTAAATTGTGTTTTACTTAAAAAGAGACCTGAGTACAAAGTTGCAACCGGTCTCTTAAATTGATTATAACCCATATCGCTATGGCAACAACTAATACTCACATTGCGCTTTTTTGAAAAACACGAACAACAGTCGACAACGGCCCGTTTAAACGGCCCTTCAACTATATATGGCTGCACATGTCTTATAATCGACCTCTTTTCACTCGAGTAGCTGTCGTAGCAAGACATACATACGCAAGATATACATACGCAAGATATACATACGCATCATGAATCAAAACGATCCTTTGAATTTGTTTCAGTTGCACGACAATAAGAACGGTAAGTTGAAAAAAGAAAATTGTTTTTACTAACTGATGAGAATACCTAAACCAAGGTATGGCCCACTATCACGAGGAGTTATTGATTAGTCCGTGCTAGGACGGGGCCGAAAACTCCAATGACGGTAGAAATCAACTGATGATCTCATTATTCAGTTAGTTTTTTTAAAAAGAACGAAACACAAATTGCCAATATCAACACTTATATATTGGTAGATAACCAGAGCAAACTACAACAACATGTTCGCTCGAACAAACTGAAACTAAACCAATTTGATTGTTCAATGTACGATGGGGAAAGCGAGAGGGAATAACACACTGATTTTCACACATTGCTTATGAGAAACCATTTTAGCAAACCTTTTTATGCCAAAAATGTTTCAAGGTACAGCTGTATTTAATGTGTCACCACAATCAAATCTTTTTCCTCAAATATGCCTCTGGTTTCTACGACGTTACAGATACTGTTGTGACATAAGTCTTCCCTACACACGCATTTTTACGCCGTGGTAATCAATGGCCGAAATCGCAGGACGATGGCGCTGCCCTACCGCTCCTTCACTCCCTCCTCTACCGACACACACAAACGTTACTCAGGAAGGGTATGTATTACTCACGTACGGATAGGTAAAAGAAATAAGGTCAATAATAAGGAAATCAGGAATATATCAGAAAAGGTGAAAACTGGGACGGGGATTGGTTCAGTTTAACGAATTACCTGTAATCTATTGCAGATCTGCCTGGTTCCAACTTTTGAAAGTTAGGGAGGTGGGATAACAATGACTAAAATTTGCAATAGCTTTGAGATAACAAAGTAGGTTACAGATTTAATTGCGACAGAATGAGTTATAAAGTACTAAACTACAAAACATGCATATCCACCATTTGACTATGCTAAATAAAACAAATAACGTCAAAACGGAGGAAATTCGTCTATTTCATTTATTTCTACAATGTTTCCTGGAGGAGCCTTATCTAAGGAACTGCTGTTATTTCTTATTGTCTTTATTTTTTATTTGAGTTTCTAGCTTTTTTTACTAATTCAAATATAAGATTAGTTAATACTTTATGCTGATAAAATAATAGTAAATTTCAACAAAACATAGAACAATTCGAACGTACTGACTGAAAAATAGCGTAACTGAATAATAAAAAAATCCACTGTCTGTTTTTCAATATATATGCACTTGTTGCATAAAGGGGACAGACATGCGAAAAAAATAAACTTTAAGTGGACATAATATAACAATTTTGTTATTGAGTATACCCAGAGAGCGCTTAAAACTCTCTCTATATATATTTTTAAAATAAATATACTAATTGCACAACTTTCTTTTTTTCAGATAAAGGGGACATATTTACAAAGAATGCGAGGTTTAAGGGGAAGAATACACCTTTTTCGAAATGAAAATTCGTTCTGCAAAATACACCACAAAAAATACCTGGAAAAAAATTTCGAGTAAAACTTTAAATTGCTATATGTAAACAAACGAAAGTGAATGTTTAAAATGTCAAAAAAAAATAATTTACTTGAGCTTGAGATCAAATCAATGGACGATTTTAAATTATATAGTACGAATGCACTTAAACAGTACTTGGCTATTAGAAAGAAACCTTTAAATGGTTCATTCGATACTTTGGTAGCAAGGTATGTGGTACCTATAAGCTAGCTAGCTATATCCTCGTTTCTTTTCTTGTGCTAGCTTTTTTTGTTTTATGATTACATTTTCACTTCTCTTCTTTCAGGGCCTTTTCTGCTTATGAAGAAGGTGTCCCTGTTGATTCTGAAGTGGAACATCGAGAACGTTTGTTACTGAAAGAGTATACAGAAAAGGTTCATTTTCTCTCTTTGGAAGATCCCTTGACAATAAAACTGGGTTGGGTAGGAGAAAATGAAGGATTAGCTTATTGGCCAAAGTTATATTTCATGTGGCAAAGGTTAGAGTGCGAATACAAAGAAGGAAAGGCTTACAGATATTATTGAAATGGGTTTGTTGGTGAGATATTTATCAACATGCTGCAACAAGAGTGCAAATATTGTATCATTAAAACAAAGTGTCTACCATCGCAAAGAGTTAATTCAAAACAATGTGAAGTTTGGTGTATCATTGAAAAAGACCATGGTGGAATGCCAGGTGGTAAAATCTTAGCTGGGTATTGTAGCTGTAGAGCTGGTTTGCTGGGTAAATTAAAATTCAATTTTTCCTGCACTTGATTTAATTTTTTCTAAAAAATATTTGCAAGAATGAAATTGATCTTTCAAAACATTTCCTTTTTTTATACTTTTCACAGGTAGCTCTGTAACCATGTTGCAGGGATGTTGTTCAGAGTGGAAGCAGCTGTACTTATTGGGGTAACACACCCAACATGCACAATGGAATTAGCAAAGTGGAATGTACCATCCAACAAAAAAGCAATTAAACCTGGCAAACTGTCCAAATTTTTAATTAAGCAGGATTCTTATAAGAAAAAATTAGCTGGGGATAGTATGGAGGCAGTGGCGACCAAAGCTAAGCGGAAACAAAATTATACACCATTGTCAGAAGAAGGAAAAATATATTTCTCAAATAAAAAAGAGTCCGTTCAGATATATACAATGTTTTAAAAACAACTTCGCCCAATTGCTGCTTTGTTAAAGTGATGGAAGACAAGTCAATGCTTACAATGAGATACAAATATAATCAAATTTCCAGAAACACTTTGTAAAAGTTTAGCGACACTTTAAAATTAACAGATGAAGAAATAAAAACTTTATCGGATAACACCGTAAATCAAAGTCTTTCTGATGAATGGTTAAAACAGAGAAATGGTAGGATAACGGCTTCAAAATTTAAGCAAGTTTTTACCAGAATGGAAACTTTGTTAAAATATCCGAATCAAGATGCAAGTAATTTAATTGTAGAAGTTATGGGTTATAAAATCCAACATCAAACATGGCAAATGAAGCATGGTATAGCTATGGAGTATCATGCAAAGAAACACTATGAAAAGCTACTAAAAAATAAACATCAAAACTTATCAACAAAAGATTGTGGTATAAAGGTCTTAAAATCACATCCATGGATAAGTGTTTCTCTTGATTTAGAAGTACGTTGCAGTTGTCATGGTTACGGTTTAGTTGGGATTAAGTGCCCAGCATCTTTAATCGGAAAAATCCCAGATGCAGAAAATTATAATCACTTATATGAATGCAATGGAAGGGCTTATTTAAAAGAAACAATTGAATATTATTTTCAAATACAAGGTCAAATGGCTGTCACAGGTGCAAAATATTCAGATTTTTTCGTTTACACATCTTTGGGTTACCATTTGGAACGAATAGCTTTTGATCAAATGTTTTGGCACAATCTGCTTTCAAAACTTTATTTAATTTGGAAAAAATATATTGCACCCGAACTGATTTACCAAGACATTGCAAGTAAAGACACAGACAGAACCATGGAAATGATTTCAGTACCCAAGTTCCCTGAAAAGATAAACAGAGAGTTAAACACAACACTTATAAATAACATTCTGATGACAAAAGATATCCCTATATCAAGAAAAAGTTCTTAGTATATATATATATTATATGTATGTGATATTATATATATGTGTATATACAATAATGTTCAATGTCTAATCCTTCATAATGGCTGATTTTGCATTTGATGAACCACAACATACAACTATAATGTCCTTCAAATGAGGCAAAAGTGTAATTGGTACTTCATGTGCTAAAATTCTAAAGGTTTTTACCCTTCGAATAACCTGTTCCACTAGTATTCTTAATTTCGCAATATCGCTGGTTTTTCCTACTTCGGAAAGAGTCATTTGTGATGTCCCACGTTTTCCAGGTGGTACAGTAAAATATATACTACGGACGGCACATTCATTGGCAATATTAAATCCTTTGTCAGCCATAACACGAGAGTAGGGTGGCACAATATCTAAAAATTCACTGTCAAGCGTAAGGGCTTTGTCAGAAATTCGTCCAGTATAAGGCTCGGATACGAAATTTATAAATGAACTTGGAGTAACTGAAATGAGAAACTTCATCGTATTATGATGTTTATAATCAGACCATGTAGCACTTTGTAGCTCCAGATCCTTTGGGGTCTCTATAAAAACCTCAGAGCAATCAATAATTGCAACAAGATCATTAAATTTTTTGAAACCTTTAGGCATATTTTCTCGGATTCTTTCTTGGTCTGGCATATAAACCATACAGCTAAAAAATTCAGACATAGCTCTAATCCAACAGGCAAATATTTTAGAAGTTGTTGCCACTGAAATTTTGAATCGATCTGCTAAGTCTTCAAACAATAATCCTAGCCTCAACTTCATCAAAACCAACAAAAACTCATCCTTGGAACATAATTTACGTGTTCGACCAAATTTCTTTAACTGTTTTTTTTCACTTTTTGTATGATGAAATCTTGCATCATGAAAATATTCAAATGTTTCTCGGTTGTTTATGTTTGTATAAAAGTTACACTTTTTATCAGATGTTATTATTTCTTTATAAATGGATACACTTTTACGAACAAAGATATTGTTATGGTATTTTTCAGTTCTTTTTCGTAACTTTGTTTGATTAAGCAAATGTGATAATTTTGCAGATTTTGTTTTTAACTTTATGTTGTTATTCTTAAGTTCTCTGTTTTCCCTCTCTACATTTAAACATCTTTTAAGAAACATCATTATAAGAGCTATAAAACTTGCTATTAGTATTGTTACTTGAACAAAGGTGCTAATGCTGTTATCCACATTATTTTTATCATCAAGGTTTGTAACATTCACATCTTCAGTTATTTGTAGGCAGTTATCAGCATCACCATACGCTTTTGTATTTTTTCGTGGCTTTCTCTGCGAAGGGGACTTAAATAAAAGTGAGTTTTTTTTTCGAGAATCATAACCCATATTTTCAGTAGGATGGGGATTGCACTCAGTGGGCTTGCCATCAAGGAAGTGTTCACTACAAACTCTTGCATCTTTACTGGGCTCAAACAACTTGTCTTTGGAACCAGGGGCAAGTCGGTTAAGTAGCTGTATCCACATTTTTCTCTTTTCAGGATTCTTTTTTGTTGTTGGAAATGGATAGAGTCTAAATGGTGGTTCACAGGAACATTCACTTTTTTTTACATTGTGATCCTCACAAACAGCTTCCTTCCATTTCTTTAATTATAAGCGCCATTGGCACAGTTAAACACAGCACAATGATAAGCCATAAGTATTTCAAAGACAATTATAGCACGAAAATTGAAAGCGTCTGGCACTGAAAAAACTTGAGACTTCCTTTGCAAAACTTTTCGTACAGACTGTTTTACTCGAAATTTTCGTGCGCACGGTAGCACCGATTCAACCCGCTTAAAACCCAGACTTTTGAAAAAGGTGTATTAAGTGAAATTAATATAATGTATCAAATTATTAACACGATGTTCTTAATTCTTGAGGGAAAGAGGAACGGGGCCGATAATGTTTCGTCCGCGGTCAAAAAGACGACCATGTGCGCAACGAAGAAAGCCAATTTCTCTTGGCAGCAAAAATAAGATGTATAAATTTTAATATGGCCACAATTTCTCTGCACTTAATTGAATTTGCTTATAATTCACGCAATAAACTACGTTAGTGATGCAAAACGAAGGGAGCAACAAACCATATAGAATATACATATCTCATCGCCAGATAAACGAAAAAAACGAATGTCCCTTTTATACCGCAATGCCATGTTGACCATTTATACACCAACAAAAATAAAAGTTAAAAATCTCCTGAAATTTATTGGATGAAAGTTTTACCAATCTACACCTTACTACGAACAAGCACTCTCAAAATCAGGTTATTCCGAAAAACTTACCTATAAAAATAAACAAAAAAATAATAACAGAAAAAAACAGAACGACGGCATATTTGAAATTTCACCCTTAGCTATTTTAAGAAAAATACGCATATTTTTAAGTTAATCAAGTTTCGACATAATCTTGTCATCATCAGATAAAATATACTAGCCATAGTTACCACTAATGCGCCCCGAATTGCTAAATTTAAAAAATACGAATTTAGAACGGGATCGAAATTTAAAATGGTGGATGTTTGATGTAACTGAATGATAACGGGAACAGAAATGTAGAACGGAATCGAATGGAGGCTTGTGGATAAGCTTATTGCCCAGAGGAAAAAATATAAAAAATTACATCACCCGATGCCTTTTTTGCCGTCCGATTTAGGAAAGACATTTTCCAAGCTATAAGTCATTTAAAACAAGTTTCTAATAAGCTAACTAAATTTTTTAAAGATATAAATAAACGATGTTATAAAATATACACAAACAGGGTTTCTTATAAACAAACCAAATTATTAACACCAGTTTTTTTTAAAAAATAAGAAGAGTGTCCTGTAAATTTAGACCAAGTGAGACAGTGACAATTTTGTCACATGTTAGTGTAAAGGAACGTAAATCTAGTTTCTTTTAAAGGTTTCGAAGTCTATACATAGACTGAGATGTTTTTATAAGCAAACAAAATTACAAACAAAAGATTTCTTTTTAAAATATATACAAAAAGTGCAACGTAAATTGAAACCAAATGAGATATATTAGTAACAATTTTTTTGTTATTATATGTTAGTTTGAAAGTGTCTAAATCTAAAATGTTTTCTTCCAAAGTTTCCAACTCAATGCATGGAATAAGTTCACGTAGTTGTTTTTCAAAAATAGTTAGTGTTAATTGGTTAAATTTCAGCATTAAATTTTTTGCAACAACGCTTGACAAACATTTTGCGTTTACACGACATACACGAGACACGTCTTTCGCCAGGAAACGGTACAACTTTTCGGCCACAATTTACATTTACGCAACACAAAAACAATTTAACTTTACATGGCAATACACTATCCACAGTTACTTCATGTTCATCCGGGACAAAATTCTCCCAATTGACATCTAACTGCTTTTCACTAATTTCCAGTGCGGTGTTAATAGTTGTTGAAATTTTTACACCATTATAATGTTCCCAGCCGGCACAAAGACGTTTAAAAGACGTCTAAAAGACGCAGCCGCCGACGTCTAAAAAACGTCTAAAACTGGTCTAATATGTCCGCTTTTAAGACGTTTTTTGCAAGACGTCTTTTAGACGTCGAAGGAAAGACGTTTTTTAGACATCTTGCCTAGACGTTTTTAAGACGTCTTGCCGTAGACGTCTAAAAAGCGGACAAAATAGACGTGATTTAGATGCTTTTTAGACGTCTTTCTCAGACGTTTTTAAGACGTCTTGTTGTAGACCTGTTTTAGACGTCTTTCTAAAAGGTTTTAAAGACGTGTTATTGCAGACATTTTATGCCGTACACGTTTTTATATGTCATGGCACAGTGTGCGTATTTTAAACATTAAAATTTAATTCTGTTATAAAGATTTAAAATTTATTCCCTTATCACTGGGCAAAGATCTTTCTTACTTACTTCGCTTAAAAAATACCCTGTCCAGTTTTCAACGCAGGGACGATAATAAGTCTGATTTATTTACAACAATTTATTCCATTATAAACAATGTCATTCGCAACAATAAATAATTTCACAACAATAATGTAATAACAATTTTTTATGTACAATTCCTATATTTTCCTGCCACAAATGAGGAGAAAAGTAAGAAAAACCACACATTTTCTTCCAACATTTAGAAAGAAAATTTTCTAAAGAACCTGTCAACGTATCTCGAGTTGTTGTTGCCTCTTTTTTGGCGAGTTAAAAAACAAGGACGGTGTAAAATACTCGATTGGGTGTGGCATGTAGTCAAAAATATTTTTGTGAAGAAAGTATAAATCCGTACTTGCTTAAATAAACTTTCTGCGAAGTCTTATTTAGAAAATAAAGCACACAGCTAACGGTGTTTAAAAATCTGGGTACTAATAAATAAATAAATAAATAACTATACAAATGCACACTAATTGTTTTTCCGACCCACTCCACCTTTGGCGCCAGGAGCATTTTTTAATTTTACAGCAACAACTTGCCGCACAAGTTTTTCATCTGTGCCGTATTTTTCTTTCACCGCATCTATTACAACAAATAATTTATTAAGTCCAACATCAGATATCTTTAATGTAGGACCATAATTGCAAATCAATCTTAAAATAAATTAGTAACGCTTACCAATAATCAATTTGAAAATAGCTCTTTCTTCAAGTGCCGTCTTCCCACCATTTCCTTTCAAATTGC
Source organism: Hydractinia echinata (assembly GCA_030067915.1). Lineage (NCBI taxonomy): Eukaryota > Metazoa > Cnidaria > Hydrozoa > Anthoathecata > Hydractiniidae > Hydractinia > Hydractinia echinata. The sequence continues at coordinate 1,876,942 of JASGCC010000012.1, read as the reverse complement.
ACTTTCCCATAAAGTTTGTAGTAAATACTCTAATAAAAATAAGAAAGTTAAGAATTAGAATGTAATAGAAAGATAAATGAAATCATTTGTTTTTTAAATCGAAGGCATATAGATATTTAATATTAAAGTTACCTTTCCATAATTAATTTTGTCGCTTCCCTGTAATCGTTCCCGCCAATTTGTTTGAACTGACACACCTTGAGTTACAAATAAAACAGTATATGTATCAGATAAATAGACCTTTAAAACAGTGCAAGCCTAAATGAAGCTGGTAATGAGTTTACGAATAACTTAGATCTTCTTTCTTTTTTATATGTAAAATCAGACGTAAACAATTTCGAAGTTTTAATACCATCGTTTTCTTTTCTTCTTCCGTAATATTTTCGACTTCATTTAGTTGATCAACTGTGTCGATGGTGGAGATGGTTAAACGTGGAGCATCATTAAAAATTGGTTGCTGGATAAGCTTTTGGTCCAGCTTAACTAACATCTTCATTATTTTCGATTGTCTGCTTATTACTGTTTTTATCATGTCTAAATGTACAATAAAGAATATTCCAGGATCTTTATAAAAATCAGGAACACTAAAGGCTTTCGGGAATTACAGTTCATTATTGGATTGTTTAAAATGTGAAAATTGATCTCCATTGATTATATAAACCTAAAAATATTTTTGAAGAACAGAAATGAAGCACACTTCACATCTTACCTTCCAATCTATCTATTCTTGCTACTTCATCCGTCTTTTCGCTGCAGGGTGTTGATTCAACATCACTAAAAATTGCACGGTAATTTGTTTAAGAGTAACAGAAAAATTGGCATACCTAAGTTTATACGTTTGTTCACTTACCTATTAGTATCTAATTGACTAGCAGAGTTCCTATAAAAACAATGATAAAAATTTGATTCATCTTTTCAATGTACGAATAACAATATAAAATTAAACATAAGCTTTTGCAAATATACCTGGATTGTATAAACTTTCTTTTCAGTGAAATACTTGGTGGTGATGACAATTGTGGTGGTGGTGGAGGTGGAGAGTCTGGTAATGATGGCAGCCTATATTATGAAATATTAAAGTCGTACATTAGAGGACTCTGTAATAATAATTTCTGCTCCTTTACAATCGTAGATAATGATTTGTTTAAAAACAGAAATGACAAAATTTTGCCTTCGTACCTTTCATTCAAATACAAATTGATGGGTGATACCAATTTTGAAGACTTTTTCTTTTCCACTAAACAAAATAAATAATATTATACAAAAGAAAAAAAATGATATATTGTATGACAACATTTTTAAATATATAAACTTCTTCTGCCAACAATTCATCAATAAGTTCACCCCATACCGATATTTTAATTTCCCCTGACGGGTCACCCAAAACTCCATCTCTAACTTTCTTCTCTCTTGTCTTGTCCATGCCTACTTAAACAGATCTCTCTGCACCAATCCATTTCACTTTTCCAAAGATGTCAAAGGAGCTAGTCGGGAGATCTTTTTTAATGTCAGCTATAGATGACACGGTACTAGAGATATATGTAAATTCGGTCTCATCACATTCGGTTAACCTTGAACCAACATTGCTGTAAAAAAAAGGGTGTTCCGGATTTGGCTTCGGATAAATTGGAGATAAGCACTGGCGCTTTATCGTTTTTTTTTTTCAACGAACAAATTTCTTCTAGTGGTTTTGGTAAGCATAGCACGGATCGTATTGGTGGTGTTTTGACCCGTGCTAACATTAACATCAACGTATTCGTTCCGACTAGAACTGATTTTTTGTGGGGAGACATAAGTAATGTATCCAGTTATACCTACAAAATAAATTAATATTAGGTGCAGTGAAACATAGAAGTCATACGCTGTTGGACGACAAATACAACAACTTACTTATTTTGCCATCTTTAGTTGGAGTTGACATGATTGATTTCTAGAACAAAAAATTTATAAATTTAACTTCCTCTTTCTTATTGTACGTGAAACATGAAACAAACAACATACAAGACAGTGGGACAGATACCACCTTGGATGTCTAATTTAATCTTAGCACATATTGAATTTAGCCTGGCTTCTTCGGTAACATGAAGTTGAAAATTTTTGCATTTTTTCACAGCACTTAACCTGTCATAACTCATTGGCGCAATGAGTAAATCTTGTAATACTTTTACTCTGGATAGTGCAACATAGGCTAAACCTGATGTACGTTCAGTCATACCTATATCAATATAAGTATTACTTAAAGTTAAACCCTGTGATTTATGTATGGTAAGAGCCAAAAAAGTTTAAGAGACAATTGCTGTCTCTCCACAGACACACCATTGTAAAAGTTCTCAACATTAACAGGCGTAATGGGTACCAAGTCATCTTCAAAATCTACTAAGGACGGTCCAGTATAATTGTCGAACTTCACTATAACAGCTATAGGCAATGACGGTGGTGAATGGTCCTGTTGACATGACCCATGGACCCATTGCAAAGGGCCATACTTTATACAAAGATTTCTGGTAAGCATCACTCTTGCATTTTCACATAAAAGTAATGATGATTGCAAACCACAAAATTCTTCACTTGATAATTTGGAAGCTGCATTGTTGTTATGAATTGCTTTAATCACAATGGTACCATTTCTTAAACTTTTAAGTTTATGAAGATTGTACTTGTCAACGAGATGGTTTTCAAACACCAACTTGGTTGAAAATTTCTCCATATTCTCAGAAGAAAAATTTGTTACACTTCTCTTTAATAACATCTTCCAGTCATCTGTAGTGCAATCACCATTTCTTAACCGTACAAGTAATTCACAAAATGAGTTTTTAGCATTTGCAGCACGTTTATTTTCAACCAGCTTAACAACAACTTAAAACTGACTGTATGCTATGAAACCCTGTAAAGCAATATCTGATTTAGGGTGCTGATAATACAACAACTTGTCAGAGATGGGGGGTAATTGTGCAAGGTAACCAAAAAGTAATACATTCAATCCTCCCAATAGTTTGCCTATTTTACCAGTTGCCTGCCGACACCTTTTATCAATCCAACCAAATGTGCATTGACCAAGGACGGAAAATTCATCTATGATGATATATTCAATACCAACAAGATGTTCTTGTAGACGTTGTAGAGCAGGACCTTTCAGTTCACATTTGTTTTTACCTTTAATTGGTAACTGAAAAGACTATGTAACGTTTGACCTTTTACGTTAAATGCAGCAATACCAAAAAGTGAAGCAATGACACATTTCTCGCGCAATAAACTTTTAATACCATTAATGAGATTGACCAGTTACAATCAATAATAACTAAGATCATTTCTGTCAACAAAGTGCACATTGATCATATCATAAACACTCTTCTGCTCTACATTAAAGGTATTAACATTTAAAGTGGTATTGAAAGATTGGCCATCAGATCTGATTTTTTCTAACCAAAATGGCATTTCATGTACCTGTTCATTTGAAAACATTGTGTTAGATCGTTCCAAAAATTCAGCAGAGTCGTTAGTTAAATAATTTTTTACAGTGCCGGTCATATTTAAAGCAGCAAGACTCATCCAATCTGTTTGACATGCAGGTATAATGGTATCAGATAATCTATGTTTTTCTTCCCATGTTGGGACTAATTCTTTTCCGGCATTAGTATTGAGAAAATTTTGCCATGCCTGAATATATTCCTCGTCATCTTGAGATTTCCATAAACTATCCACATTTCCTTTCCAGGGCTTATACTTAATGAACTAATACTTGCAGAATTTTGGATATGCTTCATTTTTCGGACTTGAACTAAAAGCTGAAAAACATCTAACAACAACATCTTTTTCTCTCCCTCTAAGTTGATTTTTAATAAGTTGATACTTCGTAACAAAATTCAAAAAATTAACTTCCCCTGAAGTTTTACAATAACTTTCTCTTTTAGCATAATGATCAAGTATCGTTTCTTTGACTTCCAAATATTCTTAATTTATTTCACACCTATGTGAACCATCCAGCGAAGCATATACTGTGTGAAAAGTTGAGGATACCAAGTTTAAAAAATACTATGCATAACTTCCTGAATACTCATGTCACGTTCATCTACACTTTTAATTAACAGGTAATCATTTTATCATGGCCTCATTCATAGTACTAACCCCTACCCCTGTCCAAGCTCTTATCTAGTAACCTAGCATCTAGACCACAGGGATACCCAAGGTTGTAAAACAATTTTTTTAGCTTTTTTCTCTATTTTAAACTTATTAAAATTGCAGCACATGAATTGAAATATTCTGGATACTGGAAATAATTGTAATAACTAATAATAACAACTACAAACAGGTGAAAGAGGGGGAGGGGGGGGGGGGAGGAGCTCATATCCATTAGATATTTTTAAAACTTTTTGAAATTGACGAAGAGTGAAAAATAAATAATTTTAACAGGAATTTAATATGACAGATATCAGAAACATTTTAGATGCAACTTTAATTCATACAGGTTTTGTCAAAACAAACAAACTTGTCCATAACTTCTAGATCACTTCCACAAATATAACTATTTATGCCATTCAACACTTTACAGTAGGGTATTATTTCTGATTAAACTTTGGTTGGGTAAATCTATACAAATCAGTATTTGGAATTATTAAATTTTGACATTAATTTGTGTACATTTAGGGAGAGGTAAACCAAGTCAAGAAGCACCACGACCTGGTGGTGGAAATGCTCCACCACTTCAAGCAAGTACTGGTGGCAGGGGGAGATCAAGAGGTTCTGCACCACAGCCTACACAGCCCCAAAAATCAGCAGTTGCTCCTCAGAGTGCAGTAGCAGCTGCTCCTGCTGAGCAAATGGCAAAGTTAAATGTGCAGGAAGAAAGGCCACAGGAAAGAAGGAGACGGCGGCTAGGTATGGTAACTTACCTCTGTAATAATACCCGTACTTTGTCTTTCTATTTAAAATGGTAGCTTTTTTTGTGATTGGAATTACTGTTTTTTCCAATTTAAATTATTCAATATATACTGTTTTTGAATGTAACATTAGAAACAATGGACCAGAAATTAATCATGCCTTCCAATAGCGAAAAGATGCTCCTGAAGTTTATGCGACGAAGAAACACATGTTTATCAAGAGCATAGCTATAGGACAGAGCATAATTATTATTATTATTATTATTATTAGCATATTTTAATAGGTACAAAGCTTCAGTGTTGCAACAATATATAAAAGTTGCCACTGTTTTCAATGTTTGCCTTACATAAAATAAAATAGAATATATAAAAGGAAAAAATGCTGAAAAGAGGTACTGATATACATAATACCTTATTAAAAGGGTAACATTCTAGATAAAATGCTTCTTCAATTCATTTTTAAAAATAACAATAGATTCAATTTTAATATTTAAAGGGAGATCGTTATATTCTTTCACCCTGCGAACGCGAATGACTGTTTCATTACCTCAAGCTTTACCTTCAGTAGCCTTACTAGGTGTCTGGAGTTCCTGGTTTTTATGTTATGGACACACAGTTTTATTGAGACACTTCTTCACCAAATAACATGATTCTCGTTGTATCGACTTCAAAATCGGTGGTACCTTGCAACCAATTATTTGTTCTGCATGATTTTCCAACAACTTGAATTATTTCTGCTGTGTAATGAAATTTAACAGTGCTACAATACGTTAAAACTGGTTGGATCATCATTGTGAATATGCTGTATACAGCATCCATAGTTAAATATACTCTTAATCGTTTCATTAATTTCAATCCCCCCACTGGCTTTCTTGTATGTTTGATCGAAATTTCTGTTAAAATTGAGCAGCTAGTCAACGATGTTGCGAAGATACTTATACTCTGCGACGTTATTGATTGGTTGTCCACGATAAGAAACATCTAGGTGTTCCGCAGTATCTGCTTAACGTTTTCCAGAACCAAACATTATCGCCTCTGTTTTTTTTCTTTAAGTTAATGATAAGCTCGTTATCATCAAAATAACGTGCAATCCTCTCTAGATCTTCACCCAGAAATTACTCAATATTTTTTTCATCTTGTTACCAACATATATTACTGTATCATCCGCATACATAACTGTTCTGCAGTATTTAAGACACAAAGGAAAGTCGTTAAAAAACAGTATGAATAATACAATAGTGGTCCCAGAATGGAACCCTGTGGCACACCTGACGACAATGGTTGATTAATTGAGGAATGTCCTTCCAGGAGTACAATTGTTGACGATGAAATAGATAAATTTTCATCCAATCGTGTCGAAAGCTTTAGAAAGATCTATAAACACGGCACCCACCATTTCTCCTTTGTCTGTATTCGTTCTGATGGTATTACAAAGTAAGGTTGACCCTAATTTTGTTGATCATTTACTCCTATATCCGAACTGCCGACTGTTTAATAAGTTGTTACTTTCAAGATAAGATGATAGCTGTGTATGTATAGCCCTTTCTAAGATCTTTGAAAATATTGTAGGATCGAGATAGGCCTATAGTGTTCAGGTTTCTTGATATCTCCAAATTTAAATATCGGAGTAATCCTTGTACTCTTCCATACAGATGGTACTGTACCACTTCTTAGAGATAAGTTTATTACATACGTTAACGGATTCAATATTTCCTTGTTACAGTCTTTTATTATTCCAGGTGGTAACTCATCTGCTTCAGTAGCATTTTTCCTTTTTAAAGATTTAACTATTTTTCAACAAAGGTCTTAAACACGTTCGCGAAACGGAAAATTTAAGTCGTTCATATCGCTTTTCTTTCGTGATATCTCCATACGTAATTCGAGAACGAAATAACTTAGACCTTAGCTCCATTAGACCTTAGCTCTTAGCTCGCTAACAACGTTACCGAACTCTCGAAAATTGGTTTACTAGAGTTTTCAGGGCTCAAATTAGAAAAGTAAAGTCGGTTTCGCAAAAATTTCGGCACTCTGTAACGAAGTAAACCACCATCTAGATGTGGCCTGGGAACACCTTAGATCAATTACCATTTTTTTATCGCCGCTTTTCGTTCTTAAATTTTAAAAACGCAATCTAAAAAAGCATTTCTATCACCGTTTTTCGTTCTTAAGTTTTTAAAATGCGATCTAAAACAGCATTTCTATCGCCGTTCTTAAGTTTTTAAAACGCGATCTAAAAAAGCATTTTTATCGCCGCTTTTCGTTCTTAAATTTTAAAAACGCAGTCTAAAAAATCGCAAAGTGATTCGCAAAAATGGCATTTCGATTCGCAAATTGCGAATTGCGAACTGCTAATTCGAACCCTGGTTTTATTATCGGATTTAGTTAAAGATCCTATAGACAGTTTTGATTTAGAAGGAAATACCGCTTTAACAGCATCCCAAAATTTTCTTGGGTTAGACTTGTTTTCTTGAATCAGGTTACGACGATATTTCTGTTTTACTTCTCTCACTTTCCCATTACATTTATTGCGTGCATGTCGATATTCCTCCCGGTCATCTTCATTTTTTAGTTTTACGGTTTTTTCTCAAAAGTTGGTTCTTATCAATATATAGCTTAATGTGTTTTTTCAACCATGGAGCGGGTTTTCCTCTCACTGTTTTTATTTTAAAAGGTGCATTTACATTAAAAGCGTTTCTAAGCGATTGTGTGAAAATGTAAGTTGCTTTGGCAACATCATTAAATTCATATAATCTATGCCAATTTATATTTCTAACACATTAAGTTTCTCAGGAAAATAGTTTTTGTAATCTCTACAAAATGTCTTTAATTCGTATTTGATGTGATTAATTTTTTTCACACACCTAATAAGTTTGTGGTCCCCCAAGGGAAGGGGATGAACAATAACTTTTGATATAGCTGCTGGATTGTTAGTTGCAATTATATCTATAATGGACTCTGTTGTTTTCGTGACACAAGTGGGTGTTGTAATAAGTTGGTTGAATCCATTTGTTTCTATAATAAATTTTCTTTACAGTCGTTTCTTCTCAAATAGTTTGCGTTGAAATCCCCAAGCAAAATTACTTCCTTTTGTTCTTTTTGTGTATTAATTAAACTCTCGTTAAAGTCAGTGTTGACTTTTTTGAAGGATATTTCGATGAATAGATGGTCTGTAATAACACTCGATAAGAAAACATTTTGTATGTTTTTGAGAAATCTCAATCCAAAAACATTCCGTAGATTTGTTTTCACAGTCTGTTCTCCTTTTCCAATTTAAACCACTTTTAATGAAAACACCGACTCCTCCTCCTCCTGATTTTTTTTCACGACTTAATCACCACTGAGCAATAAACAAGCAATTTTATTTACATTGAGCTTCAACTGCATCATTTAAAACAGTTTCATATTACTTGTGGGTAAATTAAATTGTGTAAAAAAAATAATTATGCCGTTTTTCACGCCACAGGTAATTTAAGTCTTTATTTATTACAAATCCCTGATACAAAGTTGGTATTATCAAACAAACCTTAGAAAAGCTTTCACTTTCTTGATTTTGTTTAAAATTAGGGCGTAGCCAAAAAATTTACAATTCACAAAGAAAATTAAACTTTGGATACGCTAACGATAATGTTGTGTAATGCATTATTTCTGATACATGTTATCTTGTTGTTATGCATGTTTCTAATTTTGGGAAAGGTAGCTACAGAAAGGAGTCGAACAAAATAACAGGTCAAAATTGCTATTCGCCACACAATTTTGCATCTGGGTCGGACAATGAGGCCTGTTTGTCACTAATTTTTTTGTCAAGCATTGACAGAATTAACAAACTTGAAAATAAGGACTAAACACCCTCATGTTTTTGGGAGAAAAATAATTACATGTTTGTTGTTGTTGTAGGAGTGCAGGAATAATTAATCCTTGTATGCAATATTTTAATTACTTTCACCATTAATACTTTATTCATTCGTAACGATTGTTTATGTTTAGGTGAAGAAGCTAACATTTTGAGGTTGCGTCAAGCAGACCAAACAACAGAGGGCACAGGTGGCGCTAAGGTTGATATTGTGGCCAATTTTTTCAGAGTCGCAAGATTGCCCAATTTCACAGGATTGCACCAGTATAATGTTAGTTTTGATCCGGACATTCAAAGTGGAAGATTAAAGTCCGCATTGTTGCACAATCTAGATGATATTCTTGGCACTGTACACTGTTTTGATGGCATGACAATGTTTTTGCCCAAAAATTTGCCTGATCAAGAAACAGTTCGGACTGTTACTACAAGAACAGGCAATGACATCACTGTCAAGGTTACTTACACTAATTTGGTTCCACAAAACTCACCCTCGGTGGTTCAATTGATGAATATTTTATTCAAAAAGTAAGTAAAAGTAGACAATCTGTTGAATAGCAGCTTTTAGCACACCTTGTTTTGATATTTTTCTTTTACTAGTGTGACCTGTTTTTGTTTTCTGTCTAACGAAAATGGTGTTAGTCTTGGCACTAAAATTTGGAACTGGCAAATAGGGTTTTTCCTTCTGTGATTGTGCTTTTCTTTTTATTCTCAAAGACAATTGAAGAAAATTTCAATGCAGCTGATTGGTCGAAATTATTTTAATCCATCCAAAAAAATTGATATTCCTGTTCACAAAATGCAAGTATGGCCTGGCATCTCAACATCCATTTTGCAGTATGAACAAGATGTGATGTTGTGTGCTGATGTTCAGCATAAAGTTTTACGACAGCAGACAGTGTTGGAATTTTTGTACGAGTTGTATGGTTCGGTGGACCAAAAAATGTTTTACAATATTGCTGCAGAGAAATTGATTGGTGAAATTGTCCTGACCAGGTTAGAATAATGAAAAACATTTTTTCCATAGTAAAGACACGCTCATCATGGGTCAGTGATTTTGAAATAAATACTTTAGTTATGGTGAATTAATAATGTTCTTATTTTAGATACAACAATAAGACATATCGAATTGATGATATTGATTGGGAGAAACACCCAACTGATAGCTTCACAAAAGCTGATGGCAGTACAATAACTTTCAAAGCATATTACGAAGCAGTTTATGAAAGAAAAGTCGCTGATGATAATCAGCCGCTTTTGATCTCACGACCAAAAGAAAAGGACAAGAAGAGAGGAATGTCTGGACCAATTTTATTGCTGCCAGAATTTTGTTCAATCACTGGTATGTTTTACAGCGTTTTTTTGTATTACCATAGTTTCTTGTGACGTTGGAACTAAATAAAAAAACAGCTGGAGAGTCTTGCTTTTACAAATGTGCTTTGCCAAAAACAATTAGAAAAATTCATACCTCTTGTGCAATGATACCAGACAAAGAACTGAAGTAACTATTTTAGTAGTTGTAATATCTATTTTAAACGTAAATATGTATTTCTTTAGGATTATCGGATGAAATCAGAAATAATTATTCTGTAATGAAGGATTTGAATCAACATACGAAAATAAGTCCAGCTGGCAGGGCTAAAGAATTGGAAAGTTTTATGAATGATCTGTACAGTTGTCCTGAGGCAGCAAATGAATTGGCTCAATGGAACATGGCTTTTGAAAAAAATCTACTTAAAATGATTGGACGTTCTCTTCCAGCTGAGGGTAACAATTTTATTTTATTGTTATTTTGCAACCTTTGGCAAGTACTTACTACTGCTTATAAAGATTTGCTCTCATTTTCTCTTTAAATGTATAGTACAGTCCAGATGTAAACATATGCGAATACTCAACTTGCAAAAATAATTGCTTTCATTCAAAAACAGAATAGGATAGCGAGTTCCTTTCAAATCACGCAAAAATAATTGCTTCATGTTAAAAACAAAAGTATAGCAAGAAAAATTGTTTATATAACAACAACAACATTTTTTTTTTTTTTAACAATGAAAGGTGAAATTTGTCCTGTGCTTAAGCTTGATGTAAATTTGTGCAGCACAAAATTAAATTTTCCAAAAGTAAAAAGTCAAGCACAGAATTTAATCCTGCAAAAAAATTTTGTTTTGAGCAGGTAAGTTACAAAAAGCGATTATAAAACCAACAATAAAAGGATTGATATAAAGTTGAGTTGAAATCCATTCCAATTTTATACACTAAAGATCTATTTTGCTTAGTTAACAATAAAAAATCTAACAAATAAATGTTTAGGTAAGAGTTTCTCAGTGCAATTGCCGGGGTCTAAATTTAGTACCTAAGAAGGCTTAAATTTTGTTAGGAAACTTTTGTTTACAATTTCTTCTTGTTTACAAAATCATTCTTCGTTTAGCAATGTCTCAAAGAAATGCCAGATTCTCGTACAAAATACAAGAAGCTGATTGGTCAAGAGAGACACGTGGAAAGGAATTGATATCTTCAGTTCACATGTCTAACTGGGTTTTGTTATAAACTCGTGACAACAACATTGCAAATGACTTTAAACAAACCCTTCAAAGGGTTTGTGGTCCAATGGGTATGAATGTAGCCGATCCTCACATGTATGTATTAATGAGGTTGTTGTACAGTAAAAACTTTACATGAGCTTCTATAAAATTTTACTTTTTATTTTTTCAGGTGTCGTTTAAATAACGATAGTGCTCAGACATACTCCATGACTCTCAAGGAGCAAATTCAACGAGATACACAGATTGTAAGATAATCTATTTCTTGTTGTTCGTGTCTGAATGAGCACCCCTAAAAGTGCCCTCAATCAATTCTGTAATGTTCTACCTGGGGTGTTTATTTAGTTATTTGTAGTAGTTGATGTAGGTTGTTGTAAGTTTTGAAACATAAAAAATTGTTTTGCATGTAGGTTGTGTGTATCGTTCCTAATAACCGTAAAGATCGGTATGATGCTATTAAGAAATTATGCTGTGTGGAAAGACCAGTCCCATCTCAAGTTGTAGTTAGCCGTACTTTGAGTAAAAAGAACATGTTAATGTCCGTGTGTACCAAGATTGGCATTCAGTTAAATTGTAAGTTAGGAGGCGAAGTATGGGCAGTTGACATACCTTTAAATAAATTGATGGTGATTGGATTTGACGTTTACCACGACTCTGCTACTAAGGGCAAGTCCATTGGTGGGTTTGTTGCCAGCACTAATAAGCATCTTACACGATATTATTCGTGCATCACGTCACAAACATGTCATATGGAAATATGTGATCAGCTCAAAGTCTGCTTGACCAGTGAGTAGCTTCTATTTCTGTTTTTCAATTTTCTAATGATTATTTTGCAGTCACATTTATTTAGTGGGTGTTTTTTTAAAACTTATTTAGCTACTTTTTTAATCTCAAACCAAAAAAACTTAGTTTATACATTTTTCAACCCAAAATAACCTTGTTTGACACCCATACGACAAAAGCAGTGTTTTTGTGCGTTTAGCAATCGTAGGAGTAAGCTAGACGCAAGTTCGCTTATGTGATTCGAGTTTTTTGGACTTATTCTTTAAAACCATTTTTCAAAATCTGAGATGCGCTAAAGAAATTCCACGAAATTAACGATGGCTTACCCGACAAGATTATTGTCTATCGAGATGGTGTCATTGATGGACAGGTTAGTGAAGTACCAGCAGTTATTATCTTTTGTGCAGGGTGGCCACACTGATAGTTTATGATGGCGTCCACATTTTAGTCACCCTGTTAGTGTGTAATTGTTCGCCAATAGAGAGATTTTTGAAAGGAAGATTATAACAAAGTTTTTTTAAAGGATTTCAGTGTTCCTTATAAGTAATATAGATATGCATTTTGGAATATTTCTTTTTTTAGATTCGTGACGTTTATGAGCACGAGCTTCCACATTTAAAGTCTGCTTTTGCAACTGTTGCGCCAAATTACAATCCAAAATTTGCAACGTTAATTGTGAAGAAAAGGATTTCTACGCGATTGTTGTTAGCTTCCGGTGGACAGTATTCAAATCCTCCTCCCGGAACTGTTGTTGACACTGTGGTAACACGTCCGGAGTGGTACGACTTTTTGTTGATTTCACAATCGGTCAGACAAGGTACGGTCACTCCGACGCATTATAACGTGATTAACGATACAACTGGCTTAAAACCGGATCACTTCCAACGTTTAACCTACAAACTTTGTCATTTGTATTACAATTGGCCGGTAAGTAACATTTCGCGTGTTTCTAAGCAGAAATTAATTTGTAAACTACAGTTTCTTTGCACGGTTTAACAAATCAAGCCACGTGAAAACTAGCTTTCGTTTTGTTAATTGCATTGTCACCTCCAAGAACGTCTTAAGTTTTCAACTGCAAGATATCTAACTTTAATTTTCTGTTGTGTTTTTCATAAGGAAACAGATCGACTTTCTTTTACTGCCAAATTAATTTTTATCTAACTTGTTTCATTTTTCAGGGCACCATTCGCGTTCCTGCACCTTGTCAGTACGCTCATAAGTTAGCCTTCTTAGTTGGTCAGTCGATCCACACGGAGCCTGCTCGACAATTGGCCGATCGTCTTTATTATTTATAAGCAGCTGCGCGTTGTTTACGTGGAGGTTGTCTTGCGCTATGACTTCTAAAAACTGAAAAGTATTGTTTATATTGTTTATATTGGCGTTTATATTTTTAACAAATAACCAGTAGTAGTAGTAGTATTTTATTTTAAAACGATTCATATAGGTTGTATTTTTTTGTGTTTGAGACTTTTTTTTAGCTATATAAGCTTGTTCTTGGGTTATTTTTGACATAGTTTACAAAGATTGCTTACAATCTTACCTTTATGTTCATGCAGTGTCGTCAAGATATTCACCTTAGAAGTAGCAGTTGCTTGTTGAATCATTTTTTCCCTAATCATTTTCACGAAGAGCAAATGTAAAGAGTTTACAAATCTGTTTTAGATTTCGTTTTAAGATGCGGGTGTAAAAAATGTTTTTAGCAAAGGATTTTTGTTCATTTTTATATTTTTGTTCATTTTCATATTTTTTCGAGAAAAGTGATCACACTAAAGAGATGTAGTCGTTGTTCATCTTCAGACCTAGTGTTATCTGTATATCCAGCAAGCGACGGTTAAAATCCGATATTCGCTCTGCAGCATACCGCGTGACGAAGCTATCTATTCAACGGCCGGTGCGCATTCTAACGTCACCAAATCTTTTAGTTATGCAATAGGTGAAGTTACTGTTTTGGGGTTATTTTTACGACTAAATCAGGTGTAGGAAAACTAGAAATTAAAAAAAGGTTGCGAAGCATTCTCGCAAGTTGCAAGCAAAATGTGTTCATCAAGAACCAGAGGCGGCAATGTTCGCGGGGATATATGGGCCTTGAAGCTGTTAGCACCCTCCCCCTCCCTGCTGTAGTCAGGATGGGACAGAACATAGGATCTTTTAACACTTAGTTTTGCGAAAACGGCGTACTGATTCTCTAGCGTAATTTTTATTTTGCCGAAATACAATTTTGCTACACTAGAATTTAATTTCGGGAGCCATCCACATTCGGGAAAATTGCAAGAACTAATTGAGCAATTTAAATAACCTGCTCTGGTATATTTTTTAGGAATTTCTAGGAAATGTGACAGGACTACGCGCTTTTTTGGTAAGAACAACTGTATAAGGGCAGAACCCAAATATTTTCCGATGAATAGGAACAAAAACTGTTTTTACAATTAACAACCTGAGTTAGAATTTTGTTAGAAAACACAAACAAACCAGAATCTGAATTTTCTTGAACTTTTTTTTAAACTACCGTAAAGTTTAATAAGTGAGAACAAAATAGGACTTAATTCGGAAGTTGTGTAGGCATTAAAATAACGCAAGAACAAATCAGACGAAAACGGGTGCAGAAAATAATAAAACAAAATTTATCTTCTGTAAATTTTAATTGCGTGGGTTTTGAACATTTCTGAAAGCAATCTAACAATACAAAACATTTAAAATTAACTTCCATTTTTTGTAAATAAAAAATGTGATTTTGAATCCAATCTTTTAAATCTAAAAATTTATAAAAAATAATAATGACAACATCATATAGGGTTTAATTTGTTTGTTTAATCACGTCTCGCACGTAGTTAGATTACATTCTTGTCTATACATTAAACTTCCAGCCTTCCGAGGTGTAGCTAGATGACCTAAAAAACAACCAAAAATCATAAGAAAACGACAAAAATTATTTCAAAACATCATCCATGTTACAGGCATAATCACACCGAAATTTTACAAGTTACAACAATCGTTTTTATACATAGAAGTACACACACAAGGCCTAGTTTCATTCTAATAAATATCAGTTTGTCAGACTTATTGTAAACAAAAAAACGTGTTTTTATAATAAGAAACATGATCATAAGAAACAGCAGGCTGATATTACAAGAACTTTTAACTTTTAATTTATTTTGTTCCAAAAATTCGAAATTTTAAAAATAACCCCTGCCAGAATATAAAAAAAACTCAAGAAATTCAGCATTTGACAGTAATAATAATGCACCACAAAAAGATTTCCTGAGACTGTAAAACTCACACGCATACTAATCTACCATACTGAACACAAAAGTTACGAAAAACACGAAATTTGGTTAAGGTCTATTATGTGGTTTCACATCCTTAAAGGGTCATTCAAGAGTAGTTTTTAGTTATCATAACCTAGCTATACCACATTATTGTAAGCTCATGAAACACAATGCAAAAACATAGGGTTAAGGCGGTGATACACGATCCAATTAATCGAATTCGATTAGTCGAATTCGACAAATTGGATCGTGTATCATGTAAAAATCGTATGCTTTCGGCATGTTCAGACTTGTCAAATTCGATTTTTAAAAAGTCGGACCGGTTCAACAACTCAATTAATCGAAAGGTTTTTAAACAATCAAAATGCTTAAAATATGTACATCAAATGTGCGTTCAGAAAAATGTGAGTTTCTATATGAAAAATAAACATTACTAGAGGACGTTTAAAAACATCAAGTCTTCAAAAAAAGATAAAAAAGAATTTAACGAGGTTTTTATCAGTGAATGGATGTTGGAAGAAGCGCTCTGTGGAGCTTATTAACAGAAGACATTAAAATAATCTTCTTGCCGTAACCAAAATTCGTTTAGTAACAAATATATAACACACTCCGTTTCTAACGTTTTCTTTAATTTTTTAGTTGAAGTTTCAATACACCTTTACGATAATTCAATTGTACATGCGTTCCTACGGCTCTCCATCGTTTTACAATATCGGAAAAAAGGAGGTAAAAATCGTGTTTTTATGAGAGTTTGTTAGAGACGAAAGCGTGTTTTCTCCAGTTTTTTAACTTCCGTCGTATCAATTTCTTTCAAATTTTCAGGAAACGTTAATAATAATAAGATACAACTTATGTGTACTTTTCATTAAACACAAAACGCGGCAAGAAAAGTTATCACGAAAAAACGTGTTTTCTCCTTAATAAAATCTTATAAAAGTGTGATGTTTACCTCCTCCGATCGCAAATTAAGCTGCGATGGAGTGTTAGTTTTCCCGAATTATCGTAAAGGTGTATTTTATTTTAATGCTAAATATAATTTCGATAATTCGAATTCGATTAATTGGATCATGTATCATCACCTTCTCACCTGTCAAGTTTCGATTTTATTTTAATGCTCAATATAATTTCGACAAATCGAATTCGATTAATCGGATCGTGTATCACCGCCTTTAGATGTGTAAAGAAAATAATGAAGCCCTAAATTTTTTTCTTTTTAAATATTTTTATATATGTCCAAACTGAATCTCCCAAAAACAATAATTACATTAACGGTCGCCACCATTATCAAACAAAAGTCCACTTGGTAATTTGTGACTTCACACGTCATACATAGCTCACTTCTTGAAAAATTTATTGCGAGGTTCGAGTGTTGAAGAATTTAACAACATGCAAAAGTAGGTAAACAAAGTAAAACTTCCAGGTAAAGGCACTGTTTGATAAAATAGTTCAGATTAAGAACATATCAGTAAAAAGACGCTAGTAGCAACAGTACAAAAGTTTTTAACCACAAATGAGCAAATACCTTAAAGAATGAAGAGGTGTATTTTCCCGTTAGTTTTGGATTGGTGACTTAAATTTATTTCCACGATGCAACAAAAAAAAGAAGCAACTTTTATTATTATTTAGCAACTTTTATTATAATATTTAAAAATATTATAATAAAATTTAAAAAGAAAGAGTTTTGTTAATACTTGTGGATTGAATTTTCTTTTTCTGACTGTAGCTAGAGGTAGCTAGCTAATTAATGATTTGATTAAAGGATGACAGCAAAAAATATTTTCCATGGTGGCCTCAGGAACTAAAAAGTAATTTAGTTAGCTAGCTACATCAAACCAAGGAAAAACGTAAAAATAACTTTCAAATCATCCATAGCTACCTTCGCAACTCACTTTTCTTCTGCTGCATGAAAAGGATACCACAAACATGCCAATTCAAGCTGATAATTTGGTACTTTAAAATCTTCTTTTTAATGAAGCGATAAATATAACACGTTTTTGCGCATTCAAAGAAAAGGTACAAGCTTTCCAACTCGAAATATTAAGAGAAAAAGCATGCCAGCTATGCCAATTATTATCAGGACTTGGTATAAACTATGTCTTTGTGTTGGGTCTGTAAAACTAAAATTCAAATTAGCCGATAGCCGTTTTCTGATTGCTTGAGTGTACTTCCCAGTCTTTCGCTCCCGGCAAACGGAAAATCGGGAAATGACGGGGGAAGGGGTACGAAAGACGGGGGCAGGGGGGTACAAAGCCAATTTATTGGCATTTTTAGCTAACTTTTATTAGAGCTGCTCGGTCCAAACTTATTTGTTCTAGTAGACAAAAAAATAACCTACCTTTTCGTGAAAAAATATCAGTCCTATTTCTTTACCCTGATTTTATATGATTTTTTTTCTATCGAAATTTTGAGAATCTCAATAATTCTCTTGGTATACCTCGCGTGTAGCAAACGTGCTCCACAATTTCGCTTCGCTCGCGAAACTCGCGAAGCTCAATTGCTTCGCAATAATGGTAGCAAATAAATTTTATAAAAAATATCTATGCGAAAATAATAAAATA
The DNA here is from genome assembly GCA_030067915.1 of Hydractinia echinata. Taxonomy (NCBI): domain Eukaryota; kingdom Metazoa; phylum Cnidaria; class Hydrozoa; order Anthoathecata; family Hydractiniidae; genus Hydractinia; species Hydractinia echinata. The sequence continues at coordinate 1,859,074 of JASGCC010000012.1, read as the reverse complement.
GCCAACGCAGTTAATTTTCTTTTGCATCAATAGTATTTCCTAAAAGAACGTAAAAACATGGTTTGCAACGTTGTTTCAAACAGTCGAACGCTGTATTGAGATACTTAGGCTGTCTTATCAAGAGGAAAGGGTGATGGAAAACATCCTATTTCTCCACCGTGCGCTTTATCCAGAAACGTAATGCACGCGATGGGACTACTTTCGCCACAATATAAAGGCCGCTGCTCATTGATACGTTCTTAAGCCTGGTGCTCATTTATCGTCTTAAGGCTTACGTTAAAGCAGTCTTGGCTAAGGCGAATATAAAAATTTTTCAGATCTTAAGCCGTATGTCAAATAAGTGTAAACGCTAATTTTACGTTAGATGATCGTCGTAAGGTTTACGACAAAATATCAAAATTTTTCGATATTTTTCTTAAGCCAAGAGTTTGAATGAAACAAAACGTTTGAATTGACGTACATAATAATAATATAGCCGATTTATTTCAAGCATATCCATAAATTACATGGTTCTTCATCTTGAAATGCGTAAGTATATATATGAAATAGCGTTAAGTAAAAAATCCTTGAAACACAAAGAATGAAAATCAAACATTGATAAAATACATAGGAAGGTGATAAAACTTTCCAAAAGCTTTTCACAGGTTCCACTTAAAATAACACATTACTGGTGGACTGATCTGGTGAATGAAAAACAAAGTGATTGTTGTGAATCCCCAGATGCTAAAAATCTCAGCGTTAAAACCAATCTTTCTGCCGCTGATATTGGTTCTATTATTCTTGTCGTCGTTCGATATAGGTATGGTCCAACTAGGACAGTAAATGTTCTAAACGTTGTGGAGTCATTCGAATAAATCGAAAGAACTATTCTGCATCAAATAAAAGTAGTTCTTTTATCAAAACATGAAAATCTCCATGACTTTACGTTCCTGCAAATGTTTCCTTACCCAACTTCTTCTTTTCCTGGGTATAAATTCCTCTTCCTGTTACATGAGCATGAAATTTGCCAAAGCGCAAATTTGTTTTTTTCTCAATGAAAACGCCGCCATTTTTTTTTCACCTGTTTTGTTTTGTTTTCATGAGAAAACCCTGTCATAAGCTAAATATTTGATATCAATCTTAACGCTTAAGACACAGTTTTAAGGCTAAGACAGAAAATTCGTGATTCACACTAGCGTAAGCCTTAAAACTGTCTTAAGGCTCAAGATCGTCTTAACGTAAGCCTTAACCCTATTCGGTCCGGGGGAGGGGGGGGCGGATTCCGCCCCCCCTGACGGTTTTTTCTAAATAACTTCTTATTGCTATGTTATATGGCTATGAAACTTATTGAGTTTCAATATTTATCTATTAGACACCTGCATGCCAAATTTTTAGGTCCCATACCTCTCAGAGGGTTTGATATTGGCCATTACTCGAAACTACCCCTAAAAATCTCTATGAAATCCTTATAATGGGGAAAATTTAATAACTCCTGTTAGGATTATCCTTTGAACTTGAAACTTGCAACACAACTTTGTTTTATTAAGAAGAATCATTTTGCATAATTTGGACACGTGATTAAACCGATTTCCCGATTTTGTAGGATTTTTCCCGAAAATCGGAAAAAAACCGGATTTTCGGGCAATTTTTGGCAATTTTTTATGCGATCCACGTAAAAACCGGAAAATATGCTAAATAACTTTTATTTAGCTTTCAGAAACTGCAAACAGAATACAAAAATTCGATCTGGAACAAAAGTAATTAAATTTTAAGCAGATAGTGTCATTTTTAACAAATTTCAAGCTTCTGATGACGTCACAGAAAATGTGCTCACTCAAGCAAAAATTTATTGCTGCCATTTTGTTCCTTTTATGACGTACTATAAGTGTGCCAAGTTTGATTCAATTTAAACAACCCTATGAAAAGTTATTGAGGGGGGGCGGATTCCGCCCCCCCCCCCCCCCCCCGGTCATAAAATGTTCGAGAAACCCCGGCCTGAATAGGGTTAAGACGTTAGTAAGAACCAGCCTTTAATCGCAGCATTTGTAGCGTTTTGTTTCTTCTGGCCGTAGCGCATGTACATACAGTCGACGCTCGATATCTCGAACTCTCAGGGGACCGACGAAAAAGTTCTTAGCCTTTCATTAAGCTCTTTTTTTCACAGAATCTGTCATATGACATTCATACGAGTCCCATGTAAGAAGACGACGATTAAACGAAAATGACCCAATAACTCTTTTTATCTACGTTAAAGTGAGTTCTTCATTTACCCAAGCGTTTCCAGATGTTCCAACTACGCAACGACTTTTGAATTCTTCGTCAAGTGCCTTTGATCCTCGTTTAGCTGCACGGAAAACTATTAAGGGTTTGAGCTTCATCCCATCCGCCTTTGCAGCTAAACAGACACTCAACATGCACCCTTCATGTCCCGTGGTTTTTAAGCAAACTGATTTCTTTCCTGTAACATCGACCGTTGTGTTAGACACCATATCATTCCATACAGGAGTCTCGTCCATCGCTATGATACTAGATGCTTGGTAGTTAAATTTAGATGACAATCGGCAAACATGTTAAAAATAAGATATGATTTTGTCAGTTAATAAGAACGAAGATTGTAAATTTCCCATTAAAAATAGAATTGAATCTGTTTAGTACAACTTAGTATTTCTTCTTACTGACAACGGGAAGCGATTTTCAAGGGTGTTTTAAGGCAAGAGCACTGTATACAGGCCCTTTTGTAGTCGATATGTCCGTATTAAGACTGATCAGTCCTAATACGGACAAATACAGACTTTTTTAAGGACCTTGTACGGATGTTTTTGTGTATTGGGGAGAGAGAAGGGTATTATGATAGGGGGAGGGGGGCGTTTATTCAAAATCTTCTGTCTGAAGGGGGGGGCGTTTATTCAAAAATCTGTCTTCTGGGGAGGGGCGTTTATTCGACAGGGGCGTGTAATTGACAGGGGCGTTTATTGCTAAAAAATAGGGTAAGAGGGGGGCGTTTAATCGACAGGGGTGTTAATTGGCCGAGGGCGTTTATTTGATCATTTACGGTATTGTGCGTCGACTGTAATTGATAATAAGCATAATAAGTGCCCACATTTAAGCGTTGGGAGCTGTGGCAATGAACGTTTCAATGGAAAGCAGCCTTAAATAAAGCATTGTTAGGCCGTGGTACTTGGTACCGTGATACTTTCAAGGATGCTGATCACGATTTCAAATGTTACCAAAGCCGGAAACCCGCAGTTTTCTTTAAATTTTGACATAATATGTAGGCTCGTAGAATGATCCACTTGGCGTAAAGTAGGTTTAAAATGCTTAATTTGAAATCTAACTTTACTTCTTCTGGTTTTACACCGTTTTAAATCTGATTCTGAACTTCTTCTAAACAATCCTTTCAATACGCAATCAGTTGTATTGGCGATCACGAATATGTTGATGCCTTAACAGTTGAGAGTTCGTATGCTGATTATACGGAAGCAGTACCAAAACGTTGTGACGAAGCTCGAATGAAACTTTTTTAACAAGGCAAGTTTGCGGAAGAATTACTACCATCGACGATTAATGCGCTACAAGACATACAAAGCGCGCAAACTATCAGGCTTATTTGGAAAGGTGCCTACTTGACTAAAGTTGGTATAGATTTGATGATTACAGATTTTGCTACAGATATGCTAAAGAAATTAATGAGCTGAGAATGCGACAGTGGATGCAAAAAAATGCAAATGTTTGAAAAGCGTAATCATGCAGAAATTTATGTAAATGCATGAAATGCAAGATGCTAAAGGTGATAACTGAGAAACAAGGGAAGAAGATTGCGATGATGATGTTGATGTCGATATTTTTATTGATGAATCGGACATTGACGCTAACAATGTTCTTTTAACATAATATCGATAACACACGATACGCTTTCTCCGATAGCTCAATTTACTTATAATTAAGGTACATGCTGATTTGTTTTTGTTTTCTAGTCGATATGCATGAAAATAATATTAACTACAAGAAAATTAGGATAAGGAACACCCGAGGTTTAAAGATTTAACACGAGATTTAAAGTTCTCGATACGACTCGATAATCAAGTGTTTACCTAGTTTTTCCTATATTTTTTTTTTTGCGGAGAGTAGCGGAGTGCGCGCTAGCGCACAGAGCGTAGCGGAGTCCATTTCCTCATTAAATAAGCCAAATATAAAAGAAAAAGGAAGGACGGTGGAGAGTATATAGGATTTCTATACGATTTCCGCGCCTCGTCCCCCTATACATCAAAAATTTCAAAAATTCCGTCGTTTTGACTCTCCGCAAAATTTCAAAAATTCCGTCGTTTTGGGTCAGTTTCCCAGCGATGTAATATGGTGATTCTTTGGTACATTTGTTAGTGAGCGAGGCAACATGTTTTTTTTAAGCACGGCGATGGAGTTTTTGTTGTTTTCTAAATATGGTACCAAGGGAAAATCGGACGCAGGGACAATTTCAAGAAAACGAAGAAATTGTATGGAGCTAGCTGGCAAATATATCACTATTTTTTTACATTTGATGAACTCCTTCTTATCCTTACTAACACCTAAAGCTCCCTAGCATAAAACTGCCGACTTATCTGGAATAATATTAGAACCTTAGATAGGCAGTATATAGCTAGCTATAGTTACTTTTGATGAGTTACACATAGCTAGCTAGCTAGCTAGCATAAAAAGGAACAAACAGCTAGCTAGCTATACATATACTACGTGAGTGAGATAATTCTATTCTGTAGAAATATATATATATCTGGAAACTTTCAACATCCACATTCGTTATTACTGACGCTTTTATATAAATTTTGACAAGCAATATTTGTGCAATCAACACCTACTGAAAATTATAAAAAGTTCCTGTGCAAGATCAAAAATTAATCGTGACACACCGGGATAGGGATAACACATTTTCCAAAAAACATTATTGCAACTTCGGCTTAAATGCAACAGCGGAAACAGCCTGTTGTTACCCTGCCCTAGACGTTACTGTTAACTTCTTGTTATAATGTGCAACTGTAAAATTATGTATGCATTTATCCCCTGTTGGTCTAATGGTTAAGACACTCTTGCAAATGAGAGATTCAGGTTCAAATCCTGAACAGGGCTAGGAAAAAACTTGCACCTATTAGCTATAGCATCTATATTGAAAAACAAGTGAATCTTAGGAAAAATTAAAATTGCATACATCTCTATCCTAATAGCACACAAACCACGTGGTTTGTGACGTTGCAAAGTGCAATTTTATGTATAGCGGCTGGTCCAACAATCTAGCAAAATAACCTTGTTTGCCTAAAGAAATCTTTGTAGCTAGAAAAAGCGCAAAGAAAAACAGTGCTGGTGATAATTTTGGGTAGAAATAGTCTTTATGAAAAATTAGAGCATTTGCTAGTCTGTCTTAAGGCTAAAATACACGGTAAGTTTAAACGGACTGTTTTTTCTATTGAAATTAACAGAATAAATGAGGTATTGTTTAAACTAAAGGTTTGAGCATATTTCTTCGGTTTCTAATTACAACCACTGCTAGTCTGCTTTTTTTCTTCTACCATTATCCCTTCTACTGCTATAGCAATAAATGCCATGAAAGATATACATGTTCTTTATTTGGGATTTATTGTGAAAACAAAAATTTTTAAAAAAAACTTATACATTTTAACTTAACGTGTAGACAGGTGTATTACCTGTAACTGAACTTATAAGTTTTTTTTCACAACTAAACGGTCCGTTTAAACTTACCGTGTATTTTAGGCTTTAAGAAACTTATATTCTTTTTAGCAGAAGAGCTTGAACTTTATTATAAATAAAATTATAAATACAACCTTTATGTTTTTTTTCAACCTTGTTCCTAGTATTTATTTGGTTTTGTCATGAAAACTATGGTGAAAACGAAAGGTCATGTAGAGCTAGTATATCGCAATTTTTTTCACTATATTTTTTTCACATGTAATGAACTCCTTCTTTACCTTCAAAGAGATCATTCACACTCCTAAAGCTAATTTGTTAGTGACATGCCTAGATTTTCTAGCTACTCATACTAAACTGAATACATAAGGTAGCCAAATTTTTAAAAAATGCCTAGCCTCAGTGTACTGAGATTAAATTTTTAGACACCTTGATATTTACATCAAATATACATCCTAAAAAACAACGTTTTATCCGAAGAATAAAAAACTATGATAAAAGAAACTATGATAAAAAAAAAAAATGTCTCAAATAAAATACAAGCTATAATGTAATTTACAGCTGTCGATAAAGCAAAGAAAATAAAGGAATAAAAAGTTAGGAAAATTTCAGCCTATATTCAAGCATTTGGCTAAAAAAATTGAGGCTTAGGTGTCATAAACAGTTTTCTTTCAAAAAATAAATGTTCGGATACCATTTTTGTTTACATGTTAACTGTTTCTGATTTGTGGGATTATAAACAAAATCTAATGTGATTCGCCTGTGAAATATTGCGGAAACAAACTGCCGTCCGGAACTAATACGGAAGCGCAAATATTTTTCCCAAACAAACATTTTTCGATTTAATTGGATAAAATGGATCACGTGACGTTTTTGAAACACAAACATTTTTCGCTTTGATTGGACAAAATATATCACGTGGTTTAGCGACCGAAATATACTTTTTCGGCGCCACTTTTTTTCTAAACCCTCTGGTATTTTACCGGAGCGTGTTGGTTTTGTTTGCTGGAATTTTTTGATACTTCACAGATTATTGGATAAGTATTATTTGATAATTTTTTCTGTGTCTTCTACTAGCAAACAAACAAACATTTAGGTGCAAAGTGCAGCTACGTGCATCTTTTACTAGATTATTATTTACTGTTCATATCTGATTTAGGTGCAATAACTGCTGCTAGGTGCATCTTTAATACTGATTCACATAGTAAAAAAAAAAAATCATGATATCAGTTCAGGCATATCGTACCACCATCGGTTCGTTTTATAATGTAGCTGCTATTCATTCCAGTAATGATATTAAGAATAAAACAAATTTCCACAGCCATACAGGAATGTTTTTTGACAATCTGGATAATAGCAACCACTTCATTTATTTTTTGAAACTTTTTATTTTATTAATTTTTATGTGTTGTCTAAGCTGTAACATCAATCTTGCAAGTTTGAAGTTACTGTTATTGTTATCAGGGGATATTGAAAGCAATCCTGGACCCTTCAATAACAATGATATTGACTTCCAAATAGCACTACAAGAGTCTTATGCTGCCCATCTTTTAAATGAGTCAAATTCTGCAGACCATATAGTTGCTTATGCTAGAAGTATTGGTCTGTCAAATATAACATATCGTGAAGTGACGATAGGAGATGGCAACTGTTTTTATAGAGCAGTGTTACAGCAACTTGATCGGCCTGAGATCAGACAAATTGTCCCCTCTGAACTTAATTTCCAGAACCATGTTGAACTACGAGCAGCTGTGGTCAAATTTGTCCGCGAAAATAGCGACATAGAAATTTTTCAAAATAATAGGACCTTTTTATTAAAAAGCCCTGAAGAGTGGGAACGCGACTTACAAATTCAGTCAAAACCTACTGTTTATGTTGAAGAAATTTTCATACGAGCTGCTGCAATAATACTGGGCGTCAACATTTTGATAACATCTGATACCAGTACTGCAAAGCACCCATATACCCTTATTAGTCCTACTCATGATGAAACACATGATATTGCCGGGGAACAACAATTGGCACATCTATTGACTGATGGTACCACTGCAGGTGCTTTTATTTTGCTTGGGAGGGTAAATAGAAATCACTACCAATCATTGGTCTTTGATGACAATTTGAGCCTTCCTTCTGTTGCATCATCCACACCACTCAGTCCACCTAAAAAAATTCCCTGTTTGTCATCAAACAATGTAATTCAACCTAAAGATGCAACAAATAAAAAATCTGATAAAAATAAAGTGATTACTTTGATGGAAAAGCAAGATCTTCTAGTGAAAAAAGTAATGAAGTCTCATATTTCTGTTGTCATACAAAACAGACCTAAAAATAAAATAAAAATTAATAAAGAACTTGCTCTAAAGCAAAAGTGTCTTCAGTTAAATGTTAAATATGAAGAACCTGAAGTCAATGAGACAACTATCAAAACCAAAAGAAGGCGCGAGCGAATAACTTATAGATGCAAAAAAGCCGTTTGTAAAACACCTGTGGGTAAACAGAAAAATTCAAGTTTAAAAAAGCAGCCTGTTACACTGCCAATTACTACACACAATTTACAAACTACACACTCCATGTCAACAACTCAGTCAACGGCAACAAATTTAACAACTACGCAGACAATACCAAAAAATTTGCCGACCACACAACAGCCAATACCAAAAAATTTACCAACCACACAACAGTCCATACCAACAAATTTATCAACCCTACAGTCAATCTCGACAGTTGTCACAGGCAACCAGTCCAGTTATCAAGACAACATTTTGGAAAGTGAAACTGCCACCATTCATCAAAATCCCGATGTAGTGGCTGCTGTAATACAGTTTGAGGAAGGTGAGAAATTACATAGTTTATCAACCTGTAAAACTTGTCTTGAAACTCGACCAGTATTTCATGCAACACCTCCAATAAGACCTACTGCAAAAAATGAAACAAAACCAATTACTGTTAAGCCTTGGAAAATATTCAGCGATGGTAGGTGTGATAGGTGTCACAGGGAGAGTCTTAGTCGTTTTAAAAAGAATGTGAAGACACCTGCTAGATTTTCAGGTATACTGTCAGCTGATGATGACGACTTGGGTCCGTTACACGATAACATCCGTCATAATGATATGCATTTTTTACCAGTACCACCATATCTCCAAAATTTGACCATACTAGAAGTAGCATTAATTCGTCGTATTACTGTCATTATGAATATACACCTCCTGCGGTATGGCATGCTTGCATCAAAAGGTCATTGCATCAGTTTTCCTCAAAGAATGCACATTGCTACCGAACTGCCATCATTACCGTCAGAAGTTGGAATAGTGGTTATTAAAAAGAAAGGAAGTCAAAATTCAGTTCAACAGTATACTGTGCAAAGGGGTAAAGTTGAAAACGCATTACGTCTTTTGGATACCCAGTAGGGGGTGTTGAAGGTCCAGATACTAAAAATAAACATCAATACAATGGCTCTGATCACATTGACAAACCTCTAAAAGGACGCTACTTCCAGTTCCAGCCGAATGAATACTATAAGGATGTCTCAATAAAATATGACCGCATTCAAAATTTACCAGAGATGCGTTCTGAATTACCTGATTTGCCAGTTGTGGAACTGCCAAGTATCATACCAGAAGGAGATAAGGGTCCTGCTGAAAATCAATTTCAACAAAACTTACCTGACGATGACGAGAGTATAACCGTTCTGGTTTAGTTTGCCCAGTTGAACCTAAAGATGCTGACAAAGAGTTACGAATACTACTGGAGAAGCTTTTGGGTTCTGAAGATGCAGTTAATCAAGCTCTTCAACATGGCACTGTTGCAAATGCAAATTTAGAATATACACGAGAACGGCCTATTCGGGAATTAAAAACTCCTGTTTTTTTTACTATGGCATACCCAACTGTTTTTATTAATGGAAATTGTGACTTAACTGTTCCAAGGTTGAATAAAATTAATTTTGAGGAATACATCGAACATATATATTATTGTTCTGATAATCGTGTAGCACGTCATCCGTACTTGAAATTTTTCTTATTAAATATGCGTTTGCGAATGCAAGCATTGCAGCAGGGTAGCTTTCTGGTTTCGCAACAATTAAATGATGCTCACCTCACAATCGCTGAACTGAGAGATAATTTACAAAATGATGATGATTCAGTTCCACGAAAAATTATTAGTATTGGAAAAAACCTGGTAAATACCGATCCATACTGGAGAGACCAAAAAAAAAAATTGGATGCCATGTTGTTTTTTAGACGAAATGAATTTGGCGATTTACCAGCATATTTTGATACCAACAGTTGTGCAGAATTTCATTGGAAACCATTGCATGAACTACTTATTAAGTATCATGCGCTAATAAACAATTTAAACGAAGATGATGTACGGCAGCAAATGGAGAGCGACAATAAATTCAAACGGGAAATGATTTTACAAAATCTTCATATCGTCACGCAGTATTTTGATGCAAGGACTATAAATTACTTTGCCACAGTCAGCAAGGAAGTATTTCAATATGATGACTATTGGTTGCGATATGAATTTGCTAAAAGTCGAGGTGAGATACATGGACATGCGATAATATCGTCATCTAAACATGCCCAAAAAGTAAAAACTATCATGGATGGGTTCTCTGATAACGTTGCAGACTCACAAGCATGCAAAACTGCAGCGCAGGAACTTCAAAGTTGGTTGCAAACAACAAACGAAGACAGTGATGACATTTTTTCACCCATGTTCACTTCACTGCATCCTGCCGGTGGAAATGAAATTATAAATACTTCTGGAATTAGAGATTGGGTTCCTAACAAAGATCAATGGGCAAGACCGGAAGGGACTCAAGCTCCTCCAGATCATAACCCATTGGCACAAGAACTTTCAAATGTTGCTAGTCATGAGTGTGGTATAAAGGAGCAACATACCCATCTTGTGAACAGAATTGGCCTCCATAATTGTAATTCTAATTGTTTGCGTTATGGCCGTAAGAATAAAAAAGATACTGCTCCACAGAAGTACTGTCGCTTTCATTTTGGCGATCTTGATCCACAAACCAAAAAAACAAGTGGTAAAGTGATTCATCCTTTTAATGCTGCCATAACAGAAGGGGAACATCCTAGATATGAGGGACCACGCGATCATCCTCGCTTGATGATGCATGTAAAAACACGCCTACTTAGTTGGCTAGCAAATTGTGATAGTCAACCCATTATCGATCAGGACCTTCTCGCTCTACAAAAATACATTGCCAGTTATGCTTGCAAAGGGGCTGCTTCAACTGAAGATTTGGTACATGTTTATCGGCATCTCATTGAAAACACTGCTGACGGAAGCACTGTTAAAAATTTGGCTCAACGACTGCTTCAAAAAATTGCTGGTCTAGTAGACGTACCAGGTGCTGCGGCAGATTTCATTAATAGTGGTGGCCGTTTGACTAGATGTACCAGGAATTTTCGATACATTGGTATCAGTGGCTTCCGAGCCTTGGATACGTCTGGTGAAGATGGAACCGTTACAAAGAGTAGCACATTGGATAAATACTTGAGCGATAAGCGTAGAGAAACTGAGCCAGAAATATCATTATGGAACTGGAGCAAGAAGTGTAATTGTACCTGCAAAGTAGATCACGTGCCAGTTTTTACAGGAATATCTACAAAACCTGTTTGGCCTGTTACTGAGGACTATGCAAAAGCTATGCTCATTATATTTTCTGTTGGAACGTGGCATAATACCGAAGAATTGAAGGGACAACATGGGTCATTTGCTGCTGCTTTGGCTTCCCTTGTTCAAACTGAAGAATGTCCATCAATATTAATTGATTCATTGAAAGAGGCTAAACAATCTTTCGATAAAAAGAGCAAGAGAACACGAAGTCACACTAATGTAATCAATATTCAAACCGATACTCAGTCTTCAGATCAATCATCACAATACACAGATGCAAGTTCTCAATGTTCCCAAAATTCCGCCATTGCAGAAATAAACATAGGCAGATCAATAATGAGAGATATTGCTAAGCACCATGTTGCTGATATCAGTGAGCCGAATGTACAACAGGTTCTTCCCAATGGAGGGCCTATGTTTGATTGGAATAATTATGCAATTCAAAGTTTTGGTAGTCAATGGCCAATTAATGCTGACACATGGTTACAATCTATATCTGAAGAAGCGGAAAGAAATGAATTGCAGCATGCTGAAGATTGTACCTTACCCCAAATAAACATCTTAAATGCTAATGAACTACAAAGAACAGTCATTGGTATAAATCTTCAGCATTTATTACAAGTAGCAAAAGGAACTTTGCCAACAGGTACCAAGCCATTACGTTTATTAATACAAGGAACAGCTGGTGTTGGGAAAACATTCATCATTACCGCACTCACTAGAATTGTTCGCCGTATTTTTAAGCGAAATTCTGCTGTTATGAACTTGGCCCCAACTGGTGCAGCATCAGTCCTCATACCTAATGGTCGGACTATACATTCAATGACTCCACCACCACACAAACTGAAAAAAGATAAGAGTTTAAATTCTGTCCAGCTTTCTGACTATCCGTTGGGTGATGTATCTCTAAGAAAGCTCAGAAAGTATACAGGCATGCATGAAAACAATGAACTGAAATTATTTCAACTTAATATTGATGAACGTAGCATGCAATCAAAGCTTCTTGTGGCCTGGTGCAGCCAAAGATTATGTGAGGCAACAGGAGACTTTGACAATTATTATGGAGGTGTACCAACTGTCAATTTCTTTGGGGACCTTGGTCAACTTGGACCAATTCGTGCTTTCGATCTACATCAGCGACCAAAACACGATGATTCCACAATCAACTTTGCTGGTTATGCAATCTATCGCTCGTTTCAACATGTTATCGTTCTTACAGAGACCATGCGCCAAGGCCCAGATCAGTTGGATCTTTTACAACGACTTCTTAGAATACGTAATGGTTCGATCACTCAACAAGATTGGCAGGATATAAATAGTCGTTACGAAAATGCTTTGCCCCATACTGAAAAATGTAACTTTCTTCATGGTCGCGTCCTTACATTAATGGAAACATGGAATGAAGTTAATGAAGAAAACCACAATAAATTAGCCAGCCTTGGTGTACCAGTTGCTGTTATTCCATCAAGAGGCCGTGGTAAACATCACTCTTTGACCGATAAGCAAATGGGTCAAATACCTCTGAGATCTTTAATGGCAGTTGGTGCAACTGTAATACTCACAAAAAACCAAAATGGTCTTACAGGCCTCGGTCTTAATAATGGTGCCATGGGAAAAGTGATTGCAATCCTTTATTCACCAAATACGTCACCACCTGAATTTACAATAGCTGTTGTTGTCAATTTCCCAAATTATAAAGGCCCACTATGGATTCCAGAACATCCAACATGGATACCAATTACTGCTGTTGAAGGTCGATGTGAGTCTAATTGTTGTAGCAGAAATGGCCTGCCATTGATGCCAGGATATGCGATAACAATTGCCAAAAGTCAGGGTATGTCGATTGGAGATGGTAAAACTGCCACCCACATGCGTATCAAGTTACAACAATCAATTCAGATGGAAAAAAATAACCTTGGTACAGCTTACACTGCATTCTCCAGATGCGAAAAAGAAAGAAATTGGGCACTTGTCGAACCAATTACTCAAGAACGACTCTTGTACATTAATACACATCCCCGTATGAAAGCCAGACAAGAGGAAGAGAAACGCCTGAAGGCATTATCGAATGAAACCGTCAAAAAATTCAATATCGCTATGGAAAAGTATATTAACTTGTTGAAAGAACTTGACGAGTTTTGTGATGATGGTATTGAAGATGCAGTTTGTCCTTCACCATCTCTAAATTGCACATGTATAATATGCATATCTCACTCCTAATTTTAATTACTACCTAAATTCATCTATTTTGCAGACAATCACAATCTTGACCTGTTACAATAACCATATCTACACTTGATATCCAGTCGCATATCTATTTTATCCTTACCCCATCGATCATCATTCCCCAATTACAGTACCGTTTTGACTTATAGCAATCAACATATCCTCTGTACCCTACCGAACATCATACCACAATTATCATACCGTTTCGACTTATCGCAATCAACATATCATCTGTACCCTACTGATCATACCACAATTACTATACCATTTTTGGCTTATCGCAATTAACATATTGTATGTACCCTACCGATCATCATACCATAATTTCCATATCGTTTCGACTTATCACAATTAACATCGTCTCTACCCTACCGATCATCATACCACAATTACCATACCATTTCGACTTATCACAACCAACAAGGAGTTGCAAAGGAGGAAGCACATGATAGAATGAAGCCTGAACAAGGTGCATTAACATTACAGCAGTGTGCTGATTATTAATGGCCTTTAGGCCAATTGCAACCTTAACAAGGTGAACATTACAGCTTCATGCTGGTTATTAATGGCGTTGCTGGAGGTGGAGGTGGAGGGTCATAACACAGCCTAACAAAGGTCTGTGATTGTTACATTAACCATGGATACATTTGATATCCAGTTGCATATCTATTTCATCCGTATCACATCGATCATCATACCACAATACCATACCGTTTTGACTTATCGCAATCAACATAATCGTCTGTACCCTACCGATCATACCACAATTACCACACCGCATGACTGAATTCAACCTGAACAAGATGCATTAACATTACACCTTTGTGCTGATTATTAATGGCATTTAGGCCAATTGCAACCTGAACAAGGTGAACATTACAGCTTTATGCTTATTATTAATGGCGTTGCTGGAGGTGGAGGTGGAGGGTCATAGCACAGCCTAACAAAGGTCTGTGATTGTTACATTAACCACCGATGCATTTAATATCCAGTTGCATATCTATTTTATCCGTATCACATCGATCGTCATACCACAATTACCGTACCATTTGGACTTATCGCAATCAACATATCGTCTGTACCCTACCGATTATCATACCACAATTACCACGCCGCATGACCGAATGCAACCTGAACTTTAAAACGAAAGGTGAACCTGGATAATGGATAATGACCAATCTTTTTTAAAAGCTTAGTTAATTAGACATAAGCGTAAACATTTCAGTATGTGTAATTAACAAAATTACATCATTATTACGCCCTGTTGGTCTAATGGCTATGAAACTCTTGCAAGCGAGAGATCCAGGTTCGAATCCTGGACAGGGCATGAAAAACAATTATCTTGCACCTACAACAACCAAGTTGTATTATATTGGCACATAATTCTGCTAAGATGATTCACTGTATATTGACCTTATATAAATGTAATACTTTACATTGAGTATATCTTTGAGTTGTAGGGGAGAGAGTTTCTATTAACGTGCCTGCCCCTGCCTTGCCGTCCCCTTGCCATTGCCTACCCTTCCTATGCCTTTTCTGTTGCCTGCCTTCTATGGCCTTGCCTGTGCGTCCCATGCCTTGCCTACCCCTGCCTTGCTGATTCCTCTTCCTGTTTCCTTGCGTGCATTGCCGTGCCCTTTTCTTGCCGTGCTTAATGCCTTTGCCTACCCTTCCCATGCCTTTTCTGGTGCCTGCCTACTATGCCCTTGCCTGTGCCTCCCATGCCTTGCCTACCCCTGCCTTGCTGATTCCTCTTCCTCTTTCCTTGGCTGCCTTTGCCGTGCCTTTGCCGTGCTTAATGCCTTTGCCTTGGCAACCTCTCCGCAACACTTTCTATATTGATAACATTATGCAAAAATGTCAGTTGATATTTATATTGTGGTTATATGCATGAAATAAATATTTTAAACTCTATGTTACAAAGAAAGAATTTAAAAAGCACTTAACACGATAAAACACGAAACACACGATTGTTTTATTTTTGATGCTCAATTTCTCAAAAACTGCGGGGTTACAAGTTATATAGAGATACCTTTGTCAAAAGATTTAGGGTACGAAACTTTTTTAAGAGCTTTTAAGACGTATTGACCCACTGCCTATGTGTTGATTTATAAGTTTTTCCTAAAAAGAAACGGCCTTCTCTAGGACAATATTTTTTAGCGAGAAGCCTAAATTCAGCAAAGTATCAGGTGTTTTTTGTAAACCGCGAAAATTTTGAAAGTCTCAAACCGTGATTTTTTTCGCTGAAATGTAAAATGATAATGATAGACATCGAAATTTAAAATTGATGGTTTGAGGACAAACGTTAAGTTGATATGCAGAAACATTACAAAAAGTCATAATTAATTGAAGACGTGTAATTTTTTTCAAAAACGGAGTTTGGGCCCTACCCTTCACAAGTTTTTCTTTCATTTGTTATTTATGCTTTTGCATTTCTTTTATTCTTTCATTGGATCCTGAAGCATGTCTAAAAGGCTACCTCATTAGGACGGTCAAAGAACTTTCTTAACAAAGCCTCTCCAAAGCCGACATCTTCTCAAAGCGTACACTTTTTCTAGGTCCTAGAACTTACCTCTATAAAGCGGGGAAAAAATAAGGATTTTGAACAGAAAATCAAAAATATTTCTTGGCTACTGGGGAGAGATAATGGGTATTTTGGATATATTTAATGCGTTTATCGCAAAACTTTTGATTTGGAGTGGATGGTATTTGAAATCCTTTATAGCAACGAGGCCGTCAATAGTTGATCGCACCACATGTCACCAGGAACCCATAGAAACAGACATACACTCAGTTCTAAGTAGTGGACGTGTTTCTGGTAGTGAACACTCATACTGACACTCAAGAGTGTTTTATCCTACAACGTAGGAGAGCGAAACATGAATATCACATATGACAAGCTTGTTTTCCGCTTCACGAATTCTTGCGTCAGCCTGACTAATGTCGGGTTTAAACAGCGAATTTATAATTTTTTTCTGGTTACTGTATTACCTTTTATCATTGTTACTATCTCGCCTGTGAGGATAGTATTGGTTTCTAACTCGTAACTGGCTAACTATGTCCCAAATGGTCAATTGCAACGTCACAGATTTAAACTTCGTACCTAAACTCTCTAAGTACTTAGAAGTCATCTAAATGACGTTTCAGACCAAAATTGGTATTTGTTTTCGACAAAATTTGGCACAGTTAACAAATAAAGTATGCTGAACATGATAGTGACATCAAAATTTTGATTTTTTGTCACCTAAATGTCATTTTAGGCCAAAATTGGTCCGAAAATTAAAACTACTTCATTTTCGACAAAATTTGGCAAAGTTAACAAATAAAGTATGCTGAACATGATGTTGACATCAAAATTTGGATTTCTTGTCACCTAAATGTCATTTTAGGCCAAAATTAGCCCAAAAATTAAAACTACTTTATTTTCGACAACATTTGGCACAGTTAACAAAAAAAGTATGCTGAACATGATAGTGACATCAAAGTGTTAATTTTTTGTCACCTAAATGCCGTTCAAGACCATAAACGTTTCAATCGCGCGACTTTAACCTTGAATGATAGGCTGTATTTTTTGTTAGCAGAAATTGTAGAATTGGGTCGCATTGTCGATGTTTCATAGTTGTGCATTTTTAATAGCAAGATAGTTTATGCAGCGCCTGCATCTTGTTATCATTATAATCCTTTCTTTAAAATTTTTCTCCTATCATGTTCCACAAGTCATTCCAGAGCTAACGCTAATTGATCACAAAGCTTTTGTCCTGGGACGAGGTTGCCTTTACCCAAGCAATTTGGCGACATTTACCTTAATTTTCGTTCAAGATGTACGCAAAAACTCCAGTATCTCTGAAGGTTTCACCATTTTTAATTAGCGTTTGGGTGGTGTCTGTTAAACACCTATGACTGAAGATTGACATACCTTGAGTCAACCTCGTCCCTAGGACATCTTGGTTTCTTTTTATTAGGATGTCAGAAAAGAAACAAGATACCTTGAGGACGAGGTTGACCTTGAGTGTACTAGTATCGCAGATTTCGCGTTTGGCCTTATCAGCAATTAGTTTTTAAACCCGTAAAACTTGAAAGATAGCATGCATGTCAGGAGTAAGCAAGTAAAAGTAAGTAAAAATTAACTCCACGCAGTGTATAGAAATGTTCTTAAAAGCAATCTCCTTAACTAAAGTTTTTTTGAAGCCAGTTGATGTAGCTATAAGTTGTATATTCTGTTTTTCATAAAGTCCTTTCTCCTCATTCACAAGAAGCTAGTTTACCTATTTGTTACCGCTTGGCCATAAGTTGCAATTGTATTCACAAAATCTTATCGCCTCCTTTCAAAATGCCTAAATTCTGAAACTCGAAAAGCATAGCCAATACAATTTTTATTTTTATGCTAGTTTCATCGGGCCAGCCTAAAATAACCACAAATTAATGCCTTTTTTATAGACAGCACAAACATGACTAATAGCTGCCACAGTTTGATTTTTTAGCCATTTGGATTTTCGCTCATTATTTAATGCTCTCAGTTACACTATGTTTGATTTTTCTAGTCCACCAGCTAGTATTGGTGACGGACGGAATTTAGTAGATTTCACTGTCCCGTTGAACCGCCCTGTGTTTTAATGAAATAATACACATGCCTAGATATTTTTCCAGGAATGTGTCCAAATGTTTTCCATTCTCCAAATTATTTCACCTTAGCACGAACAGTAAAGGCGTATGGGTCAACTTTTTTGAACTTTTTTTTGTTTCGAACTAAACTTTAATCTCTTCTCCATCTCCAGCTTTGTTCCAAGAAGTCTCTATGAAAACGTGATAACCACAGGAAGCATTCTTGGCCCCAAAAGAGTGTGTACCTGCTACTGCCATTGCTGTTTTTTATTCTCGCATTTCAAGTTAAAGCATTACTCCATTAAATTTTTGATAAACTTCAAATATAAACATTTGAAGCATTTGATGATTCTATTTCGTTTTCCAGATTTGATTTCAGATTTTGATTTAGTAAACATGAAATTGTCACGCGAAAAATATTGTCTTCCCATTCTTATGAGAAATCAGACAACAAGAGATTTACGTTCATATTTTTTTAAGTCGAAGTAATAAGAAGAAACAGACTAGTGAAAGCAACTGGTATGCTAATGCGTCGGCTGTAAATGCTGAACTGGAGAGCTCTAGGAAGAAAAAAGGAAGAAAGAGTTTTTCGTACAATAACGTACCTATTCGTGTAAGGGAGGAAGTAGGGAAATATGCATACAATAATGGAACACAAGTTGCATTAATCGTTTTAAAACAAAGTACCCACAATACACGTTTTCACGTACATCTCTATAATAATACGCCAGTTCTGTCTGTCTGTGACTGTTACAAAGACGATATTTTGTACCACCCGAATGCGCGGGTTTTTCGAGTATTTTTGTTTTGTTTACATTTGTCTCGCAACCGTTAGAAACCACGTGATAGAAAATAAGCAGTATGATTCGCTCAAATACGTACTTTCGAACGGGACGGCATTCGAATAGAAAGTTTCCTTGGCGTAAAAACAAACAAACATAAAAATCTCTCGACAAAGTTCTCGACAAAAGGCGAACTAAAGAAGCGGATAAAAAATGTCTTATTTTCGACGATCCCTTAGTCATAAAAAAGTGCAGATATTAAGAGCAAGGAAAGTCAAAGTGAAGAAGTGGAGTGGATTAAAAAAGCATATAATTTGGAACAGGGGTAACATCGACACACAAAACAACAACAAAAGAACGGTTCCTTCGTCTTCAAAGAAGTGCAAAAAGTAAAGTAGTTCAAAAAAGCATATATAAAAAAGAAAAAAGAGACCAAGTGAAGAAGTAGAAGTAGAAGTAGAAAAGTGAATTGGAAGCCACAATAAGTGAAGAGTGGAGCTAGAAGTAGTAAAGTAAAGTTAGAAGTACAAAATGAATGCTAGAGTTTCAAGTGAATTGGAATTGAGAAAAAGTAAGAACTTTGATATTTTTAGACGTTCCGTTTTTATATGTAGCACACTTAAAATTGTCAAGGAGAATCGCATTGTCAAAAAAAATCCATTGGAGCTTCAAATTCTTTAAGTTTTATGTTTTACCGCGTTTTTTATAAAAAAGCTAGCATTTGTTTACTTTTTTTTGCATAATTAATGTGTCCCCTGGTGCGTAACTAATGTATTTGTCCTAAAATTCAAAATGCTGCATAAAGCTGTTAGCTGGCTACCAAACAAATGTGCCAGCGAAATAGAAAGTTTTGGTTTGTTGAACTAACTGCAAATGTCATAATTTTTACATTGCTATTGTTTTCCTTTATATGTGTTGTACTAAGCATAAATAGCTAGCTATAGATGTAGCTAATTCTCCCCAGCTTATAAGTATATTTAACTGGGTGTCTTAGGTACTGTTTTGTTAGCTAGCTAATGTTAGCTTCAGGGCTCCATCCCATAGCTAGCTCTAATCTATGAGTTTTGTTGTTATTCCTCTGTTTTTAGGTATTTATAGCTACCTTAGTAGTCAAACTTCTCTTCTTTTTTGAACACGAATTATGATGTAACAAGCTAGCTACAAAATCTTTCTTGAACTTTTAGGATACTGTGACACATTTTTATGCCCATAGAGAATAATTTTTTCACATTTCCTGTAAACTTTACAAGGGGACCACAATATGACAAGTGGAACGACTTTTATAGACTTTAAAGTGTGTGTGTTAAGTTATTTTTTATTGTTTTGTTTCCTCATCCTGTTAAACGTTTGTCAGCCTACATGTAAAATGCCAGGTTTTTTTACAGGGTTTTTTGACATTTGATTGGAAATTTATATACGTGGGTTTATGACTTTGGGTTAAAAAAATTTATGAGAGGATGGTATGGTTGTCAGTTCATATTGTTCGTGTTGCAAAATGCTGTTTTTTGAAATTTTGTGTAAACTTTTGTGGAAATAGACCACATGCAATATATATATACTGAAAGAACAAATCTTTGTAGAATCAGACTTCACTGTAAGCTGTTGTAAAGCTGATGTCTTTATCGGTAAAAATAACAGCCATAGTTTACTAATTAAGAAAAAAATAAAACGAGTTTGAAAGTTAAAAAGTATTTATTTGTTAAGCTTTTCGTACATTAAGTACATCTTTAGACTATATAAACAACTTTGTCTTTATATTTCGTATTATAAACTATTGTTTGGGAGAACTAACTGTATGTGATGTCATTTTTGCTGGAAGAAAATTCCATGGTTTCACGTTTTTGTTTTTCTTGAGAATTTTACAAAATTTTGTAGGGATAAATGTTTGCTGATGATAAAAAAATTACTTAATGTTCTGACTGAAACTGTTTTTGTTTTTTATATTTTGTAATCTAAACGCGAGTACTGTGTGCACTGAAATGCCTGATTTTTTTAAATTTTGATGTGTTTCATAACCTTTTTGTGGAAGATTAATGGGTAATGGCAATATACGACATGCTGAATGAACTTATTTTTGTTGATTTAGATGTGTTTCTCAACCGATCTGTTTTACATTTTGTGTAAACTTTTGTTTATGAACCGTATACAATGTTTGTTGATTCAAGTTTATTCTTTGCTTATTGATTTTTTTACATTTAGGTTTAAAATTGTTGGTAAAGGGCAGTATGGATCATCATATTAAAAAATAAATTTTTTGTGTTCTTAACTGGTTGATTTTTACATTTTGTGTAAATTTTTGCGGGAGAGGATGGTATGCAACCGAAGTGACTGATTTTTCTAGATTTAAATTTAATGTTTTCCAAACTATGGCTTTTTCATATTTTTGTATAAGCTTTTAAGGGAAAGACAATATTTAAAATGTGTAAAGAATTTATTTTTGTTGATTTGTGCTAACTCTTGTAGGCCTCCTTTTTGACATTTCAGAATAAAATACCGAGGGTTTTCAACATAATGACTTATAAGATGTACATATTTGAGATGCGTTATTTCTAACATCGTTATTATCCGTGTTGTGACTGTCGGTGTTGTAACTGTCGGTGTTCTTACTGTCGGTTTTGTGGGTGTTGTGAGTGTTGATGTTGTGAGTGTCGTTGTTGTAACTTTTTATCAACTAGATTTTGCACCTTACAAGCTGTTCTTTTTTATTTTGTGTAAGATTTGTGTGGAGGATTTAATGCGATTTGACATTTGACATTTGGTGTAAGATTTTAAGAACATTTTTTTTTGTATATGCACTGCTGACGTCAGCAAAACATCTAAAGCAACCTATTTTTTCATTGGCCTTTTGCCTAAGTGGATTTTTCCAATGGGCCTTATCAACTAGTCTCTATAATAATACGCTAAGTGTGTCTGTGTGTCTGTGACAGGCAAAGTGGATCTCTTCATTTGCCTTTGATGTTGCCGAAAAAAATCTTTGATGTTGCCGTAAAATATATGTCTTCTTTGTCGTGAAAAGCTGCGAGTTTTGTGTGGTTTGTTAAATGAAGTTCTAGCACAAAGTAACGGAAATTGTGTTTGCAAAAAAGATGGCTGTCCTTTTTAAGCATTTGTCTTCTCTTGCCTTCAAAATAAATCTACAAAAACATTTGAAAAAGGGCATGGTATGTAAATGAAGTATAGCAAGGTTTCAAAGGTTTGTTTATGTTGTTTTTAGTTTTGATGATATTATTGATGCGAGACATGTTTGTTAGCTGGCATCATAAAGCCAACCACACCAACAACAACCTTAATAGCTAGCTAGCTCGGAATTTATAAATATGTAGCCATGTTCTTTATACCTAGCTAAGTCTCCAGTTTATATTCAACTGACCAGCTATTAGCTGCTGTAGCTAGCTTATGTTAGCTTCAAACTTAACATTCCAAGTACCTAGCTAACTTGTGAGTTTTATGTTGCTTTTTACATGAAAGAGCTACCGTAGTTATCTTAGTGGTCTTTGCTAAGAATGTGGCTGTAACTTATTTCACTTGACATTTTAAGCTTAAATTAACAAGCCACAACAACTTTTAAAAAAGTATTACATAATATTTAAGAATAGTTTAAGGACTGTTTTTAAGCTAATAATGTATTTTTCACATTTTGTGTATGCAAATAATGTATTTTTCACATTTTGTGTAACTAAACTTATATATATATACATCGGTTACATGCAATATGACGAAACTATTTTTATTTAAAATGTAGTAATTCTGGTACCTTAAAGTGTAGTGATTTTTGTTGTTCTAGATGTTCTGACTAAAATGTTTTTGTTTATGACAATTTGTCTTATTAAAGAAAAGTTTCAACTTTTTTGAGGGAGTACAACACCGAAAAAACTTGTGTTTTTTTTTATATAATTCTTCTTTGACAGAGGTTTTTGACATTATGGGGAAACTTTACGTAGCTTTTTCACATTTTGATTTTGTTGCAGTATTTACATGGGTTGTTGATTATTTATTTTTTATTTTTATTTTTTTGAGAAAGGCAGCGGAAGGATTCACATTTTTTACCCTAAATGTAAAAAATGTACATGAAAGGCTGGGGTAACTTTTCATTTATATATATACATAATGTATATAATATATACAAACTGTTGTGTGTGTTTTTTGAAATGTTATGTGTTAGGATCATGCAATATACCGAAAGAATTAATTTTTGTAGAATTTTACTTTACACCTTGCAAGCCATTCCAGTTTTTATATTAAAATAAGAAATTCAACTGACATTATATATACAAAATGTAAAATTCCCACAAAATCCATCAAACGTTATTAACCCTGAAAATTTTAAACATTTTCCTGATTCTTTTTTTAACTTGCGAAGTTCTTTTCCTGCAAAGATTTCTAAAAATAAAGTACAGAAATACTTATTTTTAAAATGTAAATTTAATTTCTTCCAATTTATGGTTTTGACATATTCATGTAAGAGTTTGTGGGCAAAGACATAAATCAGCATGCTAAAAGAACTGACGTTTGTTGACGTAGAATTACTAAACACAACCGTTTTTTACATTTAGTGTAAACTTTTGTGCATATGGCCATATTCAATATATATATACACCAAAAGAGTAGTTAGCTACTTTGTTGATTTTGGTTTTATACTCTTTGTAAGCTATTGCTTTCTTCTTTTTGACATTTTGGATTAACTTATTGTTGCAGAAGGCATATACAATATGCATATAAAAAAATTGAAATACTTTACCACTCAATTTTCACATTTTATATAAATTCTTTGGGACAGGATGGTATGAAATAGACCAAAATACCTGATCTTAGTTGTTTTTAATTTACAGGCTGAACTGATTTTTGTTGTTTTAGATGTTATAACTGAAACTTTTTTTTATATATTTATGTTATTTTGTGAGGAAGGACCATACACAGAAGAAGAATTAGATTTTACACATTGCAAGCTGTGTTTTCTATATTTTGTATAAATTCTTACTGGCGAGGACTCTGTACAACATAACGAAATGACTGATCCTTCTCTATTTAAATTTGATGTGTTCCAAATCGCAGTTTTTTTAAAAAAAATTGGGGAAATTTACCTGGGTTTTTGACATTTGTGGTTAAAATTTCTCAGCAGAGAATAGTATGGTTGCCGTTTTTATTTTTTGTGTTGCAAACTGCTGTTTTTTAAATTCTGTGTAAACTTTTGTGGAAAAAGAGCACATGCAAAATACTGAAAGAACAAATTTTTGTACAATTAGACTGTGAGCTGTTGTGTAAGTTGATTTTTTTTATATTTTGTGTTATAAACTTTTTCTAAACTTTAAACTAACTGTAAGTAATGTCAGTTTTGCTGGAAGAAAAGTCCACGGTTTCACGTTTTTTTTTTATTAAGAACTTCACAAAATATTGCGGGAATAAATATTTGGTGATGATAAAAAATTACTGAATGTTCAGACTGAAACTGTTTAACTGTTGTGAGGGAGGATCGTATGCAAGTATATATACTAAAAAAATAATTTGATATTCTACACTTTCCAAGTTGTATTTTTGTATGCACTGAAATGACTGCTTTTTCTGAGTTGAATTTGATGGGTTTCATATCCTTTTTGTGGAAGATTTTATGGGTGAAGACAATATAGAACATGCCAATTGAACTGATTTTTGTTCATATTTTGATTTGCTCCTCAGAAACCTTTGTGTTCTAAATTTATTGTAAACTTTTCAATGTTTTCAAAATAATAATTTTTGTTGATTTAAAATTTACTCCTTGCTCATTGCTTTTTCGACATTTCAGTTTAAAATGTTTGGTAAAGTCAGTATGGATCATTAGACAAAAAAATTGTTTTGTTAACCAATTAATTTTTGCAGTTTGTGCATATTTTTGGGGGAGAGGATGGTATATGCAACCGAATAAATGATTTTTCAAAGTTTAACATTTTGTTTTTTAGTGTTTTGTGTTTGTTTAAGTTTGGCTTTTTGATATTGTTCAGGTTGTATTGTTGTATAAGCATTTAGGGAAAAGACAATGTTTAAAATGCGTAAACAACTTATTTTCATAGATCTGTGCTTACTGTTGCAAGCCTTTCTTTTCGACACTTCGGATTAAAATATTGAAAGTTTTCAACATAATCACATAATAAGATGTATACATATTTGAGATGTGTTATTTCTGACATTATTATTATTGTTGTCGTAACTGTCTGGGTTGTGACTGTCAATGTTGTCACTTTCTACCAACTAGATTTTGCACCTTGCACGACGTTTTTTTTTTTTTATATTTTGTCTGAAGTTTTGTTGGGAGGATTTCGTGCGATTTGACATTTGATATTTTGTGTTAGATTTTAAGAACGTTTTTGTTAAATTATGACTTACTTTCTTTTTATGCATTTTCAGATTATTTTTTTTGGTAAAAGGCAGTATTCAATATACTGAAACATTTGCTGATGTCATCAAAATTCAAATGACAGAACTTTTCAATTGTTTTTCTGCCTAAGTGGATTTTTCCACGGGCCTAATCTACTAGTCTATATAATAATACGCCAGTTCCGTGTGTCTGTGACAGGCAAAGTTGATATCGTCATTTTCCTTTGATGTTGCCGAAAAATGCATGTCTAATATGTTAAATTTTCTGACGTTACGGCGCGACGTCAATAACACTACTTTAACGTCAATGTCCTATATTAAATCAATGAAGCCATTACAGTGCACCTAAAACTTTGAGGCCAAATAACTTGGAAACGAGGTGGTGACGTCAATGATTTTTCACCGCGTGGGTAACTAGGGACCACCTAGGACCAATTTGGGTAAATTTCCCAAACCTGGGTCCCCAAATCCGTTTTGGAATGGACGGGTTGATGACGTCATCAAAAAACCTTCAAACCCTAATATCTCTGCAACCGTTTGTCAAAAGTACATGATCCAATACATTTTCTTGATCAGCGTTTCAAGATCTATACGATGAGGGCAACGGGTATACAAATTTCTAAAAAAAATATTTTGGGTTTTGACGGGCCATTGCTGACGTCAGCAAAATTTTAAAACCCTTATATCTTATTAACCGCTCATCAAAAGCACATGATCATATACATTTTCTTGATCAGCGTTTTATGCTCTACATAATAGAGCCAACGAATGAACTAATTTTCGGCAATTTTTTTTTCTATATGCACTACTGACGACGACAAAACATCTGAAACAACCTATTTTTCCATTGTTTTTATTGCCTAAGTGGATTTCTCCACGGGCCTTATCGACTAGTCTTATATAATAATACGGAGTGTATGTGACGGTCATAGTGGATATCCTCATTTTCCTTTGATGTCGCCGAAAAAATTATGTCCATTTTGCTAGCGGGTTTACTTTGTTTACATCACGTGATGAAAACGACTCAATTTGATTTGCTGAAATAAATTTAACGGCTGACTTTCGAAAAATGGTGTCCTCTCGCCACCAAAGAAAACACAAAAGAACGATCTTGAAAAAAGTAAAATAAGTGGTTCAAAAAAGCATATTTAAAAAGAAAAAAGTCCAAGTGAAGAAGTAGAAAAGTGAAGTTGGAAGTGAGAAGTGGAGCTAGAAGTAAAGTTAGAAGTAGAAAAATAAAGGCCACTAAAAAAAGCACAAAAGAACGATCCCTTTATCTTGAAAAAAAATGAAAAAAGTGGTTCGAAAAAGCATAGCTATATATTTAAAAAGAAAAGAGACCAAGTGAAGAAGTAGAAAAGTGAAGTGAGAAGTGAGAAGTGGAGCCAGATGTAAAGTAAAGTTAGAAGTAGAAAATAAAGGCTAGAGTTTGAAGTGGATTTGAAATCACAAATAGTAAGAACTTTGATATTTTTTGACGTTTAGTTTTTATGTCGCTGGAGCAAGCAGACTCGCATTTTCCAGGAAAAGCCACTTAAAAGCCTCAAATTCTTAAGTTTTATCTTTTACCGCGTACGTAGCCATATTTGTTTACAATTTGTTGCATAATTAATGATGCCCTGGCGCGTAACTAATGTATTGTCCTAAAATTCAAAGTGCTACATAAAGCTGTTAGCTGACTAACAAACGGAAAACTTTGGTTTGTTGAACTGTAATGTTATTAATTTTACATTACTTTTGTTTCTCTTTATATGTGTTTTACTAAGCATAAATAGCTAGCTTTAGTTTTAGCTAAGTGTTCTCAGTTTAAGTATATTTAACTGGGTGTCTTAGCTACTGTTAGCTAGCTAATGTTAGCCTCCAAGTCCAGCTCCCCACCATCCCATGGCTAGCTCTAAACCTATGACTTATGTTGTTATTCCTCTTTTTTAATTATCTATAGCTAGCTACCTTAGTCTCCAAACTTCTCTTCTTTTATGAGCAGGAATTTTGATGAACAAGCTAGCTAGCTATACCTACAAAATCTTTCAAAGACTTAAACTTTTGCAGGATAGTAGGATGTATTTTTATGCCCATAAGAGTTTAATTATTTTCACATTTCCTGTTAACTTCACAAGGGGACCACATGCAATATGACAAGTGGAATAAATTTTTTCAGAATTTAAAGCATGCGTGTTAAGTTATTTTTTATTGTTTTGTTTCTGACATCCTAAACTTTTGTCAGCCTACTACATGTAAAATGCCAGGTTATTTTTACAGGGGTTTGTAGACATTTGATTGGCAATTTACGTGGGTTTATGAATTTATTTTGATTTATGAGAGGATGGTATGGTTGTTCGTGTTTTTGTTTATGTTTTTTTTTTTAATTTTGTGTAAACTTTTGTGGGAAAAGACCACATGCAATATATATACAGAAAGAACAAATTTTTGTGGAATTGGACTCCACTGAAGGCTGTTGTGTAAGCTAATGGCTTTTTTTCATATTTGGTATTATAAACCTTTGTTGGGGAAAACTAAACTGTATGGTTTCACGTTTTTGTTAAGGATTTTAAAATTGTAGTAATATAACATTGGTGTTTGGTGATAATGAAAAAATTACTAATTGTTCTGACCAAAACTTTTTTGTTTTTTATATTGTATGAAATGCCTGATTTTTCTATAAATTCATGTGTTTCATAACCTTTTTGTGGAAGATTTATGGGCAATGGCAATATAGAACATGCTAAATGAACTGATTTTTGTTGATTTGGATGTGCTCCTCAAAAACCGATCTGTTTTACATTTTGTGTAAACTTTTGTGAAGACGGAGCGTATATATTCCAAAAATAATATCTTTGTTGATTCAAAATTTACTCCTTATTCTTTTTTGACATTTACGTATAAAACGGTTGGTAAAGGTCACTACAGATCATCATACTAAGAAAACAAATTTTGTGTTCTTACCGGTTAATTTTTACATTTTGTGTATATTTTTGGGGAACAGGATAGTATGTAACCGAATAAATGATTTTCCAGATATAAATTTGATGTTTTTGACACTTCTTATTAAAATATTAAAGGTTTTCAACGTAAGCAAACCTAATAAGATGTAACTTTATAAGATGTAAATATTTGTGATGTGTTATTTCTGACTTTATTATTATTGTTGGTCTTGTGCATGATTCTATGCATTATTTTGATTAGCGTTTCAAGCTCCACACATTGGAAGCAACGTGTCAACCAATTTCAGGAAAAAAATATTGTGTATTGACGGGTCCTGGCAGACGTCATCAAAATACAAGTTACGGTTCTCTTTTCTAATGTACTCCTGCCTAAGTGGATTTTACAGTGTAAATTTCTAAAGATTTTTTTTTTGTACTTTAGAGGACTTTACTGACGTCAGCAAATATTTAAAACACTTGTATCTCCTTATGCGTTTGTGAACACATGATCCTATACATTATTTTTATCAACGTTTCAATCTGTACGCATTACAGGCAACAGATAAGCTACATTTCGCCAAATTTTTTTGTATATGTACTGCTGACGTTAGCAAAATCTGCAAAACAACCTAATATTCTGCCTGAGTGGATTCTTCCACGGGCCTTATCGACTAGTCAATTAATAATTGGAAACGTAAGTTCGATAACCAGAAAGAAGATTTGCCAACACCAAATTTCAATAAACGTGGAAGATCTAATCTCGTCAAGAATGACTTGGTGCGAAAAATAAAGGAAGTTATTATTGTGGTAAGGTTATAAGATGGTCATTTCTATCGGAAACGGGATCTTGAAAGCTAACAATCCAAACTGTCTGTCTAAACTTGTTGGTCTCATTACTTTGACAGAAGATTGGCCTAAAGGTATCCTACAATCAATGGTTAGGTCAAACGCAAAAGAACTACTGGGAATGTTGATCCTTTCCTGCAACTCCTCGCTGAAGAGAGATTCACTTTTCAAAAGTCCATCGCAACTGCTGTCTATAACCATGACATACCCAACGATCTAATTATCAACCTCGATCAGACACCCCTTTTTACGTGTCTCCTGAGAAATGTACCTTTAAATTAAAGGATTTCAAAAACATTCCAATGAAGGGTGTAGATGACAAGAGACAAATAACAGCTACATTTGCTGTTAGTGCTACAGGAGAATTTTTGCCTATGCAACTAATTTACACAAGAAAAACCAAAAGATGTTTGGCAAAAGTTGAAACCGAAAACCACTGGTCAAATCAATTGAAGGCAACTGGGCATTTGAGAAGGTAATATTTTCATGTTTCAATGAGATCAAAGAAAACATGGCGTAACCAAAAGAGCAAATGTCAATGATTATGCATTACACCTTTTAATGTAAAGAAACTTAAGTTTTTTAAGCATTTTTTAAAGAAAACGTAACGTTATTATGTTTGAAAAGAAAACTCTGCTCTGTATTTTCTTCCTTGTTATCTTTCCCTCTGCTGTAATTATCAACGTTCATTGGTTAATATATGCCGTATATATTTTTTCGCACGACACAACCGTAAGAAGATTATGCAAGAAAAAAAAATGACTTATATAAACGAATCTACGACACTTTTATTCCAGGGCGACTTCTATTAAGCTATTTCTAAAACTCCGGTGAATTCAATTTAAGGAAGGTCTTTTAACGAAGAGCGCATTTAATGTAAAACCGCCGAGAAATGTCGGAGAAAAGTTGAGAGGTAACAAATCCACAATGTGACAATTTATTCACTATTCAGTACGTAATACTAAGCTACAGATATATTTTTAAAATGCGTTCATTTTTGACCTTTCAGTGATCCAGGAGCAGTTAAATGTAGTTATCCTCTTCGGTGTCCAGCAAAGCAGTACCATTTACCGTAACATTTACTTCCATATGTGTTGCAGCATGTATGAATCTTTTTTCGCAATTTTTTG
Organism: Hydractinia echinata; assembly: GCA_030067915.1. NCBI lineage: Eukaryota > Metazoa > Cnidaria > Hydrozoa > Anthoathecata > Hydractiniidae > Hydractinia > Hydractinia echinata. The sequence goes on along the minus strand of JASGCC010000012.1, from coordinate 1,828,903 downwards.
ACAGCACCTTTGATGACCTTGCCATGCTTCTTAATAAATTTCCCTACTTTTTTGGCAGTTTTTCTTAACCATCCTCGACGTCGGCGTCGGCGAGACGATCGTCGTCGACGTCGGCGTCCCCACCCAGGGTCTTTCATTTCTTTATCTTCGGATAACATGTCAAAATCATCCTCGTCTTCATCGTGAGTTAACAACTCGGCTAGCTCATCTATGAAAAAAGTTTTTGCATAAGAGCGCAGCAGCAAAGTCTGATATAGTTAAGGAAGTATTAGATGTGAAAACGTTATGTTATAGGGACTTAAGATTTCTTTTTTAATTTTGGTAGCTTATAAAACCTAGGTGTGAGAGAAAAAAGAGTTAAAACAATGAATTCCAACCTTTGCTCATTTCATTAAATATTCCTTTTTCGTCTTCCGTCAATTCTGCTTGGAATCGATCATCTTGAAGTGCATTGGATACCGATTCTGGATCCGAAAAGTCAACTCTAAATTCATCTTCTTCTTGTTCATACGCACCTAAATAAATGTAGTCAAACAATAAAAAACTAGCATATTTTCGTTCCATAGGAACTTACTTGTGGACATTTTAAACTACGAATTAACTTACTGCACACAACCAAACAAGTTACAAGCAAAAAAAACAACTTCATTTTGAAGAAAACCTTTTTTCGCTGTTTTTTTATTGCTGTCTTTCTTCTTCTTGTTGCCTCTCTGTCTTCTGCAGGAAAAATAGGCCCTTTCATAGGGAATATTTTAATTCATTCTATTTTTAGATAATTACTGTTGATTAAAAAATTGCAAAATAGATGACAGCGTAGGAAGTACACAAATATTTGCTTTCCAACACGGCTCGCTACACTTCTTTTTTAGAGGGAACGAGTAATACCCTAGAAAATATTGAAACTTAAGTTTCCAATATTTTTCAAATCTCAGAAGTACGTATTTTTTATCTTCCATAAAGATATAGAATTTCCTTACAGCATAAGAGGCTATTATTTTGGAAAAGAGCAACAAGGAAGTGAGTATCAAAGGAGGAGAACAAAATTTTTAGATGTTTTAAATTGCTGGTGTAACCATGCGCTGTTTATGAAATGACGTGTATATAGGATTTTGCAATCTTTGATTCGCCCGGACTCTTACTTCCTTCAACTTCCGTTTAAGATCACTTATTGGTATAATTTAGGTGTGATGTATAATACCACCTCAGCAACATGAAAGATCATTATGATAAAATTCACGCAAGTAAAATTCCAATATTTCTAGGAGTTCACAGTAAATATCCCTACCAACACACCTTACCAGAAACGCCATCTGATAGAAGTTCACTAACAAAATATCAATCGACTTCGTTAGGAGTGATTCACAAGTCAAAATGTGTACGCTGAACTTCAATCCAAATTTAGAGAGGAGGGAGGGAGGGAGGGATAGTTACTGATAAATAGATAGATACGCCTGCGAGTTGGAAAGAAAGTTTGGATGAAATAAATTTAATGTCTGATAGCTTCCTTGATCACTATTAATTTCCGGTATTAAAAACATGATTCATTTGATAACGTAAAAAAATAGTTTTTTTGATGTGGTACCACATATCATCAAATAACGATATCGTAAGCATATTATAATTTTAATATATCCGGAGAGTGGAACTGTAGGTACCTCTTTCATACAAAATACCCTTAATGGTTATCAGATATACAAGAATTCATATGGAGTCGACGGCCATTTTTATTATACTTTCCAACAGAATAAGAAAGTTTACCGACTTTTACAGACCGTTTTTAACCAATGCATAGGGTCGTGATCCCCGATCAGCTCTGCTAGCATAAAAAATAGGACTGCCTTCTTATGGCGTTGCCTAGCTGAGGAGGTACTGTGCTTGCATGGCATGCTTAGTTAAAATGAAAGCATCCTCTTCTCAGGACGCTTATTTATAACACTACTAATAAGAAATGAGGAGGATATTCTGAGTAAAAAATCGTACTAAAAGAAGGGATTAACTTTTGCAATAGCAATTCTGTAGGGAAATAGCACAGAGTGCAGAAATCACGTGATGTAGAAGGTCAAAAGAACAACGTGGTAAGCTACCTAGCTAAAATGTTGAAGTAATCACATAGACAGTTGGATGTAACGAAATTTTCAGTAGTTAGCTGAGTGTTTCTAATGTTAAATGTAGTTAGGTAACACCCTTGACTGTATATCGCAAACCTGGGTGAAGGTCGAAAGTTTATTGACATATGCCAATGGGAAATATTCTGCGCGAAACAGTCTCGTGAACATGTGATACTTTTACAGTGCGTGTAATTTCACTTGAAGTTGATTTTGAAACTTTTAACTTTTAATTAAAAATTTATTCCGCAAAATAAAAATTCTGGATGGCTTTTTTAGTTAGACAGCTTAAGCCTGTGTTATTTAAAGCAATTCTGGATCAAAACCAAATTAGAACCTTCTTCAGTAGACAAAAAGGCAGTTTTTAGTAATATCGAAATCAAGTAGAAGCATTTAGGGTCAGCAATGAGATGGGGGGAGGGGATGCAGATGCGCTTTTAGCTCAGTACTTGTACGTTAATTATAGTTTTTAGTTTTTAGGAGCAAATAAAATACATAGTTTTGATGGAAGAATTTGACAAGTTCATCTGATACCTCATAAAAAGCGTATTAAATCTTGATTGGTGTAATTTAGTCATTGTAATGTGTCTTGGACGACTTTAATCGGTGCACTGATGTTTATTTGAAGCAGCCATCATAGAATCAATGTCGTAATATTTGTATCATATGTTTAATGACTCCCCATCATATCTTAGCAACAATATACATAGTTTTCTTTTTTCGTAGCCGTATTTATCGTGCACGCTCGAGATTTCAGCAAATTTTGTTGATTGTAATTCACAGTTGTAAACGAATTTGACACATCTGTTGTTTTTGTTATTTCTCAGAATATTCAATTTGTAGTTCTGTCACGAAAAATTGATTGCGACGAAATTTTTACCTATCGTATTATCACCACTAGCTCCTTTCTGCTGAATTGAAATAACAAGGCTTTCTTAATTTTTATGGCGATTCATACTGGTTTCCTTTATTACCTTAAACTGGGAACAAACGAATCTAAAGCTAGGCGAAAACCGATCCAACATTTCATCCAACATTTTGGATAAAAATGTTAAATGAATGTTGGACGAATTTTGAATGAACTTATTCACTGTTTGGGCATGTCATCCAACAAGCTACATCTTTATATAAATGTCCATTCATTCGTCTATTCTCATGCAAACAAAGATAGTCACTGTTATGATGCTACCGATATTTAGCCACTGTCATGATGCTACCGATATTTAGCCACTGTCAAGATGCTACCGATATTTAGCCACTGTCATGATGCTACCGATATTTAGCCACTGTCATGATGCTACCGATATTTAGCCACTGTCATGATGCTACCGATATTTAGCCACTGTCATGATGCTACCGATATTGCTCTCATAGCTAGTCAACTCTGATGACGAAAAGCCTCACAAAGACAAAATACGTGATTGGATTAAAAGGAGGTATGGTCTAGGTGCGTAACTAATGGTAGAAGATAGATGTGGCTAGGTGTGTAACTCATGGTAGAAGATAGATGTGGCTAGGTGTGTAACTCATGGTAGAAGATAGATGTGGCTTTAAACATCGTCTTCGTTGCTCATTTTGTTTTTCAAATGCCAAAAATGTTCGTTTTTCAAAGTCTGCTGTGAATGTTTTGAAAGTGAAAGATGAATTTGTGATGATTCAAATTCGAAGAGACCTTCGAAAACTAATTAATTACGTAAAAATATTCGAATGTTGGATGTTGAATAAAAAAGGGCGCAAACGAATCCAACAAGTATAATCGTGTTGGATGAGCAATAAATGTTGGATGAAAAGTTTGATCGCGATCAAACTTCATCCAACACGATTTTTGTTCATCCAACACATTTTTTTGCTTTTTTTTATTTTATTTGCACTTGCGCAAACCGATCCAACATTCATCCAACATGTAAAATTTGGTATGTTGGATGAAATGCTGGATTGGTTTGCGCCTAGCTTAATATTTTCATCCAACATAATTTTCCGATGTTGGATGAAAGTTCAATGTTGAATGAAATCGGATTTTTCGTTTGAAGGTTTTCATCCAACCATAGTCACAAGAAATAATAATTTCTTGTGACTATATGATCCAACATAAATTTTAGTTTCATGTAACGTTCAGATTTTTGAATGTTTGTTCGCCTTTCCATTTTCTTCCATAAAGCCTTGGAAGACAGCAACTCGCACATCCAACATTTCATCTGCGATTTGCTATGTCGGATGAAAATGTTGGATTATAACTCCCGCTTTAATTGAAAGATTTTTTATGGAAATCACTCTTTAACTCAAATCTCAAATAATTACTGTTACTACTTTCTTGTCCTCCATATATTTTCTCAGATAACACAAACACCACATAACACTCAGATAACACGAACACCACATAACACTCAGATAACACAAACACCACATAACACTCAGATAACACGAACACCACATAACACTCAGATAACACAAACACCACATAACACTCAGATAACACGAACACCACATAACACTCAGATAACACAAACACCACATAACACTCAGATAACACAAACACCACATAACACTCAGATAACACTTCATGAGTTAGCAATCAGAAAACTGTTTGCAAAAGTACACAGAAAAGTGACCAAAAAGGCTTTCGTTATACGCCCCTTTTCAATTATCAACAGTTTTTAGCGGTGATTAGCTAAAAAAATAAATGATATAAATGATAGCGTTTCTTACATTTAAAAAATTTAGCAACATTTCAATCCTTGTATCTCTGTCAACCTGTTACAAATCATATTTAATTTTTGAAGTTTTCTTAAAAAAATCAATGGCTTATATATTGTTAGTGGCTGTCGTACACGGAGTTATTGATCTACCATTTTTATTTCGAGAGTACTTCAGCGCCTCCTAGCGACATGGCGCACCGCCCCTCAACCCCCCTAAATGGCTCGTAAGTATGTACCCAGCATAGATCTGTTCTAAAACTACAGACGAATGCGTAGACGAGTACAAACGAGTAACAGACGAGTACAGACAAGTACAGACGAATCACAGACGAGTACAGACAAGTTACAGACGAGTTACAGACGAGTACAGACGAGTTACAGACGAGTATAGACGAATCACAGACGAGTACAGACGAATCACAGACGAGTACAGACGAATCACAGACGACTAGTGTAGAGTCATGGGTATACCAGTAGTACCTTAATTATTTTTTAGGTTTTAACAGTAACGTTGAATTGTGTAAAATGTATGCGGGTATTGAAATGACAACCATGGAATAATAAGTCTCATAACAAAGCTATGTACACCTCAAAATCGTATTTTGTCGTTTTTTTTTAAAAGTTCCTGATATATTATCAGCATCTAAATCGTATGGATGTTTTATGTTGAGGTTCTTTTGGTGCAGTAGTAAAGTCACTGTGTCCTTAACTCTATATGGTCTTCTTGTTACGACCAAATCTCTGTCATATTTATCTCCTAAACATACTTCTAATATCTCCCTGGTGTCTACACTTTTTTTGCAATAAACAGGAAACGTTGTGTCATCGTTGTAAAGTTCGATAAGTTTGATACAACCTGCGTAAAAGAAGAAAATAAACTACTTGCTACTACCTCCTTATTTTTACCACAGTCTTGTGTTTAAATATGTGGTTTACTCACCTGTGGTATTTGATTTCATGCCTGAACTATCGGTTTCCGTTTTGATTTTACTTTTTTCAAACCCATTTGCCTCACAACCTAAGTTAATGGTGTTTTAAATTATATTGGAAATTTTCACTGCTGGGGAGAGAATATTTTTAGAAACGCATACCTCCAGTTATCACACAATCGTCATCACTATCACTAATTTCCATCGCTTCCTTCTGATCATTATAAAGACCAGTTGTAAAATAAATAAAACAATTAAATAGAAGCCAGCTTAGCTTATTCGTACTTATTTTCGCGCATTCGCCAAAATACATTCATATTGTTATTTTTAAAACACTTTTTTATAAGAACAATTTTATAAGAACATGGGGCTAGGAATAGGTCCTACTTTAACGTTTTAGTAAAATGGGGAGTTGGGGGGCATTATAAACTGATTTGAAAAAAATGCAATATAACCCCCTACTACCTTAAGTTAACTAATTTTTGCGAAAGGGAATCTACTAGTATTTTTTGAAATTTTAACTTATTTATTGAGATAAGGCATCCTTTATACTGGGCTTTTTTGTCACAGAGGCTGACCATTATTTTTATCAAGGGAACAAGGGAAGAAAAAAACAAAAAAATCCTTTTGCAAAGATTAATTTTAGCGAATACCTTAAATGCTCACTCTCGAATAAGCGCCCCTCTGGAATAAGCGCCCAGGGGCAGTTATTTGAATATATTGGAAATTAGAAAAAAACGACCTTTTACTCAAAACATGTTCTGTTTTTAAATTTTACGACCATAGTTAACTAAAAATAACACAAAAATCATATTTTTTTATAAGCGCTCCTCTCGCTTTACCACCCCTTCCAATAAGCGCCCACCCTAAATCCTGGTTCACACCCATAAGCATGCACATTAGGTCTAGGTCATTTCTAGTAATCTAGTAAAAAGACTTATTTTCGCCAATTAACTTTTTCACAAATTTTCACGCAAACAATTTTTCACGAATATGAATAAAATTCGCGAAATTCGCAAAAATTAATCTTCCCGAAAATTAATCAACTTGTACAATTAAACACAAAAGAATAAGAACAATTTCTGAAAATGTGAAAAAATAAGAACACCTCAGGCTGAAGCCAAATTTTACGGTTCTTATAAAAAAAGTGTAGCTTACTAACCTCGTTCCCAGGACATTTTGCATTTTTGATGAATTTGATAGCGGCGCTCCGTTATAACGGTTTAGGGACCAAGGGACCCTGGGAACGTAGTAATAGTAGCTTACAAATTTAGTATTTTTTAAATTTTATAACATTTTTTAGTCAAAAGCCTCTAAAGGTGAAGAAACTCTTACTAATTGGCCTTTTGCTTCGTTTCCTATAGAGACAAAGACGAAAAAAGGGTATGCGCTTCCTTTCAAACTTGAATTACAAGTGGCGTCGATTACCTTGTTACACAAATATAACTGGTGAATTATTTAACATGTAAAACAAGTGTTACAAATTTTTAATTATCAATTTTTCTCATAAAAGTCCATGATTTTGCTCTGTCTCCTATTAATCAATCTTCTATGGTTGATCTTATCGGACATTTGCGACAGCAGAGTGGATCGGTCTCAAACAACGTCAGTTTCTTCAGAGTCTCTATTGCGTCTTCAATCTCGTATTGCGACGGTGGTGAAACTGGATCGTCGTAAGGACAGTCATCCTTTTATCATCAGAGCTAGCATCAACATCAACAATCTCGACCTGATAACCCTTTGATCCATAGGCTGTGTACAAGAAGTTGTGTTGGGTGGTAAAAATTGCAAAGTGATTGCCTTTAATCCTGTGACTTCCGGGTGAGCAGGACAATTGTCGACAACCAGAATAATCTTTCTGCCTTGCGAATCGAATTGACGGTCGAGCTCTCGTACCCACTCTTCAAAAAGTACTCCATCCATTCATGATTTATTTTGAGATCGGTATCGACAGGGAAGGTTGTGCACGTTCTTGACGCATCTCGGCTTTGCAGACTTTCCTATCACAAACATCGGGAGTTTTTTACCAATAGCGTTGGACGCAGCCATACCATTAAGGCGAACTTTGCTATGTTTTCCACCTGCGCAACATTTACCACGAAAATGTAAAGACTTGGAGGGCAGTGCTTGGTAAAACAGACCAAATTTATCCGCGTTGAAGATGTCCTTCAAATCGTACCTGCCAAGAATAGTTGGGAGGGTTGTTTCTTCCCATGGCGCTGTAATCTCTTTGGTGACTTTCTCTGATTCGCTAGATACCTCTTTGAAAATGATTCCATATCTATAAAAAGATTGAAATTCCTCATTGTTCTGGCTATTTTTCTTGACGGGATACACTCGCGAGAGTGATTGAACACAGTCAAGGTACATAGAATATAATTTCTTCTCTTTCCAGCCTCTTAACCACCCATTTGATGCCGTGAAGTCTTCATATTGAAAAGCTTTCGCAAATTTGTGTGCTCTTTCTGACAAGATTGGACCATTGATTGGGATGTTGTTTCCGCGCATTGATTTAAACCACTTAAACAGAGCGTCATTTAATTTGTCGTATTTATCTATTTTAAACCTCCGTTGGCGTTTCAAAGAGGAATTTTCAAAAACTTCGATTCTATTTTCTCCTTATTTTTCTTCCAGGTTGCCAGTGTGCTAGTGGGAATATTGTATTTCTTGGCTACATCTACATCTACGTTCAAGCGCCCCTTTTCCAGATCCTTTAAATCATTATACTTTATTTTCAAAGTCACCTCATTGTGTTTCCTCTTGGATGCCATTGTTGGGAATGATGTAAAATATCAACAGACAAACAAAAGCACTCCAAAAAGCTTTTTCAAAACATTATATTTCAATGAAACGTTCGATTGTTGAAAAATTCGAATTTTATGGGAACGTTCCATTGTTAAAAAGTTCGAATTTCACGAGAAAGTTCGATTATTGTAAAAGTTCGAATTTCATTGAAACGTACGATTGTTGAAACATTTGAGTTTTAGAACTTTGAACGGACGAAAGTTTTCAAAATTCGAATTACATGATCAAAATTTGCTCACGGGACCAAGAAAACTGTTCGATTTACATGATTTTTCGAATTACATGAGTTCGAATTATGGGAGTTTTCTTATAAGGATTTTAGAGTAAACTCGGACGTGACCGGAGAATTCGTTCGATTTATATGATTATTCGAATTATAGGAGTTCGAATTACATGAGTTCAACTGTAAAATGTAAATAAACGTCCGATAGGGTTTTGTAAAAAGTATAATAACAATAAGTAACTGCTTACATTGGATTGCATTTTAGAGAATTTTTGAAGAAGTTTTTGGAGAAATTAATTGCCATCTTCTTTGTTTAACACCCGAAAAGAATCGCCTTTTCCCCCAATTTTTTCAGTAAGTGTTGTGTTATATTTTTTCACGTTGCGTGTATGTGTATTATTTGTTGCCTAAATTTCGTTTTGCATTTTGTTGTTCTAGCAAGTAAAATCGTGTATGATCTTCTACACTTACGTGACGGATCGTAGAGTAACGGATCTTCTACAGTCCGCTAGAGTCAAGGACCTTCTCTAATTCGTTCAAATATGCCCTTGCGTATTTACTTTTTAATAATAAGCAAGAGATATTTACTTCTTGTGAAAGATTGTTCACACAATACAGTGTCGAAGGAAGAGAGTGGGGAGGGTGCAAGGGCGGGTTCATAGCCCAACAAATAAACTAAATAACACACGTGTTTTTGAATTTAAATGCGTTTTCCAGAAATTCAGACGTGTTAATTTTAAAATACTCCCCCCATCTGCATAGAAAAAAATTGTAGAAATTTGTTCTGAAATGTAAGCCTCGGACAGAGAAGGGAAGCAGTCCAATCTGCTGTATAGCGCTGTTAGAAACTCCAATGGAAACTGATTTCCATTTGGGAATGTACCATTTAAGCCCTTCCCGGCCCTTTTTCCGGAAAATGTTCATTTTATTAATAAAAAATTCCAAACTAATTACGACCTGAATTTTATGGTTTGGTTATAAACTACTAAATGCAGGTGTGATCTTTCACTCAGCAGAAGATTTTTATAATAAAACGAATGTATTCAAGCTTCAATGGTGGCAGCTTGCTTCGTTTTTTCCAAACGAAATACAGTTGAACTCATGTAATTCTACTCTTCAGGGAGTGTCACGATTTGGTCGAATTACATGAGTTGTCGAATTAAAGGAGTTTTGTTGTAAGGGTTTCATTCTGAAGGGACCGAAGAATTTGGTCGATTTACATGATTTGTCGATCTATGGGAGGTCGATTTACATGAGTTCAACTGTAATAGAGAATAAGTTTTTTTTTCATTTTAAAATGCGCGTACTTTCTTGCAATGGAAGGCGATTTAATTGCAAAGGAGAACAACAAGGAAGTCAAGCTCACAGGAGGAGAACATATATTAATGCTTGCAAACAATTACGTAGCCATGAAAAATAATTGCAAAGTATTTTGTGGTTTGATAAGATGAGGTTGTCCCTTGATTTTCTCGCCAGAGCCATCCTTAATTACATATTTCTGCATCAATTTGGGATGTCTAATTCAGCCTAACCCCGGGTACACTAAGAAATAAATCTATCTAAAAAAATTATAAAAGTATTTTTTTACTTAAATGGCAAAGTAAAATTGGTTTTACATTTTGAATAAAAGGCATGTACTTACTTGCAGTAGATGTTTTAATTGCGAAGAAGAGCAACAAGGAAGTAAGGCTCACAGGTGAAGAACATAATAATTATAATGCAAAAAATTTCGATAGATTATGTAATGCAGCAATTACGTCACCATGAAAAAATAATTGCAGAGAATTTGGTGGTCCGATGAAATGATGTTTTCCTTGTAGGCAAAGATTCTCTAATTACTTCCTTGCATTTCGATTCAAAGAGGTTCACCAGAGGTTCTTGCCTTTTTGACGCTACCTACACTAAACGTTAATTTAAAAATGTAATGTAATGTGTCACAAACGTCTCTGAATTCCCAGGTACTCGGACATACGCTCCTGTGAAGCTTGCGGACAACAAGATAGTTCAAAGTACTTTCTACCATTCAATGAATCGGTTTATCACAGTATGAAATCCCTGAATGTCAAATGATTTACCCCCACATCCCTTTTCAATTACCTGATGCAATTCTCTAAAAACAACTGGCTTTAAAATATTTTCGCTCTTGAGAAAACTTGGAAAACTATGCGGCGAAAAGAAAGCAGCCCAAGTATAGGCTACCACTAAATACGACATATTTTTTAAACCTTTGAGGATAAGTAAAATATAGTAAAACCGTAGTCGGTTTGCAAGAATAAGATTTCCCGACTTCAAGTATTGGAAATCAGTTCTTGAGGAAATTTTGCAATGATGCTGGAACGCAACTATAATTTATTTCAAAACAAGAGGCCCTGCGGCTTAAAGATTTCCGCCATTAGCAATAATCTGAAAAAGTACTGAACTTTGAAGTGGACATTAAAACCGAATAATCTGGGTGGAACAAAATCATTAAATATTCTAAAATTTTAAAATTCAATTCTCGATTATTATTGTTACTTTAAATGATAGCTAACTTAAATTACATATACTTATTTTCTCTATATTTTATTCTTATTTTATAAGAAAAGAAAGAAAGGCTGAAAATTGTTGAACAATAAAAACAAAATAAGAACAATGGCAAGGCTGAAATTTTACCGATTTTCTCCTTTTCTCTAAAAAACAACATAGGAATTATCTTTGAACGCAGAATTTTTCACAGAATCAACTAATAGACTTCAGGTCTCAAAAATTTGTAATATACTGTGAAATTCCATTCCAAATTTTCAGAATCCTATAAAAAAGTGTATATACAATACAACTGAAGAAATAAAACATTAAAATTACACCTTTTACACATAGTAATATTTAAAAAAAAAGTAAAATCTTAAACTCAATACCTTCGAAATTAAAAATCAAAATTAAAATTAAGGAAATTCCATAATAAAAAACTTGTTATATAAATTTGATGATTCGAATATAATAACTTCCGAACAAGGTATGAACTAAGTAGTTCAATATTTCATTAGTTCAGCAATTAGCATTAAATGTTTCAGTATTTAGGCGTTCAAAACTTGACTTTCTCGCTCAATATTTTTTAAAAATGTTGATGGTCGATGTTTTGATAATGGCTGATCTGAAAAAGAGAACATTTTTAGATAATGAGGAGCAAGAATACAATTTTATTACAAACTGAATTAATGACAGGTTGCTATCAATTACTGTCTCTTTATAAGGTAATGCTTTAAGTATTTGAAGAGGGCGTTTATCAACAAGAGACAATTCGATGCAAAATTTTTATAAAACTTTACTTTCAGCAAAAAAGAGGATTTAATGTTCAGTGATAAAACACAAAATATAGGGGAGACGTCCTTACCAAACTTCTTGCCACACTTATCGCCTATACGTCTTTAGGCATGACACAAAAATAATTCTGTTTAGTGTCCTCCAACCGAAGAGGCACTGAGAAAAAAAATGCACTTTTTTGATTTGAGTGTCCGATTTCTAGGAAATGTTGAGAAAAGCGTAAAGTTCAATCAATTTCAAAAGAAAGTAAAAATTAGCAGCGATGCGGCTGATGTTGTAGATGAAATTGCGCCTAATCACGACAATGAAGGTGTGGAATATGTGAGGATGATGAAGACCCAATTAGAAGTCGCATGATCAACTTGGTTGATTGCGACACATGCAAAATGTGGGCCACTTGACGTGTGCCAAAAACGCTGGATGGTTGCACCTTCGAAGAAAGAATTGGTCGTGTTTGCAACACAAAGGTGCTAGTGTAGTATAAAAACATGTAGAGAAAGACAGTTCAAGGACGTTACTTGTATTTTTTCCATAAGAAACTTATTTCTAAAGGTTCTAAAGGTCAAATTATATTCATGCGCACGCTTGTTTCTACTTATTTGTACGCCTGACCTCTCTCACACAATAGAAAGGGGAATCTTCGATTCGCGCGCTCGTAAAAGTACCTTATCGGCCCTTTTTATGCTGGCCGTAAGTGGCATTAATTTTTGCAAGATATTGGACATTACATCAAATTTCTCGAATGGCAGAATTAAGGTCATCGTAAAAAGGGCAGATAAGGTAGTTTGAGTGGATGATCAAACATGACGGCAGCTGACTTTGACTATGCGAGATGCTTGTTATCAAAATAATGCAATCTTTTTTGAAAAAAATGTATCTTTTGACCGACTGACCGAGCGAACCTCTTTTGGACCCTCAAAAGGACACCAGCCAAACATTTTTTTAAGTCACGCCTTAACCTTATATGTTCAGTGCGCACTAAAGCTTGGTTCTCATTATGGGCTAACGATGAGCTAACCATAGTGCGCATAATGTGTTAGCCGATTGCAACTTTTAAGCTGCGGGTACCTGATGTATTCGTTGCACGTTCACACTACGGTGCATTGTTAGCTCTTTTGTAGCCGAATCTAATGCGAGAAAGAATGAAAAAGAAAGATAGAAAGAAAATCTTGTTATTATTACTACTTCGAAGAAGACGACATAACCTAGAAAGAAAGGAATTAGCTAACAAAATTACGAAAAAGGAAACGACTTTGGGTCAGAAAGCCAGGGAAAATCTTTCACCCTGAACGCCAACTCTTCTCCTTCTTTTTCAAACGTCATTTCTTTAATTTTGTCAGCCATTTTAGTTTTAAAATGACCTTTCACAACGAAACATACTAATATCTTTAAAATCATAAATCGCTTTGAGCACGATTTATGTCGGCTTCCTTTGAAGATTGCTGAAAGTGAGCTTATCTCACTGTTAGCCGAAAAAACAATCGGCTAACGATGAGCTAACGATGAGTTCAGCTGGGAGCTAAGCAGGTACTTTTACGTTCACACTACGGGCTAAGGCGCGTCATGCGCACTATGATTAGCTCATCGTTAGCCCATAGTGAGAACCAAGTTTAAAAATCGTTTAGTGCGCACTAGGGTAAGAACTAGTGCGCACTAAATTGCGTTATCGTGAAGTATGGTTTATACATTTTCCCTTTTTTTTCCTAGATCTCTTCGAAGTCATAATGGTAGATCTAGCTATAGGTTTATTTAGTTCTGGTAAGGATCGACTGTTCGTTTTTTTCATCTAGAATTTCATCTTCCAAATGTTATATTAAGTCAATGCTCCCCAGCGGTTCACAAATCGAGGCTATCGTAACATCCGACAAAGGCTTCTTCAACCTCACATCATCCACAGAAACGTGTGTCATGCCGCTCTTTAAATTTTCATACCGTTTGTTATGATACTAAAACTGATGACTTTTAATTAAAAGATTATTTCAGAACAAATGTGATATGTTTTAAACGAATATATTGCGGGATATGACGACTGTATCTTCTTTGCTTCTATTAATTAATAATCTTAGTGCGCACTATCATGTTTGCTGGTGCGCACCAAAGCCGTTTGCTAGTGCGCACTAGGTTATTATCTAGTGCGCACTAGTACTATTTTCTAGTGCGCACTTATGAAAATGTGGCAGATATGAGCCACCGTATATAACATATAATGTTCAAAGTCAAATTTAAAGCAAGCTAATGTTTGACATCAGGGAACGGGCAAAAGGCTCTGTGAGAGAGGTTATGAGTGAATCGTGCGTGGCCGCACATAGAATAATTTCTATGCGAAAAACAAGTTATAATCTCCCATAATTATATAGATGGTTACATGGAGTCACTAGAATGGCATCGCAGCTGTTAGGACGTCACACTGGAAATTTAGTTGATAGATCAACATAATAAGAATTTAATATATCTCCTAATTCTAATTTAATGTCTCCATCATTTGCTTGTCATCCTTCGATGACGTTTTCATAATGAATTTTGGCAGCCTCTATGCTTAAGAAATAGAGAGAGAAAATGCCAAACATAGTTTAAAATTGACCTTCTTCTCTTAAATAAGGTTAACCTCGAAATGCAACATAAGTAAGATGGTCATGACATATTAGTATTGAGAAAAAATACATTTGTTTTGCAAATATGTGTCGTAAAGACCAGAAATTTACCTTAGATTTTTGTGTGGGAAAAAGATTTCTAACTCGTAGGTGCGCTACTTTTACAAAAGGACCCAGCTATTAGTGGTTTTACAGCCGCTATGCTCCGTTTGTATTCCCAGCAATTAAATTTCGCAGCTATTTCAAACGTCAAAACCCGAAATTTTACCGTTTTGTTGATATATACAAAAAAACTTTATGAGTGCCCTAATAAAATTTTGATCATTTTGCCGACGAGCAATGTGATGACGTCAGGATTACTTTGCTGTTTGCCGTGTTACGCCGGGAGCTCTTATAAAAAAATGGCGATCGGACTTGCTTGGAAGTAGCTTGTTAACTTGTTTATTACTCAGTAAATCTCTTATATTTTTTTAAATACTAATGTTGAGTGTTTTGAGGCTATGATGAGAACTTCGTATAAAACTGAAAATACTTTAGCAGGCGGTGCACACCACACGTCGTTTGCAAAGTAATTAGTGTAAAAACTGTCATGTCTTCTTTGACTCGAAACAAAACGTGTAATGAACCTTAAAGATAACGAACCAAGTTAAATGAGGCTAGATAGAGCAATTCTACACTCAGCGTCGTCATCAAATATTGTGGATCCGCATGTTCAACCTTCCCTTATAAATATCACGCGTAACTTTGATAAAAAACGAAAAAAGGTACGGTCAGGGATGATTTCAGTTCAGAAGAGAATAAAAATATGGGAAAAGAAGCACACGGCATTGGGTGGAGATGAAACTCCATGAAACAAACTAAAAAAAAAATATTAAAATCTGGAAAACAGATCTAGTTTTAGGGGAAGTAAAAATGCTGCTATAGTATAAAAAAGACGATAACAGTTTCGCTTTCTTCCTTTGAAGGAGACAAGGAAGTGAATGATTAATTTTTAGAAGAGTAATTCTGTGGGAGTTGAACACATCCTACAACCGAAAGAAACCCGCCCACAAGTTTGAAAATTAATAAAATATTGCAATCTTCAGCAACATAATAATAAACATTTTTCGCGCTCCACAAAATTTATATATTTACAAAAGATGAACTTTAGAATATCTAGCTAAGATTGATATGACATTGCAACCTCGTTCCCATAGCATTTTGCCTTGTTGATGAAGTTGATAGCGGTGAAAATTGTTGGCCACTCCGTAATAACGGCTCAAGACCCTGGGAACGAGGTTAATGACATTGCAAATGTAACGAAATGTAAAAAAAAAATATTATAAATGATTTGTCTCTTACCTGTTTTTTTTACACTGAGTTTTTTGTTTGCTTTCGCGCCTTTTTAATTTTCGCACATTAAGATGCACTATGCATATTTCGCGTAATATTAATCTTTACTTAGCGCTCTCTTGGGCAAAAAGTGTTGTTATTTTTTGTCGCCTTGCTTCGAGAGGACATTTTGGAATGTTGTATTTAATAAATAAATTCTGAAAAACAGAAATATGAATTCGTCCGAATACTATGACACGACTTGCAGAATTACAACCATCCTTTCCATGTTAAAATGCATGCACTTCTTCGCTCTCTCAGGTTAATATCATTCAGGATATGTTTGCATGCACGGAAAATTAAAGAAGGAGGTTGTGTTTCTTGTTTACGTTTTACGTTAAGCGATAAGGAAGTTGATCGGAATTTTATTTATCATCCTTGGGTGGGCAAGAGTATCTTACCAAATTAGTTCCCAGGGATATTTGGGTGTAGGTTACAAGTGTTAAAGCCTTCAACGTAAAATCATTTTCTCCAATGCGCCAGGTTTGTCTTGAGAAGGGAAATGAATATATGAAATATTTGTCGCTTTGTAGGGTTGACTGTCCCAAAGGGATAAGCCCGATATATATCTTCATGTTGCTTTCCTGAAGTTAAAGCTTTAACAGAGAGGGGGCCTTGAACCGAATTTAAAGAAAGCAGTTGATCAAGAATTACAATAAACTCTTTGGATACAAAATCATGCCAATTGGACAACCTCGTTTGGCCAAACCCCAAATTTGTTTGCAATTAGTATTTCATGGTTACACAATTTTTGAAGAGATTATAATATTCAACGGTCTCCTCCTGTGATCCTCACTTCCTTGTTGCCTTGCTCAGCTCCTGCAGAACATACTATTGCAAGAAAGACTTCTTAAAAATGTAAAAAGAAGCTTATTCTGACATTTGGTTTGAAAAATACGAAGCAAATTGCTTCAACTATAGCTCAATAAGTTTATTTCAGTATAAACATCTCCGAAGTTTATTTCAGCATGAAGATCTCCGAAGGAGTAGAGAGGGTTGCGCATCCAATTAAAAAGTACACCACGATAAAGAAATGCCATAGTGCTGCATCGTACATCATAATCACTTTGGTATTATTTCAAACCGCAAACGAATTTCTAAAAATAGAAGGAATTAAAATATTCCTTATAAAAGGACTGAATTTTTCTGAAGAAGACAGACCAAGGAGAAGAAAGAAAGCAGTAAAAAAGCGAAGCAACTTTTCTCCAAAATGAAGTTGGTTTTTTGTTTGTAACTTGTTTGGTTGTGTGCAGTAAGTTGATTAATAGTTTAAAATGTCCATCGAAAATGTGATTGCTTGACGGTATGTCTGGATACGAAATTTCTTACATTTTGGTCAATACATTTTTTCGCTTTAGGTGCGTATGAACGAGAAAAAGAAGATGAATTTAATGTCGACTTTTTGGATCCAGAATCGGTATCCAATGCACTTCAAGATGATCGAGTCCAAGCAAAATTGACAGAAGACGAAAAGGGTGCATTTAACAAAATGAGCCAAGGTACGAAATTCTTTAAAAAAACACATCAAAATGCAACCTTGATCTCAGGGTTCTTTGTCTCTTCTTTTACACTGGGACGACATTAAAAAGAGAGAAAAAAACCCTGGGGTCGATGTTGCTCAGAATTGTACCATTATCCAAAACAACTTGGCTCTTGCATAAGGAATTCTTTTCATAGATGAGCTTGCTGAACTGTTAAAAGAAAACGAGGAAAAGGAAGACGAATATGACGACGAGACGAATAAGTCGCCAGAAGAAACCGAAGTCCATGGCGACGATACAGATATGTCGTCAAAAGATAAAGAAAACAGCAACAACGAATCAGATGTGTCATCACCACAAGATAAAGAAGTTGACGACGACGAATCGGATATGTTATCAGAAGATAAAGAAGTAGAAGATCCAGGTTGGGGACGGCGACGTCGACGAAGATCAGCTCGTCGTCGGCGATATTCCCGCCGCCGTCGATGGTTTAAACGACGAAGGTCATCACGCCGACGCCGAAGTTACGGTAGAAGATTGGTTGATAGGATAAGACGGCTTGCGAAGAAGCACAGTAAGAGGATTAAGGCATATGTCAAAATATTGCGAGCAGCGTTATACAGATGTTGTAAAAGACGAGGTAGCAAATGCTTTGGCAAGTGGTACTGCTTTGCTGGTCATCCAAGCGGGTAAAACGCTAAACTGAAGAAACGAAGTTTTTTACTTCGCGTTTTTTTACTTTATAATTTTCGAAATGTAACCCCTTTGTGAAAATAAAACGATGTTTAAAGCTTTCTTGTAATTTAGTTGCGTGTTTTAGACGTTTATTGACCGCCATTGAATCGATTTTAAATCTTGAACGTTCGACTGCAATAATACTTATAAGATGAAAATTTATTGGAAGTTGGAAACGGTAGCAAAATCAAGTAAAATCAAAATTTCTTGACTAACTTAACAACGTAATTGTCTAATAATGGAGCCTTATTTCGGTGTAGCCAAATTGACTTTTTGAGCATATGTTCATGAGAAAATATTTCCGCTGCAGACTTTATGGAGTTTCGTATCAATTTTTTGCCCGAATCAACAAATTCACAAATCAAAATTGAAGTACAGCTATTTTGTGCATTGCTAACATACTGCCTGGCAATGAGCGTGATTCGATCTGCGGTTTTCGGAACCGTGAGCCGCAAACGAACCGACGATACTACGAGAGGCAATATATTAGTAGCGAACTCGGATATCATATCCGGATGGTGCGTTTAGGTAGATGGAGGTTAATCGTGGCACATCCGTGTCTATTCTCTACTAAACTCACCCTGATCGGACCTCCGATCATGACAGGCAAGTACAATCGGTGTAGTCAAACTAACGTAGAGCTACTTTGTGCATCGCTAACATGCTGCCTGGTAGTGAACGGGATACGTGGTTCGATACGTGGTTCCCAAAAATGGGAGCCACAGACGATCCCACTACATTATGTCAAACCGTGCGTCCGTATACGTCAAACAATTAAAAACGACATAAGATCTATCGACTTAAGATCTATTTATTTCTTTTAAATGACGGTAAAACGTATAAATTAGGAAAGTGAACAGGTAAATTCTAAATGTATTAAAAAGTAGTAAAACCTGAGCTGGCACAAAATATGTTTAAAAGAAATGCCAATGACTTTTCTGGTAACAGAATAACAACAGCTCAAAAACAAAAACAAAACTCTAACTAGTGAAAAACAAAAAACTACACAATCCACAAAGCAACACTTCTACTAGAAATATATTTTTCTTTTGATTTGATATGAAGCCAACGTTTTTGGATACGAATTTTTTATTGAACACCAGTAAAAATTTAACCCATGAAATGCCGAATTTTGTTTGTCTGTGCGTCTGTCTTTCATTGAACACCAGAACATACGTTTCTCCTCAAAACTCAACGCCACCGTCATATAACTCGCCTTTGATATGTATCCAATTCGAAGTCAGTCAGAACAGTTTAAGATGACCGGTAACTTTATTGACAGCATCGGCTGGCGCTATGAAAAAATACAGAAATTGGTGAAAGCTTTGAACAACCGTCCATTGTAAATTAAACCATTTTCTTAAATAAAGAAATACATAAATATCCAAGACCTTAATTAACGCCTTTTTCATAAACACCCTCAGCGAACATAAGGGCGTTCATTCCAGCGGGCTACTCACTATAATTAATTTTTTCTAAATGTTAACTTACCTGGTCCAATACCAAGAACGGTTTTTGAACCACTTGGTATCTGTGTCCGACTAGCACCGCGAATAACTGACGTATCGAGTCCCAATACACGTGCGTGACTCGCCAACTCAAAACAATAGAAGGAAAGTCACAGGAAAAGCACTATGTATTTGTACACAGTGTCGAATTTTATTGGGTGGACTTGACATGAAACGATGGTGCTGGAGGCTACAGTTTAACTTTTTTTGTGTGTTTTGCTCCTTGTCTTTATTTTGGCCAAGGAGGAGCAAATAATCTTTCAATTGAGCCTGGAATGAAGATGAGAAAAGGTTATATAAGAAATAAGGTTTATAAGAAGTTTGTTCCAAATAGCTTAAGTTGGGACTTGACAATATTAGGTCTCAACAAAAAAATCGTTGAAATTGCTAAATCTTCTCTATATCTAAAATTGCTGACTTCCGGCAATTAAAGTAAATATCTAACATTTAAAAGGTTTAAAATGACGAAGTAGAAGTATCTAAGAATGTTGCTAAACTGGATGCTTAAAATCCATTTCAGCAAATTTCATTCTCAATGCTTATCAAAACCAAACTTGCAACAACGCTTTTATTATATAGTGGAGACGTATAACAGAATAAAATTACAAACTCACAATGCTTCTTCATCTGGACATTTCACAGCAACTTTTGGACATGCGCTCTTCTCCCAATTAGCAAGCCACTAAAAATGTTGCATGAGAGGTTAAAAACCAAATGTACTAAAAATTTATTCTTCGTACATATACACATTCTTCAAGGGAATTCAGGTTGCACAAATTTCGATCATTACATATTGTATCCTATAACCCGAGAGGATTTAGTAAAAAAGTATCAAGTTCATCAACACTCTAAATCTTGCAGAAAATACAGGAATATCGATTGTCGTTATGGATTTGGTCACTATTTTACTGATAGGATAATAGTTGCGAAGCCTTTGTCTATAGACTTACCTTTGGAGACAAGGTCAGCATACTATCCAAACGAAATGCCTGTTTATTGAAAGTCAAGCAATATATAAATAACAATTTGCATCCTAAAACAAATACATACATCCCAAATGTATCCATTGGAGAAATCCTTAGTTCTCTCAATATCACTTTTGAAGAATATTATGATGCACTTAGCATATCTAGCTCAGATGATTTTGAAATTCATTTTAAACGACCACCTGACTCGTGTTTTGTGAACAGTTACAACCCTACTATTCTGAAGGCATGGCAAGCTAATATGGACTTGCAGTTTGTGCATAATTATTACAAGGCTGTTTCATATATGTGCGCTTATTTTTCCAAGTCAGAAACTGAGTCTTCACAAGCTATGAAATTAGCTGCCCAGGAAATACGCACTATGAAACTTAGTAAAAGAGAAGCCATGTTTAAAATAGCATGTGCTTATTGTAATTCAAGACAGTTGTCAGTTCAAGAAGCAGTTTACCATTGTTTACCCGAGATGTGGCTTAGAAAATGCTTCCCAAGGGTTTTGTTTATTAACACAAATTTTCCAAATGAACGCATCAGAATTTGTAAAAGTGAAGAAGAGATACAGGAACTTGCTGAAGATAGCACAGATGTTTTCAAGTCCAATATAATTGATAAGTATATAGACAGACCAACTAGATTTTATAAAAAAGGAAAATATGCTGTTATCGACAACATTAGCTCTTTTTGCAGCATATTACCGTGTTGATTATAAGGCAAAAGAAATAGATAATGATTATCAACCAGAGGTACTTACTGAGAAAATCAGTGAAGGAAATCATCTTATGGAATCTCCCTTGCCTAAAACTATACCATTGATGTCAAGTTCTCATCACCTTACTCGCCGCAAGATTAAACAAGTATTACCATTCCATGTTCCAAATAAGGAGTTGCAGCCAGAAAACTATGCTCATCACCTATTGCTATTGTACTTTCCATTTAGGAATGAGAATGAACTTCTTGATGGTAACAGCTATTGTCAAAAACTGTCTCAACCTTACGTTTTTAGTATTGTTCGTGAAAATCAAAAATTGTTTGACCCTAATGAAGAAGAGGTGAATACAGCTTTGCATGATTTTGCAATAAGACCACAAATGCCAAATAGTAATGAAAATGAAGCGGAACTGTATTCAGATGAAGAACAGTCATCCAATTCTGATATCATATTTGGTACTTCTAGTGCAACCTCTGCAAATAATATCAAATAGTGAATTGTCAGCCATGATTTGTTCGTGGAATAAACTTCAACGAGAAGTATTTGATATAGCATTTTCATGGGCACGTTGCAAAGTGAAGTCCTGTTTAGCGGGCATAGCAAATCACAATGAACCTGTCCGTCTATTCATAACAGGTGGTGCTGGTTCAGGCAAATCACATTTAGTTCGTACCATCTATCATATATGGACTAAAACTTTTAATGTTTGCTCAGCTGATGTAAGCAAGATCAAAGTACTTTTACTTGCACCAACTGGTGTAGCTGCTATTAACGTGAATGGTACAACAGTGAACTCTGGTCTTGCCATACCTCCTACTAACAAAATGGACTTACCTAACTTGAATTCAGAAAAGAAGTGTGCATTGAGAAATATGTATTCTGAACTACAAGCAGTTATCATAGATGAAGTATCAATGATTTCTAATATAAGGCTTTTACATATGCATAGACGTTTATGTGAATTTTTTGGTTGTCAGAGTGATGTTCGATTTGCTAACCTAAGTGTTATTGTTGTAGGTGATTTGTTGCAGCTCCCACCTATTAAACAACAGCAAGTATTTGCCCCTTTTGTCAATGAGTTGCTGAATTTATGTCACCCCTGGCATTAGTTTGAATTTTGTGAATTAACTGAGTGTATGAGACAACAAGGTGATAGCGTTTTTGTAGAATTATTGAACTCTGTGAGAGTTGGTGAATTAAACCCTGTTCATATTGAATTGCTGAATTCTCGTATAAAGGATGAAACAGAAATACCGGATAATGCAGTTTATGTTTACGCAACTAATGCTCAAAAAGATGCAAAAAACCACTTGAAGCTCCTCAACCTAGATTTCCCTAATGTCCAAATCACTTCTGTAGATAAAATCCCAACTTTCTTATCTGAGACGCAAGTAGCAAACTCTATATCAAGGTCTGATTGCTTACCTAAAGAGCTTATTCTGAGAAAAAATGCAAGAGTTATGTTAACAAATAATATTGATATTGATGATCGCCTTATCAATGGTCAAATGGGCAGTGTACATGAGTTCAATTACACTAAATCTGGACTGGTTGATACCATATTTGTTAAATTTGATGATCAATATGCTGGTCTTAGCCGTATGGGAAAATCTAGATATGTATCACTCCACCATGTTGTACCAATTTATCAGATATAGGCAAAAGTACCTGTTAGTAAAAATTCTGGATCAACCTTGTCACGCATTCAGTTTCCATTAACATTGTCGTATGCATGTACAGTACATAAAGTCCAAGG
Source organism: Hydractinia echinata (assembly GCA_030067915.1). Classification (NCBI taxonomy): domain Eukaryota; kingdom Metazoa; phylum Cnidaria; class Hydrozoa; order Anthoathecata; family Hydractiniidae; genus Hydractinia; species Hydractinia echinata. The sequence goes on along the minus strand of JASGCC010000012.1, from coordinate 1,805,711 downwards.
TCTCACCCTCCCTAATGTAGTTTTTTCTTTTTGCCTTGACAAACAGAGATATTTCAATAATGGGCAGGTCTATGTTGCGCTCAGTCGAGTACGTAAGTTGGACAATTTATTTGTACTTGGCCCTGTTAGCAAAACAGCTGTTCATGTTGATCAAGATACATTGGCTGAATATGATAGGCTCCGTGCTGAAGCAAACTTTTTCAGAAAACATAATCCTGTCAGAAATGGTAATCTATTACAAGAATCTTTTCAAATGTGTCTTCTGAATACACGTTCTTTGAAAAGCCATGTAAGCGACTTCACACTCAATGCTGCATAATTCGAATTTGATTTGCTTAACTGAGACTCAAATCACACCTGAAGATGTCACAGACAGTATAGGAGCACAATTTCCTAATCATTGCATGAACCTCAGTAATGATTCTGACAAATTTTCTAGTTTAGCCATGCTGCTAAAATTGCCTTCAACTAGCAAAGCCGTTCTCCAATTAAGTGGGATATTCATTTCCAAGATTGTCATTCAAAACTTGAATACGTCAATTAGTGCGATGTTGCTGTATAAAAAGCATGCAATGTCTACGCTTTGTTTTAAAGAACTACTTGCTTATCTAATGCGTTCTGAAGCACCTGATATTATCCTGGGTGATTTCAATATAAACTTACTTGCTCACGAAAATCAGTCTTTTTTAAATTTCATGAATGAAGCAGGTTATTCACAGATAGTTTCTGATCCTACGCACATTAATGGCTCTTTGTTAGACCATGTATATGTCTCAGCCGCCATACGAAGTAGATTTTCCCATACTTGTTGTGTTATCCCCATCTATTTCTCTGATCATGATGCCATTGTTGTGAACTTGAATAAAAAATAGGAATTTAATTTGTATGTTTTCAGGTCGTAAAAATGCAAAGCTCTTCGAAACAACATATGCAAAGTAAGTTGCAATATTCTGACCATGCTGATGTTATAAATTCAATATTATTTAATAAGTGTATACTGTGTATACACAGTATGTATATTTGTATATAATAAAGCATACAATTTTGTATTTATTTATTTATTTATTTATTAGATGTTCAAAGAACCCCTGAAAAAAAATCAGGTACGTATTCAATTTTTAAAAGCCACGCTGAATAGTTCTGTCTTCGTAAGTTCTTGAATTGTATTTTCATGTATATTTCTTCAGGAAATGAACTATCTGGATTTGTAAGATCTTTGTCACCATTAAAATCATCGAAAAAAAATACACAATACTTCGATCTTGACCTACAAACTATCGAAGGTGTAAAGCGGACTGTTTGTTTCAGTAAACAAAGATACAATCTGTTCAAAGAAGTCAATGACAGTCAAGAGGCCGGGGTCATGATAAAAAAAGCGAAAATTGACTCGGATGATGTAATAATCACAGATTTTTCACAAGTTCACAAAACAAAAATGGACTTTTCTTCAGAAACTGCAGACAACGTAACACCGATTAGCACAGCATTTTCAGAATGTTCCATCTACCAACGGATAAACGTAATTGCCATTGTTACCAACTTGTCGAATGTTAGGGAAACTGAATAAGGCGATAATATGAAGTTTCAAACTGCTGAACTCCATGACAAGTCTGGTCATGGACCGGTGACCATATTCGGAAAGTTAGTAGGGAACTGTCCGAAAACAAAACGTACAAGTTTACTCATCTTTATATCGGAAAGTACAAGGGAGACAGGATCCTGAAATCGAGTGATGTTTCAACCGCAGAGGAAGACACTGCTTTAGATTTAAATATTGATGGCAGAAAGTGTGAACCAACAAGCAAAACAATATCGTGTGTGTTCACGACAGTTGATTTGAATACCTTGTCAACAACTGTGTTTTGCCCGAAGTGCAAAAGTGTTGTCTTACCTGATGATGGAATTGCTTCGTGCAGCAATTGTCAAGTTGTAACAGTAGCAGAATACTGCAATACGAAATCTTCTATTGCCTGTACGGTCTTAGACACTGAAGACCAAAAGCAGTACGACATATCCATTCCTCAAAAAATGCTTAAAGATTGTATTGACTTTCCAATTCAGTCCAACATTAACTTCATCAAAAAGTTAGTCAAGTTGAAATTTGTTTTGGATCTAGATTTGAGAGACAACGAGCCATTATCGTTGAAAAAGCAACAATGAAACGTTTGTCATAGCTAAAAACTGCATTCTTTATTTTTAGATTTTTATTTTGTTCATTATTTTGTGCTTTATTTAGACGACATGTGCGTTTGTATATAAAAGCATTATTTTGTAGCTACGCAAAATATTTCCATACGAAATATTTTTCAACATTATTTTCAGGGTTCTCTTTTGTTCATCAGCATATGTTTCTGTTGTGTTTTTCGGATAATTCTAATTTCAGGTTCTGCATGAATTCTTGAACTCTGTTCTTAATCAGTTCCGAATATTTGTATTTTGAGCGCAAGGCTCGCTAAAAGTTATTTTTATCTACGTAGATTTTTTTAGATTTTTTACTTTCACTGTACGTACAAAAAGTATATTTAAACCTGTTTTATATTTGTTGATTCAAGTATATAGAATGGAATGTGTCTATTTACTTAGCTCGACCATTTTGAATAAAAAAACACCTATCAAACATGTAATACAATTCTAGCTACTTGCGAAAATTTCCTCCGCGAAGTGACACAGAAAGCGTTTTTCTATCCCTCGTTTCTCCCAGTTCTGTAGCCGAGCGGCTTCTTGTTTGTTAATAAATCCAGTGGTCAAAACAGCTCAAAAATAAACTCATAAAATTGTTTTTAACTATAGATCAAAATTGTAGACTATCGCAGACCTCAATTCTAAGACTACGCTCATCTTGAAATTTTGCTTGCACCCTAAATGGAATATAACCAAAAAACAACAATTCCACGTATTAGTATCGATATTGATATTGATCAAGAATTTGCGCGGGAAGACATGGAAGAAATTTACAACCACAGGCAAGTATGATAATCTCTTCAGGAAATGTTGGGCAACAACAGGCTGCCTAATCAGTGTCGTTGGTTCAAATGACGACAAGATCAAACCAGAAGGTCTTCGAGACCATAAAGTACCCCCACCCAAAAGTTCAGTGTTCTCCGTCTTTCGCTGATCTATTCATACGAGAAACAAAATTTGTTCTGAAACTTTAAAACGGATAAGGAAAGTACAAAGAATTCAACTGATGATGTTGGTAGCCATCACGCTGAAATTGCTTCTTCTTCCTCAGACAAATCTTCCATCTCTATTTAAAATGAAGTAAATAACAGTACCAAAACAAGCCAGATCCTGTACCACGCAAAGGTTTTTTTTTATATTTAATACTCTAATACTCGAAACATATATAAAGTATTTTCGAATCCACTTCTAGGATGGATAAATCAAGGTCAGTTGTCCGTTAAAATAGATCCCCAAAAGAAGTAAGGGTTACTCTAGGAAATAGATACGCAGATGCCGGAAATAGTGGCCTCGCTTGATGGATCTTCACATAGACCTGGTTATACGTTCCTGCTTAGTGTTGATTCATGTATTGACTCTGTTTGAAAAAAGGTCACTCACACACAAAAAATCGAAATCGCTACAATCTGATTCTAGTTGCGCTTTTTTGAAACTTCAACCATTAGATTTTTAGAAAAACATTAACCGTTGGTGTTTCTTTCTCAAAATTGTCCAAAATTGGTGTGTTTATTAATAAGGGTAAAATCTTGGTATTGTCGGACGAAATTTTCTGCTTCTAAGGTGTAGGCGTTTTATAAGGTGACAGGAGTTAAGCTGAAACATCATTTTCATTAAAGGTAAGGCTCTTATTAACATTAAATCAGAATAGATAGAACTAAAAAAAACTAATTTTCTTTAATGATCATACACATCATTTGACGGCCCATCTCTTATAATAATACAGAGAGCGTGTGTGTCTGTGACAGGCAAAGTGGATGTGTTCATTTTCCTTTGATGTAGCCGAAAAAGATATGTTTAATTTGTTACTCGACAAATTTAACGTCGCGACGTCAATTACACTAATTTAACGTCAATATCTTTATTAAACTAGTGGATAAAGCCCGTGAAACAATACAGGATAACAATGAAAAAGAAGCGTCATTTAAATTTTAATGACGTCAGCAACCCGTCCACAAAAAAAGAGGGTAACCAGGGACCACCAAGAACCAATTTGGATAAGTTTTTCAAACCGGGGTCTCTGAATCCGTTTCGGAATGAACGGGTTTATGACGTCATCAAAAAACATTTAAACCACAATAATTCCGTAACCGTTTGTCAAAAATAAATGATCCTATACATTTTCTTTATCAGCGTTTCAAGATCTATACGATGGAGGGAACGGGTATACAAATTTCTAAAAAAAATCTTTTTCGTGTTTTGGCAAGTCTTTGCTGACGTCAGCAAAATTTTTAAACCCTTATATCTCATTAACCGTTTATCAAAAGCACGTGATTATACACACTTTCTTGATTTGCGCTTTAAGCTCTACACAATAGAGGCAACGTGAAAACAAGGTTCTAAATTTTTTTGTGTGGATGGGTTGCTGACGTCATCAAAATTCAAATGACGCTTTTTTTTCATTTTTATCCTGCCTCAGTGGATTTTTCCACGAGCTTTATCGACTAGTCTCTATAATAGTACATATAGTAATAGTAATAGAGACTGTATTTGTCTTTAATAGGTAAAAGTGAATGTGTTCATTTTCATTTGATGTCCCCGAAAAATGCATGTCTCAAATGCTAATCGACAAATTTAACGTCGCGACGTTAATAACATTAATTTAACGTCAATATCTTATATTAAATTAAAAAAAGCCATTACAATGCACTTAAATCTTTGAGTCCAAATAACTTGGAAACGAGTTGGTGGCGTCAGTCATTTTTCACTGCATGGGTAACTAGGGACTACCTAGGACCAATTTGGTTAATTTTCCTAAACCTGGGTCCCCGAATCCGTTTCGGAATGAATGGGTTGATGACGTCATCAAAAAAACCTTTAAACCCTAATATCTCCGCAACCGTTTGTCAAAAGTACATAATCCTATACATTTTCTTTAACAGATTTTCTAGATCTATATGATGAAGGCAACGAGTATACAAATTTTTTTTTAAAAAGTTTTGTACTACGAATGGAATTTGCTGACGTCAGCAATATTTTTTAAACTCTTATATCTTCTTATAATCTGTTCGTTAAATGTCCATGCTTATGTACATTATTTTGATCAGCGTTTTAAGGTCTCACAATAGAGGCAACGTGTACACAAATTACGGAAAAAAAGGTTGGTGTATTGACGGGTCCTTGCAGACGTCGTTAAAATTCAAGTTATGGTTCTCTTTTCCATTATACTCCTGCCTAAGTGGATTTTTCCACGGGCCTTATCGACTAGTATATAATATAACATTTACATTCATTACATCGCACCATAAAAAGGATAGAAGATACCAAAATTTAATTGAGCTAACCGCGATATAATAGTTTCTCTTGTACCATGAATATAACACTTGTTCGTCACGAGAAAATATTCTACATCGGGTTCTCTTTACTAGAGGCAAAAGTTTTCCAGTGTGTTTTGCCCACCTCTGCAATATGTTACCGTTCCAGACAATACTTTTTGAAAAGAAGAAAGCGACAAAAATTAATAATCAAAGATTTTTCGATGAATATTTTAAATAACATTTTCGTGTTATTACAGTGGTTTCATATTTTGATCTCAACTTTGTGCCTTTTCTTTAACTCTGGTATCTTGTTAAAACTACAAAGACTCTGGGAACGAAGTTGTAATTGAAAATTGGTCATGCATAGTCTTGCGTAGTGTTTGCCGATCCGGGTCTCAAAATGTTATGTCCAGTGTACAGAAATTTTATCTAAGAATTTTCAAACTACCCCAATTTGTTATTACACATTGAAGAGTATTAAACAGAAGTCGTACGTTGTTTCCCCACTCACTCTTCTAATGTTTTTTGCAAAATTTTGAAACAACGGTCCATTCCTTCAACATACCTTCTATAAATTTTTCAAAATCATAAAATAGAAGTTCACCTATAACTTTTAGCTTACACCCGCTCTGGAAAAGAGGTTAATTAAGTTTGCGGCATTTATTTAGTGGAAATCAAAAGATGAAGCGATTATGATAACGAGCAGCCCTGAGTGTAGTCCTGTGAAATCACGCGGAAATGTAAATGTAGAAGCCACATCCTTCTTTTCGCTTCAATGTAATCAATGTAACTCCCTTGATGTAATACTTGCTGCTAACTGACTGAGTATTATAAAACACTATGGTCCGTTGTATACTGAAGAAAAAAGCTTTTTCTTGTTTGACTCCGTTATCTACATAATTTTGATGTTATGATAAAGTTGATAATTTTCAGATGCAGTATCCATTAGATCAATTCGATGTTGTTGAATTTACTGGTGATCTGGTGATGGCCATTGCATAATCTATTCTGTACTTGAATCTATATTAGTACCCCCTCTCCCCAACTACCAACACAGGTACATTCACAATATTTCAAGATAATGCATTAACTAAATATAAGGCACGACTATCTTCTCCAACTCATCCCCGCTCTCCTCGGCTTTTAAAATATATGTAGCGGTAGGGTTAAACTGGTTAAATGGTTTTGATAACTTTTTGTGGATCATGTTCAAATCGTGACCGCCTATACTATTCATCGTTAAACGAGCATTAATTAGCACTATCTTCAAAAATGACGTATTCTCTTGTAGGCTTGTCTCATCTGCGGCGCTGGTGGATATCATGTTACCTGCTCTGCAAGGAAATATACTGCTTTTAAGAGTGATATCAAGGTTCACGTTTTCCACAAAGGAAATCATACATGTGCAGCAAAAATTCAAAACCTTAGACCCACGGACGAGGTTTTACTTGCTGTTCATCCGAATGGTCCACCAAGTGCCATTCAGGGAAATACCGTTTTATCTGTCATGCGAGTTAAAAAGCCTTGGTCAGAAGTTGATAAAACTGTAGAACGTTTATCAAATAAAAAAAGTGTTTCGAACGAGAAAATAAAGCAAAAAGGAAGGTTACGGAAATGAGTTCAAAGCTGTTTCAGAATATAAAAACTACACTGACCAAAAAGACAAATTCCTAATCAACTCAGTCGATGAAAATAATCAGCGTGTGTTCAAGTCTTCATTGCAAAAGCTGCAGATGGCTAAAAATGCAAATGAAGATGCTGGCCATTTTCTTTCTACTGAATTTTGTTTTGATGGAAAGGTCAAGCGAACGAGGAACTTTACTACACTGACTGCGCACTTGTATAATCCATTATTACAAAAGGAGGTGTCAATCGCGATAATGGAGTGTGGTAGTGAAGATACTGAGAACATCCATGCTTTTTGGAAAGATTTCAATTGTGCTTTTAAGGAAGCTAACAATTGCGAAGCGAAATTTAACCCAACTGGCTGGGTGGTAGAGATGGCTACAGCAAATTTTACGGGTCTGAAGAGAATATATGGCGAAGATGTTTTAGAAAAAATTAAAGGTTGTGAATTTCATTTTTATGAAATTAGTAGAATCAAGGAAATTAGGAGCATGGGAAGATGATTTCGAAATGCATGCAAAACAGTTACCTTACGCAGCAACACCTGAATCATACAACTCGGCATATGACAGTATCAACAGTATCATTATCGGATACAGTGAGCAAGTGGATCTTCAACCGTGGCTGCAATGGTGGCACCAACGTCGTCAGTACATATCTCGCTCATTCACCAATATTAATGCTCCTAGATCTAACTTAGCTGAAGTATTCCATGCAGGATGGGTTAACAAAGGTCATTTGGAGAGTCAAATAGCACAGTAAAAAGACTCTAGCACCAGCGTGGGATCCGGATCATCTATAGCTGGTGTGAAAAGCAGGCATGAAGATGTTATGTTGATGTTACATCGACGCCATCATGTACCTGCACAGGTTTTCAAAAAAGATTGCACGTGTCTGATGGTGGAAGGTACATTAACAATTCCTTACAACAGCGATGGCGCAGTTGAGCAAAAGTTTTACATTTGTGCCGCTGATAGTTGCTTGCGATCACCACGTCCTTGGTCCAATGTGCAAACACCATTGGAAATTTTGCACGTGAATGATGTAACGAAAGTAGATGTCGATGAATTCACCAAAAATACTAGTATTGTTCTTAATAGCATGTAAGACAATCCATATTCAGCCAAGATAAAATACATTTTATATATTACGTTGTGTCATATATTTTATTAATTAGGCGAGTGGCATAATACAATTACTCTGTTTTTCGTGTTCTGTATTTTAGAAACGTAGGACACGTATGGCACGTCATTTAGCAAACTCCTAAGCATGTCACCAACATCCAAATAAGAGCCGTTTGAGCAAGCCGCAGTCAGATTTAAGAAATCTATCGTTTTACCCAAGAGTCATATTTACTCAAAAAGGGCCCAAAACCGCCATTACAACCTCGTAAAGAAATCATTGGACCACAGACGAATTCTTGTTCATGTAGATTACGCTGAGTCTTACAAAGATTCCCAACAAAATGAGATTCAAAGTGCCTACTTCAGAAACGCCACATTTAGCATTTTTAAAGCGTGCTGCTACACAGAATCGCTAGATGATGATGGAGGCCTGAAGAAAGATTCAATTGTTGTGATTAGTGAGAGCAAAAATCATGATAGGGCTGCAGCTCTTAGTTTTTTAAAGAAAGTTGTTGAAAAAGCAGAAGAAATAAATGCTGCAAGTTACGACAGAATTTATGTTTGGAGTGATAGGTGTTCGGCGCAGTTTCGTCTTTTAACGGAGAATATTTTTGATGATACTGACCTGATTTGGAGTTACAATGAAAAAAGCCATGAAAAGGGTCCTATGGACGGTGTCGGTGGAACGGTGAAAAACATCATATTTCGTAAACTGAAATCAGGCTTTCTTACCATCGATACGCCACTCGAGTACCATCAAGCAGTTTTGAAATTTGTTCCTTCAATTCATAGTGTTTATCTGGCTGATACTGATGTTCTGTTCGGGCCTGAAAACATTGAACAGGAGTCAAAAAAGATCCAGAAAACCTCAAAATACACCATGTTAAGAGGTTTCAAATAAAGGGGGTGTATGCTTTGAAGTTTTTTTACTTAGCAGAGGATGAACAGCCATTTTACACCCAATGGTACGCTAACGGAAACGATGTTGTGATCTGTGGACACGAAAGCTCGGAGTCTGATGACAACTATTGGGCCTCGTGCCTCGACGAATACCAACAAGGAGAAAACAAAGAGTGGAGAGTGGATACAATGTCCCGGAATGTGTCAGCAATAGTACCACGAAGAGTGCTTCTATAACTAAATTTAGACTATGATTTTCTTGTAACTATAACTTCAGATCATTACTTTTTTATCAGTTTTTCCCGTTTCTCTTTCCACATGAAAACCCTTATTTTATTTTCGGATTTTTTACGCATTATACAGCTATATGACAGAGTAACAAAGGGTTGTAAACTGTGTTTTTATTTTGGCTGAAGTTGCAGTAGAGTTATATTTTGAAAAATACATTACAGCCGAAACACTATAATGTTGTCTGCGCTTTACTCGATTCACGACATACTGCATACCTGTACTAAAGCGCTCCACCTGACTGTTTGACACAGTTTGTGGTTTCTTATGAAGCACTCCACTCGGTGTTCAACGTCTGGCCGCACAGTTACTTGTGACTTAACCCGGCATTTCGACGCCGGGTCCCCCGGCTACTTTAATGGGATAAATTTTCGCGGGGATTAAATTTCGCGGTTGAGCTCTTCTGCGAAATTTTAGCATTTCACGGGGACTTATTTTCGCGGATGAGGGATGTTTTAATTTTTCGCGGGAACTTAATTTCGCGGATGAGGTCATAATAGCAATTTTTGAAAAAATAAGTTGTCAAAAGGGTTCGGGGCCGAATGGCACTGTCTCATCGACCCTCGTTACATCTATCATTTCTACACCGACTGAGACAAAATGTAGTTTTGCATTTTAGTTCAAAGCTCTTTCACCACAACTATACCGTCAGGTAGAACATATCAACTATGGGTAGAATAAACACAACTAGATAAAAAACGAAACGATTGAATTCAAAAAAGCTGATTCTTCATCCGTTACATCCACTACTACTATTTCACTTCGTGGGGGGTGTAAGGAACTTTCAATTGTTCATCCGTAAGGCTAGAAAGAGAACTCAAATTCGGTTGATCATCTGCATTAGAAGCTGGGAGCAAAGGATCGATATCCTTGAATGGGTCAACTGATTCGAAACCTTTGTCAGTTTTCTCTTATTTTTTCATCTTCAGTACTCGGTTGAAAAATTAGGCCTACAAAAAAGGAAGCCTCAGGGACTTTGAAAACAAAGAAAAACAAAAATTTAAAATTTCGCGGATCGAGCAATTTTTGCGGAGCAAAGCGGAGCCCATTTCCTCATTAAATAAGGCAAATATAAGGGAAAAGGAAGGACGGTGGAGAGTATATAGGATTTCTATACGATTTCTGCGCGTCACCCCCCTATACATCAAAAATATGAAAAATTCTGCCGTTTTGGGTCAGTTTCCCAGCGATGTAATATGGTGATTTTTTAGTACATTTGTTAGTGAGCGAGACAACATGATTTTAGCACGGCGATGGAGTTTTTGTTGTTTTTTAAAGATGGTACCAAGCGTATATGGTGCTGGTTCCAGTTGAGACTAAATCTGCCTACACTTTTTAGCCACGTGATACATAAATCACTTTTACTAACATCACATGACCTTTTCTCGGACAAATAGCGCCTCAAACTCAAACTTTCGTTAATCTAAGCCACATCGCAACTGACGGAAGGGCTTGTTATGTTCAAGAAAACGAAGAAAGAAAAGTTATGTTAATCTAGCTAGTATATCACTACTTTTTTACATGTAATGAACCCTTTCTTATTCTCACTCACACCTAAGGCTAGCTAGCATAAAACTACTGACTGAGCTGGCATAATAATAGAACTTAAATAGCTAGCTAGCTAGCTACTTTTGAATTGAAGAGTTAGCTAGCTAATAGCATAAAAAAGAGCAAACAGCACCATAACGGCTAGTATAAAACTAGCTACAAAGAAATAGATTTTCTGGCTATAGCTAGCTAGCTTTACATATACTACACAGTGAGTGAGATAATTCTACTTTGTAGGAATGACGAGGGTGCCGACTCGCCGAAAACGCCGCAAAAACTACGGGGGCTGTCGGCGACTTCCGGCGTTTTAAAAAAACCCTCAAAGTTTCGCCCGGAGAAACCCGAATCAACCCGAAAAACATTTTTTTAAACATTTATTACCATAATGTATAATTTATTCTTTTAATGTCGAGCAGTGGTAGTGGATGTTAGACTTAAATCTCTGGTTATGACGGAGGGTTAGTAAACGAAATAAGGACGCGTATATTTATATAAACATAAATGTCTGTCTTCTGTGTATTAACGAAGTCCGTAGATACTTTACAGTACAGCTACCGCGCCATTATAGCGCATTTGCATATCGGCACATAACGGCATGGTTAAGGTACCCAATACCAAACATAAATATAACGGTAGACTAATACTCATATTCTCAACAGTGGAAGTTCTGAAAAAACAGTTTTTTATATCATTTATTCGATAAATATAGCTGTAATAAAATCCCACAAATAAACTGAGAGTAAAGCGACAAAATAGCACCTTCCTTCTTCGCGACAAAATTTTAATGAGAACAATGAGCCTCGTGCGCATTGCATTTCGGGCGCAATTCGGGCGGTTTCGGACGGGCCCAGGCTTTTCCGGGCGGTTACAGACGAAAACCTTGAAAAAAAACCCGAAAAAACGCCCGCGGCCGCCCTAACATATACGGCGTTTTCGGCGAGTCGGCACCCTCGTTAGGAATGTCCCATCACATATATAGCTTGTTCTAGCTAGCTACAATCATCCACAAAATGTGTTGCCTCTGGCAATTTTATACCACAAACTAAGAACCAAAAAGTTTAGCAAAGTCAGGAAAAGAACATAGCTAGCCAGATATTTTGCAGATAGTACGTTTCGTTCTTACTCATGATCAATGTTTATATAAAGGTATGTCACGTGTAATCGGTTATGTTGCTTAGCCACAAAGAGCAGTTTTTAACATTGAAGGGGAATGGAGAGCCATATTTTTGTGGACGATTGTAGCTATATATATTGTACGCACATTGGGAAATAAACTTTTTTTAACCCTGCTGCTGAGCATGCACCAGTGCGGCTCAAGTTAATGAAATTATTTCAATATACGTATAATATATACATATAGCTAGGAAAATTTTTTCAACATCTTTTCTTGTTACTGAGGCGTTTTAAATTCTGACAAGCGGTTTTCATGCAATCGTCAACGTGTATTAAAAATCTTTAAATATATTCATTATTTCTTATTTAATTTCCCAAGATGTACAAATAATGTCCCTAATTTCTGTTTCTGTAACTTGACCTGATCTTTACACCAATGCGGCTCTAGCGACGTTTTTGTTCAGTTTGGAATAAGAGCTTCTTATCCTATTGTCATGAAAACTTGTTTGCAAAATAAACATATACTGCTGTTTGATTTTTATCTGGACAGGGTAACAACGGGCTGTTTTCGCTGTGTTTTTTTTAAACCGAAGTTGCAATAAAGGTTTTTTGGAAACTGTGTTACGCCTATCAGATGTCACGATTAATTTTTGATCATTCACAGCAATGATTTTCATAAAATATTGCAGGTTTTTTTTGCTTTGATAAGGTAAAAACAGGTTATAAACTGTATTTTTATTTTTAAATGTTACAAAATTTTCCACAAAGTAAAATTGTTTTAGCTGCGTAGGATAACAACAGGTTGTTAACTGTCTGTTTGTTTGAACCGAAGTTAGGATAGTTTTTTGGAAATGGGTATTATGCCGAAACGTATGTGCGAAACAGTATACCTGTACAAATCACTCAGCCCAGTTTTAACAACAAGCTGTTACCTGTGTTTCTATTTAACAGAAGTTGCGCTAATCTTTTGTTTGAAATGGTATTAAACCTATATGGATGTGCAACATTGTTTACCTGTACTAAGCGCTCATCCTGGATTAAAATTCACTTTTGCCACAAACATCTATATTATAATACCCGTGTGCGTCTGTCTGTCACGCAAAATGGTACCGTAAGTAGCGAGACGCGCTTAAGCGCTTAAGTGGTATAAAAAGGATGGGCCATCGACTAGTTTTGAAAAAATTCGCTAAGATGGGCACAACATATAAACTGTATTTTTGCAGAAAAGTTATTATTTGAAAAATATATTACACCTGAAACATCTGAAGTGTGTGCTTCACATAATTTATGATATACTGCATACTTGTACTAAAGCGCTCCAAATGAATGTGTGGCACAGTTTACAAAACGTATAAATCGCTACTTAATAGTTACTTGTGACTAAACCAGACATTTCAACGCCAGGTCCCCTGCCTAGTTAGTAAAAAGGCTATGTGAGCATATATAAGATGCACATGTAAAGTTTTTCATATATATATATTCATGCCCTGTTGGTCTAATGGCTATGACACTCATGCAAATGAGAGATCCAGGTTCAAATCCTGGGCAGGGCTAGGAAAAACATAATTATCTTGCACCTACAACAACCAGGTAAAAGTTTTGCCTTTCTCGTGGACTTCTCTGATTATTTCTATATCTTGACTTTTTAATGTTGTTGTCATTGGAACCAAGTTAACTTTTAATCTCAGATTTATCAAAAAATGACAGTTTTTTTGGCGCTATGACCGATTGTTTAAATACTTGTATTGGCACACAATTGTGCTAACATGATTCACTGTATATCGACCTGATATAAATTTGAGACCTTTTGTTTGAGCTATCGAATTTGAAATATTTGCACCTCAATATTTTCTTTACTCCTGGACTAATATGATACATATCTTAGATATATTGAGTATACGTAATCTTTGAGTTGTAGGGGGAGATTTTCTATTAAGGTGCCGCCCCCTGCCTTGCCGTTCCCTTGCCTTGCCTACCCCTGCCTTGCTGATTCCTCTTCCTATTTCCTTGCCTGCCTTTGCCTACCCTTCCTATCCTATGCCTTTTCTGGGCCTGCCTACTATGCCCTTGCCTGTGCCTCTTATGCCTTGCCTACCCCTGCCTTGCTGATTCCTCTTCCTGTTCCCTTGACTGCCTTTGCCGTGCCCTTTCCTTGCCGTGCTTAATGCCTTTGCCTTGGCAACCTCTCCGCAACACTTTCTATATTGATTCAAAATTTTCGCGGGGACAAATTTTCGCGGATGGCCTGTTTCCAAATTTTTGAAGGGACATATTTTCGCGGATAATACCCAAATCCGCGAAATGAGCGAAATTTAATCCCCGCGAAAATTTATCCCATTAAAGTAGTCTATATCATAATACCCGTATACGTCTGTCTGTCACGCAAAATGGTAACCGCAGTAGTGGGACACACAAAATGCGGCTAATAAAGTAGGGGCGAACTCGTGGATTTCTCCACGGATTACAGACTAGTGGCGAGAGAATACACAACACATACCTTGTTTTCATGACTATTTATTATATCAAAAGTTTCAGCAGAAATTTCTGTTTTCACTAACATCGTATTAAATAGAGACAATGCACACTACAATGTAGCTCATCTTGTTCGTTGTCTTTTCCTTTTCTCTTTGGAATAGCAAAACCTTCGTGACATTTTTCAACAACAAGAATGCTTGAAAGCCTTGTGTAAAAGGAGCTAGCTACCAATGTCTTACTATCTCCATATCTTTAATTATGTTTGGTGAACTTGTCTTGTTCCAACAGTCTCCAGGCGCATATTTACTTTGGACAAAAGAAGGTTAACACACGCACCAGAAATACACAGCACGTTAAAGGGAGGAAAAACTAATTGACTTGGTCAGAACTTCGCGTCAAGTGCATCATCGTAGATTGATTAATTGAAATGTTACAAATGAAAGCCACAAACCATTCTGCAGATGGCTTATTTTTCTTCAGATGGTTCGAATGGGGAAACTTCCTGGACTTCTCGTAACTCAAGTGCTCGTATTTCGGTAAAAGGTTTTTACAATAAGTAGACAACGAGATCTTCTTACAGCTCGTAAATAAGTTTCTCTGTTTTCTTCGAGAACACAAAGACTGATAAGTAATGAAAAATGTGTACTAAACGGGTATGACACCGAAAAAGAATTTGTTTGTTTCTAAACATGGGGTCGAGTTGAGCGCACGATGAATTAGTTTATAAATTCAAAACAAAAATAGCTTATTTTGGGGATATTAATATATTTTTAACCTTAAAAATTTCATAAAAATATTTAACATCAAGTACAAAATGAAGTTTTTACTTTTGAGCATTTCAGTTCAACCACTTAACACGGATCTTTTAACGAAAAAACAAACCAAAACAAACCAAAAATGATAACAAAATACCTATATATTATATTAATCACACACACATGGGTTTACAAGTAAGTTAATACCGTGCCAGTGACCCTCACTCAAATCACACACACGGGTTTACAGGTAAGCTAATACCGTGCCAGTGACCCTCACTCAAATCATACACATGGGTTTACAGGTAAGATAATACCGTGCCAGTGACCCTTACTCTAATCATACACACATGGGTTTACAGGTACGTTAATACCGTGCCAGTGACCCTTACTCTAATTACACATGCATGGGTTTACAGGTAAGTTGATACCGTGCCAGTGACCCTCACTCTGATCACGCACACATGGGTTTACAGGTAAGTTAATACCATGCCAGTGACCCTTACTCTAATGACACACTCCTTGGTTTACAGGCAAGTTAATACAGCTCACAGATAAAGTAAAATGGAAGGAAACAATTAGGTCCTCAATCAAAATAATTGGATGAACAAAATAACAATATCTTGTGTATAGAGTAGTTGATACTTCATTGTGCCAGTGACCCTCACTCAAACCGCACATGCATGGGTTTACAGGTAAGTTAATACCGTGCCAGTGACCCTTACTCTAATCACACACACATGGGTTTACAGGTAAGCTAATACCATGCCATTGACCCTTACTCTAATCACACACACATTGGTTTACAGGTAAGCTAATACCGTGCCAGTGATCCTTACTCTAATCACACACACATGGGTTTACAGGTAAGCAAATACCGTGCCAGTGACCCTTACTCTAATCACACACGCATTGGTTTACAGGCAAGTTAATACAGCTCACAGATAAAATAAAATGGCAGGAAACAATTAGGTCCTCAATCAAAATAATTGGATAAACAAAATAACAATATCTTGTGTATAGAGTGGCTGATACTTCATCACGCCAGTGACCCTTACTTAAACCGCACACATGGGTTTACAGGTAAGCTTATGCCGTGCCAGTGACCCTCACTCAAATCACACACATGGGTTTACAGGTAAGTTAATACCGTGCCAGTGACCCTTACTCTAATCACACACACATGGGTTTACAGGTAAGCTAATACCGTGCAAGTGACCCTTACTCTAAACATACACACATGGGTTTACAGGTACGTTAATACCGTGCCAGTGACCCTTACTCTAATTACACATCCATGGGTTTACAGGTAAGTTGATACCGTGCCAGTGACCCTCACTCTGATCACGCACACATGGGTTTACAGGTAAGTTAATACCATGCCAGTGACCCTTACTCTAATGACACACTCCTTGGTTTACAGGTAATCTAATACCGTGCCAGTGATCCTTACTCTAATCACACACACATGGGTTTACAGGTAAGCAAATACCGTGCCAGTGACCCTTACTCTAATCACACACGCATTGGTTTACAGGCGAGTTAATACAGCTCACAGATAAAATAAAATGGCAGGAAACAATTAGGTCCTCAATCAAAATAATTGGATGAACAAAATAACAATATCTTGTGTATAGAGTAGTTGATACTTCATCGTGCCAGTGACCCTCACTCAAACCGCACATGCATGGGTTTACAGGTAAGTTAATACCGTGCCAGTGACCCTTACTCTAATCACACACACATGGGTTTACAGGTAAGCTAATACCATGCCATTGACCCTTACTCTAATCACACACACATGGGTTTACAGGTAAGTTAATACCGTACCAGTGACCCTTACTCTAATCACACACACATTGGTTTGCAGGTAAGCTAATACCGTGCCAGTGACCCTTACTCTAATCACACACACATGGGTTTACAGGTAAGTTAATACCGTGCCAGTGACCCTTACTCTAATCACACACACATGGGTTTACAGGTAAGTTAATACAGCTCACAGATAAAATAAAATTACAGAAAAAAATTAGGTCTTCAATCAAAATAATTAGATGAAACAAAATAATAATATCTTGTGTATAGTGGCTGACACTTCATCATCAATGCTTTTTCACATTTATTCTTTTTTTTACGAAGGTTCATACAATGAAGGGGACGCCATTGGTCTAAAAATTGTTCGGTGAATAGAGAATGGACCCAAATTCAATTTTGGAGAAAATTTCGATTCAAAAAAAAAAATAAGAAAATTTCATACTTTTGTTGATGACGATTGTAAATGATAGATTAGGTACATGTACATTGACAAGGAATTGACTTTTTGTAACATATGCTCCTTTTTTAAGTCTTCATTCTCATCATTGCTTGTCATCATTAAAACATTTATTAGAATTTCTGGATTAATGTTGTCTTCTCTGACCAGTTCGCCAATCAATTTCGAATTCATTGATCTTTAGCTCATGCCCTGGATCATTTTTATACAAATCAGCGAATTCTATAGGAAATAGTCATGACAAGAGCTTCAAATTCCAAATCGCCAGCTTCTTGCCACTCTCATCTGTTCGCTCTCTCCTTTAATGCCGAATTTGTCAAATTTTTTGATCGTTAGTTACATCTTAGCACACTTCTTGTAGCCATCGAATAGCCACGACAATTTGTGTTGCAGATGCATACTTCAGGATCCCTGCGAGCACATACATAACCAGGCTCTTTCGGTACTTGACCTTCAAATATTTGATACCAACATTTAGTGGATGTAGCATCAAAGTTGTTTTCTGGTAATAATACGATTTTAATTTGCGAAAAAATAACTAATTATAGAGTCCGGATGATACGTAACCTTATTCAGGAAAAAATGACTTTTCATTCCTGAAGTAAGAGCTTTCTGTTAAAACGTGCCAGCACAGCTTTCATTACTTTAGATGCCAATCCACAATTAAGATTCGAAAAATAGTGAATATCAGTTAGGCATGACAGATCATGCAATTTCTTGGGAGTTAACTCTTCCAAATCACACCTTTTCCCCAGCTATCTTAACAAAAAAAAGCAATCTGTGCTTGTTTTTCTTTCTTAATCAACCCTTTGTCTGTTAGAGCATTACGAAAGACAGCGAGATTCGTCTATATTTTAAATGTTTTTCCAATGATTATCTTTTAATCAATTCGTTTATCTCCTCCATCAAATAAGTAGCTATTTCTGTTGACATGTCTCGCGAACAATAGGCTTTTTATGGAATATGTTGTTTTCCAGGGATTCAGCCAGCCATCCAAGGCCCTTAGATCATCAAAGTCACTGTTCTTACGTTTTCCTTTTACCGCAATCACCTTCTCTTTACGCATTACACTATTTGGGTAGGTGTTAAAAGTACGTATCTTGACCATTCGAATAAAATCTCATGTACCGTTCATCTTGCACGAACACTTTCATGTTTTTTACGCATTTCCTTTATACCCTTTAAGATATTTGCTGCAGCCGTCTTTCCCATGTTGTGAATGTCTGCTAGTTTCCTATATGCAAGTCTTGAATTTTTTTGGCAAAATCTTTTCATATAATGTTAAGATGTTCTTTGTCAATTAACCAGCAAGCTGCTAATGACGTCCCATTTGCTTTTCATTTCAAAACAGTAGAACTTTCGTAGCAAATTGCATTGTCTTCATACACAAGAACAAGAAACATCTACGCACAAACACGTCTCCGATTCAAAGATTTTGTTAAAAATATGGATCAACAGATTGTATTGATTCTTGCGAAGAAAAGACAATGCGATTTAAATTCTTCCGTCCAAGAATACCACGCTCACGGACATATAGAAAGCCAAACATGGTTATGAAATATTTGTTTAAAGTCAGAAAATGCAGTTGCTATTGTATTAGCAAAACTAATTGAATCGTGAACAGATTATTATCTTGATATTCTTGTCTAGTACATATTTATTGGTGCCGAAAAACAATTCAATGGGGAGAAAAAACGTAAAGAAAAATAGCTAACAAATGTGTAAAATAAAAACTGTATATAACCAAAACAAAAAATGTTTAAATCATTTATGTCGTCATGTTATTTTTGCAGTGTCTGCTTCATAGAGAACGTTTATAGTATACAACTTCGTCTGGTACAGAAAAATTGTCTGCTTTATTGAGTGTACACGTTATGATGATCTGCTTTATAAGAGTTGAACATAATATCTATCTGTTCCAAATGCCACACATGCCATTGCATACGCCTGAATTAATTTTAGGATGCTATTTTTGCCCGCCTCAGCTCTGTCATGGCGTGTTCTAAAAAGGTTAATGTAAAAGACATATCTATATCTGACATTATTCTATCGGAAACAGTTACAACTGCAAGCAAACTCACCTGACAAAGAAATTCTAAGTCACGTTAACACCACCGGCGCCATTTTTTTAAAAAGAATAGTTCCATATTTAACACTTGTAATTTGCAGAATGAGAACAAAACCTCATGTTGTGAGCGGAAAACCCTGGGGATAAAACCTAGTGAAATAGATTAAGTCTTGATTGACCAAATAAACAAAACTGGGAACAGTTGGGAACATTTTCTTATTGGGAAAGGATATCATTGGTTCCAATGTTGAACAAAAATATGGCAAGGAGTATGTAAGTTTCATGTAAGCTCTCCGCCAAATATGAGAACGTTTTAATGAACACTCGAACCATGAAAGGAGCCGCTATTGCTTTACTTAAAGCCTTCACAGAGGGTACCAATGTTGTAAGAAAACATCACGTAATTTATTGTGGAAAAACATGGTTTAATTTTTGTACCTTAAATTTCTTTTTCTATCAGATTTTGAGAAAACAAACCTTGAGATGTTTTAACTTTAAATTACAAAATAAGTGACAATATATTTTCTTTTATTTATTTCTTAACCTATTTTTCGAAATTGAACGAAAAATGTTGAAAATACAATATTGTTTCATAACAGAAAAGCTCTCTCGCAAACTTTAAAAAAACAACAAACGATTTTAAGAAAAAAATGACGTCAAAATTACAGGGTTCTTGCTGAAAAGCAATATTTTCGATAATAAATGAACGAGATGAAATATTATACAAAGCATGTAAATATAAAACAAACAGATTGTGCAAAAAGAAATTATCATCAGAATGCATTAACGAAAACTGCCTTAAAACATAGAAGGTTTGGCCAGTGATAAAATGCAGTTGAAAATGGTACCGCAAGAAGAAAGACGTTTATAAATACTGAGTATTTTCTTGCCTTTCCCAGAATTTAAAACATGGCGACGAGATAAAATACAGTTTATTACATCACGAAGTGGTTGTTTTTTTAGACATGCATTACTATTTCGTGTGGTTATGGCTACATTACTTGGTTTTATAGAACATTTCGACCCTAAATGTGATGACTGGGCGAAATATGTTGATCGATTTGAATTATGCTTTCTTGCTAATGAAATAGAAGAATTAAAGCAAACTGCAGTGTTTCTTACTGTTATTCGAAGCAAAACATACACCTTGTTGAGAAACCTATTCACTCCAGAAAAACCTGCTACTAAACCGATTCACAGAGCTAATTAAAAACCTCAAAAAAAATCTAAATCCAACTCCCATCACAATTGCAGAGAGATATTAATTCTACAATCCAGACCAGAAAGAGGGTGAGTCTTTGGCAGAATACATTGCTTCCTACGAAAAATGTGTATGTGGCATGCAAAGTCAAAGTATTAGAAAACGGCTGTTGGGGGGAAAAGATTTGGATTTGACACTCAAAATTAATTAATCTCACAAGAAACTTTCTCAACAGCAAACACAACAAACAAAATCACTCGCAAAGAACAGATGGCCGGCACTCTATCGCAGAGACAAATGTAAAAGTAAAAAATAGCGAATGTTTGTCCCTATGAGTACTTGGCATGTGATAAATGTCAAAAAGGAAACATATTGGTACAGCTTGCAAGAAGCACCCAGATGATAAAAAATGGAATCTTCACACCGCGCATCAAATCGAGCAAGAATAGGATATCAGGGTCGAAAGAGAATCGATCTCTGAGGAGGAGACCAAAACATTCAATCACCATTGTGTCCGATAAGTTATTTAATTAGCTTCGAGAAGTCAATAAGCTCAAGAAAACAAACGTGATTTTAAAAACTTACTCGGGCAAACACCTGACTGTAAAAGGGAAATTTGATGCCGAAATCAAGCATAACGGAGGAGTATACAATACTACGATAATGTTGTAAAGAAACGATAGCTGGTTATTTGAAAGTGACTTTCTTAGAAAACGTAAACTAGACTTTTATAAGGTGTATAAAGTTGACGACTTTTCGAATAAAATTATGAAACAGTGTATATAGTTGTTTACTGAAACCCTGGGTAAGATGAAAAACTCTCAGGCAAAAATCAAATGTAAAACTAAAGGCAACACCGAAATTTTCAAAACCTAGGAGCGTACTGTTCACTTTACAGGATGGGGTGACGAAGGAACTGTATCGATTAAAAAATCAGGGGATTTTACGACCTGTCTCGTTTTCCGAATAGGCTAGCTCGATTGTAGTTGTTCCAAAGCCTGACGGGAACATAAGAATTTGTGCAGATTACAAAAACACCATAAACCCTCATATCGGGATCGACCAATACCATTGCCGACGGCAGAAGAACTATTCGCAACAATAAAGGGGGGCAAAAGTTTACAAAACTAGACTTGCGAACGGCATATCTACAAGCAGAACTGCATCCAGATAGCGGAAAATACTTAAATAAATACGATTAAAGGACTGAAGGAATTTTCAAGAATCCCCTACAAAGAGAGCGTGAGCAGGCGTTACGTGATGTTCCAGTGACTGTTGTCAAAATCGATGACATATTCGTGACATGGGTGAATGAAGCAGATCATCTCAAGAACTTAAAGTAAGTACTAGATATTTTCTTAAGCCTGGAACTGACTCTAAAAAAATCGAAATCAAATTTAACGAAAAGCAAGTCGAGTACTTAGGGTTCATACTAGATAAGAACGGATTTCAAACAAACCCTAGCAAAGTGACTCTAATACTTGAGGCGCCACCACCAACTAGTATTCAGGAATTACAAAGCTTCCTATAGGTGGTGTAAACTATTACGAAAAATTCATACACGACATGGCAACCACCAAAGCTCCGCTATACCAGCTATCACAGAAAAACGTGTCGTGGAAATAGACGCACCAAGAAGAAAAACATATACATCATTGCAGTCAAAACTTGCTGCAGCCCCTACCTAATGACGTACAATAGCAGGTTGCCGCTCAAGCTTGCGTGTGATGCGTTCACGTATGGGGTGGGTTCTGTTCTATCACATATAGTCCCTGATAAATCAGAACGAACGATTGCTTTCGCCAGCAGAACAGAATAAACACGAAAAAATGTATTCGCAACGTGACAAAGAAGGCGTGGCAATAATATTTAGTATAACAAAAGTTCATCAGTACTTATTAAATTTAACGACAATCAAGATGGCGGATGCAAATAAAAACAAAGGAAACCGAAAGTGAAATAAACTTGCAATCTGTGAAGAAACTTGTCAAAACTCTGTGTCTAAACGCAAAAAGGGATACGAGAAGTTCCATCCTCACTGGATCACCAATTATTTACACTTCACGACTCCGAATTGTTTGATTCTTGGCGTCTCATCGTTGTTTAACTTAACACAATCTGAGAAGCGATTGAGAGGTATGACAACCTAAACTTAGTTGTGCACGACCATGGCTAACCATACTTCCTTGGAAGATGAAAATCAATATTCTTCATCGCAACCTGTTAGAACTGAACTGCAACATGTTTATGTTCAAAAAAATGATCATTTATCTTCATCTCAAAGTTTGTCAATTTGCTCCGGCTGCCATCGAACTTTCAAGACTGATCGTGGATTGAAGCAACATCAAAGAGCTTGCAAAACAATACAAATCTTGCCAAGTTTTGTACAACAGTCAAATAAACCAGACGAAGCGATTGGAAAAATTCCATTGCATACAATAAATCTGCAAAGTTTCCTGAACGAAATTGCTCATTGGGGGGAAACCTGTTCGACCTTCCGAAAGGCTCGTCAGGCAAATCATTCATCCGGGAAATTACGCGACAAATAAATTCTTGGAATAGTAAATCACCAAATAGACATTCAGCTCTATGTTTACTAATGTTGATGCCGTCCTTACTTCTGCAACGAACTTCCAAAAAAGATGAAATCCTCAGAAATCAAAGAGCACCTCAAGAGACGTCTCGAGATGTGGAGCAAAAACGAATTCGAGGAACTGTTGTTTGAGTGAACTGTTGTTTGAGTGTAGAACAATCCAGGAACGTCTACCTGATTCATATTCGTACTCAAATGACCCTGACGAGCTATCAAGAAAATTTGCGAATCTGATGATTCAAGGAAAAGTGAATTCAGCATTAAGATTACTCGACCAAAATAACAAAGGTGGTGTTTTGCATTTAACCGACGATACAATGCAATGTCTTCTACAGAAGCATCCCCTTTCTCAACCCATAAATGATGTTATGCGCTTACATGGTCCTGTTCGTCAGGTGGTGTGCAACTAGAATAAAAGGTGCAGCAGGACCATCTGGATTAGACTCAGATTCATGGAGAAAAATCGTAAGTAACCATCATTACGGAACAGCAGCAGATGACCTATGCCACGCCATTGCCCTCATGACTCGACAACTCCGCAGCGAAAGACTTCAAGACCCAGAAAGCATTTCAGCGCTCCTTATCTGTCGCCTCATTCCTCTAAACAAACAACCCGGAGTGAGACCCATCGGAATCGGCGAGGTTCTTCGACGTTTGATTGGTAAAGCAGCAATGACAGTTCTTAGAGCAGATGTATTAAAAGTTGCTGGATACGAACAATTGTGCGCAGGACAGGAAGCAGGAAGCAGGAAACAGGAAGCGAAATCGCAGTGCATGCTATTAGGGATATATTCGATTCAGATGATTGTCAAGGATTTATACAAATCGATGCATCGAACATAGAAATAATTTGTCCAGAGTTAGCAAAGTACGTCATCAACTGCTACTGTCGTCCGTCGAAACTCTTCATTACCGGTGGTGGAGAGGTCGAATCACAAGAAGGGACGACTCAAGGAGACCCAATCGCGGTGGCTATGTATGCAGTTGGACTTATGCCTCTTCTTGCAGCCGTAAATCAATCTGCGCCAGACAGTTCATTCTTGCAACTCGCTTTCGCAGATGACTTTACCGGTATCGGTGATTTAAACATACTTAGAAAGTGGTGGGACTCTGTGCTACAAATAGGTCCATACTTAGGCTATTACGTAAACAAGTCTAAGTCATGGTTGATAACAAAAGACGAACATTTACAACTTGCAACGAAGATTTTTGGTGATTTTGACATCAAAATCTCAAACAAAGGACATCGCCACCTGGGTGCAGTCATTGGGGATGAAGTAACTGTTCAAAGCTACATCGAAAAATTAGTAAAACGATGGATTAAGGAGCTTCAAGTTTTAACATCTATTACTAAAACTCAACACGCAGCATTCTGTGCTTTTAATCACGGACTGAAACATCGTTATACATATATAATGAGAACAAATCCTAACATTTCGACGAATTTAAAGCCGTTGGATGATGAGATCGATAATCTATTAATTGAACTATTAAACGGGTACCATTTTAACGAAGAAGAAAGACTTCTCTTCTCCCTTCCAGCAAAATACGGTGGTTTGGGATTCATCATACCATCGAAAATATCCAACCAGGCATACCGGAACTCCAGATTAGTCACCAGCACATCTATCGAAAACATCAAAACTCAAGAACTTTATCAAAGCAACGAAAAAGAAATAAGAAAAATTAAGGTTAGAATAAAAAACACGAAACAAAGATAACATAAAGATAAACTGGAAGAGTTGAAGACCAAGATGGTCGATCCCTTGAAATTGAAGGCCCTCGAAGCAGCAACGGAACAAGGATCTTCAATATTGTTAACGGCTCTACCTTTAAAAGATTATGGATTTTTCCTGGTCCTTCTGGGACAGCTTGCACATTCGATATAACATCCCGCAATCAAAATGGATTTCTGGTCAAATTGTATAAAAAGTAGCTGACAGAACATATGTGGTTGACTTCGGAACTAGGGAAATTAAACGGCATATTGTTCACATTGTCAAAAGCGACTTTTACCTACCGGATAATGAAAACAATCAGGAAGATTCCATAAACATACCTGTAATAGAAGAGTCAGTGCAAGAACAACCCAGGAACCTACATTATGGCCATTTACGCCACTCAAACACCACATCGAAAGGAATACCCATGTCAAAGCAGGGGTCCTACAGAACTGTACGGTATTGGGTGAATAAAGGGGGGAAGTGTGTTGCATATTTATGTATGACGTATGGCATAATTAGAAACCATGTGGCAGTTGGAAATGGTAGCGCAAAAAGAAAGACGTTTATAAATAGTATTCTCTTGTCTTTCACTGAATATAATCAATACAAGTTTTAAAATTTGTTAGTAGAATATTTCGAGCTCCCATGTATCTCAAACTTTCCATTTAAATGCTTTTGTACTTCAGATCAAACTTTCTACTCGCATTTCTGACATTATTATTTACAGTGGAGTGTACAAGACTATTATATTATCTCAATTTAGACGTTTTCATAGTTAATTGAGCAGAACAGAGCAAAAAACAGCATAAATGCCCCTGCCTACGAAAAATTTTGGAAGAGGAATTACACTCAATTGTTGAGGCTTGCGATGAAGACTTTGCCAGTTAAGCAGAGGAAGAAATAATCTTAAATAAACGCTCAGAAGAAAATCATTAAAAAAATTGACCGGAAAATATACTGGAAACAGAACATGGAATGGTGGAAACTCGTGAATAAGACCTGTGCAATCATTACAGATACCCGAAAAATAAAGAAAAATAACGTCGAAAGACAATCCTGAACTAAGACCAAACCGTTTATGTAATGTAATTGAATTTTTCAAACTTCACGTCACACAAAAAATAATATAAAATATCCATTTTGTACAAAAGCCGTTGGTATAGACGAACTACCTTCCTGGTTACTGAAATTGCAAACAAGTAATTATCCCAGTGACTGGAAACGTTCAAAAGTTTCTGCCCTTTTTAAGGCAGGTAACAAGAGTGACATTAATAACTATCGACCAATTTCTGTAATTCCAGCCATTTCGAAAATAATTGAATGGATTGTTCATCAGTTAATGTCTTATCTTGAAAGCAATGGTTTATTAAATAAAAATCAATTTGATTTCAGACAGAAAAGGTCTACAGAGCTTGCCAGTACATTTTTGCCCGATTTGATCAGAAAAAAAGTTGACGAAGGAAAGGTAGTTGGAGCAGTATTTCTGGATTTAACTAAAGCGTTTGACATGTTGAGTCATTTAAAACTCGTATCCAAATTATCTTGCTATGGAATAGAAAATGCTGAAAAAGAATGGTTTACAGATTAATTATTTAATCAAACTCAATCTGTACAATACGATAACGTTCTATCAGAAGAGGAACACGTAACATCTGGTGTTCCTCAAGGCTCGATTTTAGGCCCAGCTCTCTTCATAATGTTTTTTGATGATTTATTTAATGTTCTTCGTCACTCTGAAGCCGTAATGTATGTTGCCGGCAAAGATACATTTATTATTGAATCTTTGTTGTCAGCCGATATGAAAGTCATATACGATTGGTGCAGTGAAAACGAGATGATCCTTAATTTAAAAAAAGGGAAAAGAGAAGCAATGATTTCTGGAACTGCCAAGAACTTGAAAAAACAACCAGAGAGTTTTAACGTTACTTATGGTGACCATTGCATCAATGTGACGACAACGTACAAATACCTTGCCATTATTCTTGATCAAAGTCTTAACATGAACGCCAATTTTGATACGACGTACAGAAACGTTTCTGGGAAAATTCGACTTTTACAGAAGATACGTGTAATGTTGACTACAGCCGCTGCGTACTCCATCTATAGATGCATGATTCAGCCAACTCTTACTTACTGTGGTTTCATCAGTTTATTAAAATGTGAAACGAAAAAAAGAAAATTACGATCCTTACATGAGCGGGCTTGCAAGTTGATAGGTGGACGTGTGCAAAAGGTTCCTACATCAACGATTATGCTCAACATTCGATCATGTTTATTTGTCCGAAACACTATCGATGGAAATGTATGCCGAAACTTCGAAAATTACTTTCAGTGTATAACTCACGAAAAAGCAACAAGAAATAATAACTGTTTGATTCGATTACCAAAGGCTAAGCTCGAGTCAACTAAATTATCTTTTTATTTTTCTGGTGCTATATTGCACAATTCTTTACCTCGTGATTTACGGATGATAAAATGTTATAACGATTTTAAAAGTGAAGTTACTTACATAATTTTTTTCTTTAACGTTTTTATTGTTTATAATATTTTATAATTTTTTACTAATACATACATTTTAATTACTACAGGACGCATATTGATAACAGGTTTTTTACATTTATTGTAAATATTTCTGAATTGCTTATCCTGTATAAACATTCGTTAAATAAAAAATAAAAATAAATAAACAATAGCAAAATGTCAACACAGATTGAGGAAATTTGAAAGATGTAGTCAAACATGAGATTCGGCACAATGTTTTCGATGGGTGTTGTGAAATTGCCTGCATGCTGCCCGCTGTATGTAGTGACAACCAGGCATAACGCATGTAAACTCGTTTGCTGAAATATTGGCTTATAAAATTTACCGACAATTTCTATGTTTATCCTCACCATCACAATGTGTAGATGTATTTTATCAGCAAATTAGAGGATCTGACTTCTTAGTGTAGATTACCTAAACCTAACTATCTAAATCACTATTTGTCGCAGTGCACAGTTGTTTTCAGATAAAAATGATGACAATGAACAACCAAACATTAGGTCCTTAAAAAGGTCCCAAGTAACCACACACACATATGTTATGATGAGCACAATCACAATCATACAGATTTAGCAACGCACAACGCTGCGAAAACACCAGCTGCTCTCGTAAGACACAATACCAATATTCAAAATGCCAAGTGTAATTGTACAGGAAAGTTCGCGTTTATGGTTGTTACAGAACATATGACGTTATCCTACTGTAGATGCTGCAACGAAATTTTATTTGAAGATGATTTAAGATGGTTTATCTAACAACATTACTTTCACTGCTAAACCATGTCAAACACGTGACTAGAGACATTACATCTCATGCACTTATGTCTATCACTCAGCTTATTTCTAATGCCCTTGACCAAGGAAACTTTGCATGTGCCCTGTTTATTGACCTTGAAAAAGCATTCGATACGGTTGACCACATTATACTTCTTCGTAAACTCTCACATTATGGCATTCGTGGACATTCATTAGAACTCTTTTCATCTTACCTCTCAAATCGAAAACAAATTGTCTCCCTTTCTGGTATTTCATCTTGCTCCAACATTATTAAACATGGTGTTCCTCAGGGTTCGGTTCTTGGGCCTCTCCTCTTCTTAATTTATATAAATGACTTATTTCATGCTATTAAATTTGGGGAGGTCCATCATTTTGCTGATGATACCAACTTGTTACACGTCAATAAAAATCTTAAACATCTACAAAAGGCATGTCAGTCCGATATTAAACGATTGTGTTATTGGCTTAACGCCAATAAAATTTCAATGAACACATCAAAAACCGAATACATTATATTTAAACCTAGACGTAAATCTACTCACAATTTTAATTTCAAATTAAAGATTAATGGTAAACGTATTAATTCTAGTGTCATGATTAAATATTTAGGTATTTCATCGATTCCGACCTTTCCTGGCGATCTCATATTAATTTAATTAATTCCAAACTTAAAAGAGCTAATGCCATTTTATCTAAACTGCGCCATTATGTCACCAGAAATACTCTTCGTCAAGTTTATTTTGCACTTTTTCATTCCCATCTTTCATATTGTTGCCAGATTTGGGGTCAGGCCACTTCTTCCTTAGTTAATACAATTCTAACTCTTCAAAAACAGGCCTTACGTATTATTACTTTTTCACATCCTCATTCTCGTGCTAATCCACTTTTCTCCCAACTTAAAATCTTAAAATTTCGTGATTATGTCCACCTTCATAATGTCCTATTTCTTAAAAAAATTACTTTAAACACACTTCCATTCTCTGTCATTAAAACTTTTGGTATTGATTTTTCTGTTAACTACGGTACTCGTGGATATAGTAATGGTCTCATAAGTGTTCCTTCTGTTCAAACGGTATCCTACGGTTTAAATTCAATTCGCTTTTAATCCATTCGATCATGGAACAAGTTTATCCAACATTTCAACTTATCCTTCCTTGAATTATCATCTAATGCTTTAAGGATTAAACTAACTGATTTTTTTTTACAATCTTATACCCAACAATAGTTCCTTATTTCTTAAACTGTTTATTTCAAGCCAATTGTTTAAAACTTTTGTCATTACACTAGGGTCATGTGTGCGTGTGTTGTGTGTCAATGTGCTGGTTCTGTGTGTGTAAATGTGTGTCCAATTGTTTTCAGTTTTTGTTTTGTTTATTGTTTGTTTTTTTTGTTTGTTTGTTTGTTTGTTTGTTTTTTATTTATTTATTTATTTATTTTTTCCTGGTTATTTAATTGATATATACCCCATTTCATATATCCCTAAATTGTCACTGATCATATAGTTCCTTAATCAAAGGTGGCCTCACATTTTTCTAGCTATGCTATAGTGTGGTCTCCTGGATAATTTTTATAGTTGTGTGGATATCATTATTTTTATATTTATATTGTATTTTAATTTTGCTGTTATCCTTACAAATGAATAAGTCTTGTAAATTTATTATTCCGAATAAATGACTACTTACTTACTTACTTACTTACTAATACGATTTGAAAGGACGAAGTGTCTTCAGAAAGAAACACATACACGAAACAGCAAATCAAGGTCGCAAAGCATGATTACATCGCACCCATCCATTGAACATGCTATTGTGAAATGACTGAGGCAAATTTTGGTTCAGCCTATCTGCATTTTTTTGTGTGCATGTATTGCATTTTGTATTTGCACACAGGCAGCAGGGGCTTACAACGAACTCTCTTCTAATTTACAAGGTTATTCCCAGCTTATTTTTACAGCAACATGCTTTTGAGATTCAGCCTGGATGTTTCTCAACTTTGAAGTATTCGGAAAATTAATATAGCCTTTTATAAGCACCTTCTCTATAATAATAGCCATATTCTGTGTGTTCAAAATGGTTGCGCGCAGCTTTTTTGGAAAAATAGAGCAGAGCCCGATTTTTACGGACCTCTGCTTTTCGGTTGGAAACAGCTCAATTTCGGAATAATTTTGGAATCACGCCAAAACCGGGTAAACAACAAAAACATGCTACGGAGCCCATTTAAGTTTGGAAGTGATGGTGTCAGGTTTGCAGATCTGTTTGACCTTTTTGTCTTTTATAAGCTTTTTAATGTTCTAGTATTTGTTTTCTCATGTTAAGGCACATATATTTTTACGTTTTTTTATCCACGTACAAATCTTAAATCACCAATTTTAAGATTTTGGCAATGAACGTAGATTTTGAACCAGCTTGGCTGGCTAGCTTTACTTATTCCAATTCTTTTGAAGTTTTTATTCAGTTTGGTATACTATTATCCATTTGTATTTGGTGTTGCGGCTATCTAGCTAGCCCTTTTTAGCTACCTCTAACTGAAAAATGAAAGTAGCCAAATACAGTTTGGCTACTAACATTCCTAATACTAATTATGCTAAATACAGTCAGGTGGCTGCAGCTTTTGTTACTGTTATGAACATTTTTCTGCAAAATAAAATTGCTAGGTATTTTTCTTAACTGGACCGGGTAACGCCAAGCTGTTTCCTCATTTTTAAAACCGAAGTTGCGATAAAGTTTTTTTAAAAATGGTGTTACGCCTATACTCATGTGCGACACGGTGTATCTGTACAAAGCGCTCAGTCCAGTGTAAACGGGCTGTTTCGTGTGTTTTTAAAAAATTATATCGAATATATAATTGTTTTTGCTGTGACGGAATAACAACGGATTGTAATCTGTGTTTTTATTTCAGCTTAAAATGTCGAAAGTTATTGTTTGCAAAATTTATTACACCGGAAACACCATAAATTCTGTGCGCTTCACTTGATTTACTACATACTTGCCGGAATGTGTGGCACGGTTGACGATTCTTATTAATCACTCATTCGGGTGTTCAACGCCGGGTAACACAGTTACTTGTGGCTTAACCCGACGTTTCAACAGAGTGTGTCCTGTGTTTTGTAAACCAAAGCTGCAATATAGTTTTTTTGAAAAGGGTATTAAGCCTAAACGCATGTGCGACATGGTTTACCTGTACTAAGCGCTCAGCTCGGTGTCACAATTAATTTTTTAACTTTCACAGACAATTATTCTGCAAAATAAAATAATATTGACCGATTGTTTTTGCTATGACGTTGTAACAACAGTTTGTAAACTCTGTTTATTTCAGCTTTTGTTGCAGGAAAGTTATTTTTTTTAAAATATGTTACAGTCGCAACACTACAATGGTGTATGCGCTTCACTTAATTTAGGACATACTGCATACCTGTACTGAAGCGCTCCATCTCATCGTGTGGCACAGTTTACGACTCTTATTAAGCGCTTCACAGAGTGTTCAACGCCGGGTCACACCTTCACTTGTGGCTTACCCCGGCGTTTCGACACCGGGTTTCCCGGCTAGTATACAATAATATACAATAAATAGGGCAAAAAGTGTTATCCTGTGTTCTTTAGAAATCTTTTAGACACCTAAAAATGTTCTCTGAGTTGTCCCAAAGTTTCTCCATTAACCCTTACCCCCAGAGACATTTTGACACTTTATCATCTGCGAGGTGATGTTTATGGGCGCTATGAACCAGTGCATTTTATATTACATATTAAAGAGGATTAATTTTCTTAATAATTGCGTACTGGATAGGTTAACTGAATCAATAGAAAACAAAAAATAATAAAAAAACGTCCTACTAATTTGCGATTTCCTGCTTCTTCAATTCATTTCAAGTTGTCTTTAAACAGTCCTGAGACACACCATTGAACTAAAATAATGAAAAGAAAAATATTAGCTAAATTTTTGGATTTGAAATAAATACACTGCGTAACACATCAATTTCACGCAAAAAAGACGAATAAAAAAATTTATCTATAAAGTTTAGCGAGTAGGACAGAAAGTTTAAAAATTCATGCTAACCAATTTATTACGTCTCATCAATTTGGATTCCAAAAAGGACAGAATACGAAACATGCTATCCCGTATCTGACAGATTTTATCAGAGAAAATATGAACAGAGGTCAATATACAAGAGCTATATTTATTGACCTTAGAAAGCCGTTTGACACAGTCAGCCATGCTGCGTTATTACACAAACAACCGCATTAAGGAATAAAAAAAAAAAAAGAACTGAATTTGTTTACCGATTACCTTTTTGGAAGACAACAACGTGTTTAATTTAAAGATTCTTTGTCTGAAAGTTATTTTATCACAACTAGAGTGCCGCAAGGTTCCATTCTTGGGCCTGTTCTGTTCATCCTCCATATTAATGACATTACACAACAATTGAAAGCAAGAGAGATGCTTTTATATGCTGATGATATGGTCATGTTTTCAACGATCCGAAAAATGTCAAAAATAATTTAAATTGTGAATTTCAGAACGTTACCAAATGGCTCCATGCAAATGACCTGATTGATCATCAACTTAAAACCTGGAAAACAGAAGTGGTACTGTTTGGCACCCCACAAAAGCTTAGAAGATCAGAAAAGCTGAATATCTCCACAAACAATGTCATGATTAACACTGTTTAAAATTACGAATACTTGGGAACGATTGTAATTGTAATTCAACAAAATTTGTAAAAAAAGTTAATACTAGAGCAAGATTGATATCACGTATTCGATACGATACGACACCACATGCTGCCGAATGTATTTACAAAGCAATGATTGTTCATTGCTGATGACATCTGAAATTGAAACTCTCTCCTCACTTGTTGTAAACCAAAAA
The DNA here is from genome assembly GCA_030067915.1 of Hydractinia echinata. Taxonomy (NCBI): domain Eukaryota; kingdom Metazoa; phylum Cnidaria; class Hydrozoa; order Anthoathecata; family Hydractiniidae; genus Hydractinia; species Hydractinia echinata. The sequence continues at coordinate 1,772,406 of JASGCC010000012.1, read as the reverse complement.
TATCAGTCGATTCAGGACAGAGTTAACAAAATTGTTTACGGAAAACTTTTATCGAATAAATGACCGAGCATCAAACACCTATGCTCTGAACAAGTATCTATTCTGGTTCATAAAATACTTTGACACCAAGCTCCCGATATTTTTGAAGTGAAAACGGAAAATGGCAGAAAAATGTTCAAATTTCAAGATGCTTTACTTTGTAACACACTGCTAAATGATCTATTTACCATAGATAATATGATGAAATTTAAAAGTGAAATTAGGAAAATATATAGAAATTAACCTTAAAAGTGAAATTATTTCGTTGTAAAAAACATATACATATACGTACTTTTAAAAAAAACGAAAAACTGTTTGAAAATAATTGTGTTTTTAGTAATTCTAGACATTATTTTGTTCTTATAATACATGCGAAAATTCAAGCTGAGTATATTGTTAATATGCTCTTAATTTTTAGCAAAATCTCAGCCGACACAATAATGTATAATACAAAAGTTGTGGTCACAAGAATGAAATAAATGTATGAAAAAACTTTTGTCTGCAAAAATCATTTAACATTTCTTTAGCCAAAGCATGATAATGACCTTTGCTTTCATTAATTTCAAATATTAGCAATCAATTTCAAGTGTTTCTTTCCTGTTTTTAAGATTTTCCTGTGTTTTTAAAAGCAACTATTCTTAAAAATATTTGCTTAAATTTCGCATTAGTTTTCATGCTCATAGGACGAAAAAAAGATTAGCTCACTGAGTGGGTCAAGCTGCATTGAGGCTTAAGCAACTGATGTGACCAAATCATCAGACAGGGTTGTGCTAGGGTAATATCAGCACTCAATCTGTATGTTTATTAATGCCAGTATCAGACTGTGCTGGTTGAAAAATGCTTATAAGAAAGACACCCATAACATCCATTTTTTTGCATTACAAAAATGATGATGTCAGCTAAAAAAAGCTTATCACTCCAGCCTAATCAGATCAAGTTATGCAAAAAGGAAAAAACTAGAGCTAATAGGATAACCTTACTTAAGCTTGTTTTTATTCGAAATTCGTTTCTTATCCTTCTCTTTAGATATCGAAAGTTCAGTATAATGACAATGAAACTGTAAAATTATCTTATATTTAATATATGCAGCCCCGAAATCGAAGTAGAAGTAAAAAAAAACTGTTAAAAAAGAAATCTCACCCCATTATATATTGAACATAAGTGGGATATTTAAAGACTCCAGTAGCTGCACCACATCATATCACAGCCTGAAAGATGAAGTAAACACGTGCAAATTTCTGTTTGTTGGTAATGTCAAGTGTAATTTTTTTTATAGTTATTTAAAAACCATTCAGAAATTTCTTTCAATATTCATTATATAACTTTAAGAATAAAAGCCAACTGAACATAGATATAACAAAAAAATGGAACAAAGACATACATGTATTTTTTTATAAGAACAAACTATATAAGAACATATGGCTACAGAGGTCTAAAAAATGTTAGATCATAATGAAGAGGACATTTAAAGGCAATACCAAGAATTACTGAGATCCTTTAAACTCCAAGAATGACAAAAAAAATCAAGAACAATTATTTATGAATATTTTGAAGCCAAATTAAAAAGGTTAAGAACATTTGAAGACTTTTTAAAGAATGTAATAGATATTATTCACATTCATGAATTAGCCCTTGAATGGTTATTGAGTAGCCTAACAAATGAACAATAATTTTGTGATATTTTGTATATAATAAAGCTAAAAAGTGACAAAAGCACTGAAGTCAATATAAAGCAAATTCTAAGTTTTCTAATGATATAGCAAAACCATGTAAACTTCCTATCCCAAACATTTTAATAAAAAAGACAAAAATCATAATACAAACACACTTGTAAAACACACTGTTATAAAAATATGTCGAGGGGTGTAAATTGTTAATAATGTTTAAATGTTTTTTCCCTGACTTGATTTTACAGGGGATTGATGGATATCAAGTTCCTTTGCCAAAAGTAACAAAGCTACAGTATAAGTTGCTGACACTTGAGGCTAAAATATGTAGCCATATGCTTTTTATTATTTGTTTATTCAAAAGTTAATACATCCGAAAACAAAAATTAGATGTTAAGAAAAAAACACTTTTTGTCAAATGCCAATGTATTTCAAGAAAAAAATGTAGTAGCATTGTTTAGGGAAGATTGTCATAGTTCTCACTATTTTTGGTCACTGGAACTTGCTTTATCTTTTACCATTTTATCTTTATCACATTAAAACAAGAGAAATCATGAATGAGATTTTTTACAATAACAAACTCCATTTATTTGACTTTTAAATGATATAACAGGGTTGCCACTCGTTGTATAGAGTCAAATTTCAGGAGATTTGAGGACTTTTGATGAGAATTTGAGAAGATGACTGTATATTTTCATAAAGAAAAGTTGAGGATTTTCATATATTTCTAAAGAAGGAGATTTTAAAGGTAACGCCACAAGTGAAGAACAAATTATTTCTGTACCCATGTATTATTTTTATGCATTTTGAAAATATTTGACAAACCATATAGTTTTGTAAAAGGAAAACTTGGGGAGATTTGAGAAAGTTGCTAAAAAGTCTACTTTTGGGGGAGATTATAGGACTTTTAAGGAGGCAATTTAATTGAGGCAAAATTTGGAATTCTGAGGAAGCGTGGCAACTCTGTTTAATTTCACAAAAATAAAAACCTCTTCATACTCAAAGACCTTACAGTATCTTGACGGATGATATACAACAATATTTCATCAGATTGTAAGGATGGGTGAACTCACTGGTACTGCAATTATACTATCAAAAATTGCTTTAAATTAATAAAAAATGGCGAAAATGTTGCATGTGGACAAATAAATGGATGCAACAAAATACTTAAGGAGGCTGCTGATATGTTGTTTAATGAATTTCTTCCTATTAATGTAAATTTTTTCGCTTTACTATTCCAAGGACTATTCACTGATATAAACAATTCCTTAAACTCTTTCTTTTCTTAAAAAAAGTGTTTTTAAAACAACAATTTGTTTATTTTTTGACCCACAAACTTGTCACTGCATGCGTACTTGCATGAAAATTTTGACTGGTTAAAAACCTTAAGATTAATAAAAAAAATAAACCTGTTTGGGTATTCTATCAAGTCTGGGTATTCTAAACACATACAATTTTCGTGTTACACAATCCAATATTTGCCAAATTTAACAAAACAAATTCATTTAATTGAATTATGACACTTGACATAAGTCTAATCTAACCTCTGCCATCGTCAGCTTGGTTAAAACTATCTGACAACATTCTTATTGAATTACGATTTAGTCTATTTGTGTTTAAGTGAGTAATAAAGTAATCTTCTCGTTCGAATGAACTAAGGTTCTCAAAATGGTCATTTTACTACCCCTAAAAGGATTAAGGTATAAGCTGAGCTAAACTTAACAAAAAATCTTTGAGTATTGCTTTGACTTGAAATGACATATAAACTGAATTTTTTTGTCAGACAGGCCGAGCTGTGAAACGGGACAATCTTAGCTAATGCAGTTTACAGTACCTTTGGTAAAAAAGCAGATTTTCTCAATTTTAATTAGTTTTTCTCATTCCAGCGGAGATTTCAATAAGGCCTAAAACTATTTCACTTTAGTGAAAAACAGAAAATAACTCACCAGTTCTGCTAGCTTGTAATAAAATGCATTTCCGTCATCGTAAAAATACATCCCAGCAGATCCAAGCGTGTTAATTGCATTAACTTGCTGCCATAAACTACAACGACATGGATGAACTTGATGTAAAAACAGTTGGGTCATATACTCACAATAACGTTTAATTGTCAATGCTCTTGCTATACTTATGCATCAAACAGATAAAAGTAGACAGCAATTTTTGTTTATCTGTTTTAAATTAACTGATTGAATTTATTGAATTTGTTTCATTGAAAGACGAGGTAGCAATTCCAAGAACCAGAGAATTGCCATTACAAAATAAACACACAAATATCAACAAGCACTTTCGAACAACATCTGCAGAATTATAGAAAACCTACTTCTCATGAACTAAAGTTTAAATATATCTGGAACGGTATGAATCAACTTATTTTTTTTATTAAATGATATCTTAGAACAAAATGTCTTGCAAAATGATAAGTTCACTTTCATAAGCATGTGAAACTATTTTTTACCAAATTCTGTTGTAATAGTTTGATCCCACCGAGAGAAAAATAATAAAAAATATATATTAACAATAAAGATAGATACAGGTTAAACACAAGAACTAAACATTAATCATGTAATGGGTCTATATCTTGGCAACAACAACAACATGCAAATTATCCATAGCAAGCAACTCACCTGTAATCTCTCCACCGTTTCTTTATAAACTTTGGCCAGGTATTCCCTAAAAAAAGTCATATTAAATTACCAACACAAAGCAAGCATAATTTACAATTTAGTATTATTTTGAAATATTGAAAAAAGCAATTGTGATGAGTCCAAGGATTTTGATAACAAACTATATAGGGATAATTTTCACTTATCGATGTGTTATATCGCTATATCGCTAAACATTAAAAGGAATATCAACAAATGTAAATATCTATTGGAAATTATCGCTATTTATAGCTAAGATTATTTATCGCTAAACTTATCACTATATATGTTACAAATTGATTGCAGCATAAATTATAATCGTATATAATGGCGGTGCTAGCTATTTTATCCATGTTATTTTCTTCTTTTTAGATGATTATTTTCTAGATAAAGAAAGAAACAAAAGATTCACACATCACCAAGAAAGTTTAGCTAGTTACCTAAATTTTTAGGTTTAGTCAGCATTATTTTTAATAGGTATCTGTCGAACTTGTGAATATCTAATAGGAGAGAGTATTATATAAGGAATGAGAAGCATTTTAAATAGAGAATTTTTAGTTGTTTTTATCCAGAGAATTTTTCTGCTAAGCTTCAAGAATAAAAAAAAATATCACAATCTGTGTCCGCATGGGGGAAGGGTTGTTTTCTAATATAAGAAAGGCGTTTATAAGGAACACAATACTCAGATTATATACATCTTTTTAACTGCTAACTGAACATGTATTGAGAACATTGATAAAGTAATTTGTGAATTTCTTAAAAATAAAAATGAAAGAAATACTTTCAACCTTATTGAAGATGAAAGTTAAGTATACACTTTTTAATAAGCTTTAGCCCAGTACTAAAAGTTGCACTTATAGAGCTAAAAATTGATATTTTTAGCTCTATAAGTGTTAAGTACGAAAATGTAAGAAAGTGTTTCTTTAGAAAATTATTCTTTGATTTTGCTTTTTTTCCTTTTAAATAATTCTTTAAATTTGAATTGTTTCCTCAGAAAGTTTTTCTTCAATTTTGCTTTGTTCCCTCTAAAAAATTATTCTGTTTCTTTAATTTTGCTTTTTTTCTCTGAAAATTATTCTTTATTTCGCATTCATTGTTTCCTCAGAAAGTTCTTTTTTCACTTTTTTTTCATTTCTGATGTGTACAACTAAACCTTGTTTCTTACGTTTTGGTGAACATGGAAATCTAAAAACAAACTTTTGAGAATTTTTTAAAGTTTCTCCTGCAGAAAGTTTCTTCCTTTATAAAAATTAAAAACTCACTCCACCCCAATGTGGTAGCAACTAGAGGAAAGAAACAATTTGATAACATTGATAACATCAACGTTTCCATTTCATATTATTATGTAAAGTAAAATGCAAAAGCAAACAACTAAGAAAAGGCTTTGTCCACCAAGAAAAAATTACACATTGTATGGCTAAAGTAAACTGTCATTTGCTACTACAGAAAATGACTAAAGCTTTCTGAAATTTAACGACGAGATTTGAAACCATTTCAATGATATTTGAAACTATCTTAATGATATTGCTATGCCTTTTTGATGTTAGTTCAGAAGGTCACCACATGTAAAATCTTTCACCCCCATTTTTTTTAATTTTATTTCCATAAGCAGGTTTGTGCAAGTGAATATCAAAAAACATTTTCTCAAGTTTTCAGATCATTTAAAAAAATAAAAAGAATGTATACAATAAATAGATACTACGCCTACCAATTCTTCATTAGAAGTTAGATTTAGGTTTCAAACAGGAGCATGCAGATGCGGATTGTTTTGTTGGTAAGTCACTTCAATATTCCCCTTAATGAACTCCAAATTACCTAAAAATAGTCACATATGCTAATAAGCTGCATGTATATATCACTGATTCAAAACAAAAACAAATCGGCACAGGTGTTCGCACGCCTGTCAAGAAATGGTTAGAAGATAAGTCAACTGTAATTCTTTTTGCATTACGTTGTCTGTTTTTTTGTGTTTTTATGGTCTATTGTGAACTTCTTGTGTTTGATATATGCAAATGTAAACCCGGCTTTAGGTTTCATGTGTTAGCAACCACTAACAATTAATTTTCCGTTTTTAAAAGAAAAAATGGGTGTTAAAGCAGGTGGTGATGGGGGAGGAAGTGATCCTGGGACCCAGCCATTCCTTTGTGGTGGACAAAGGAATGGCTGGGTCCCACGTTTGGCAACTGCCACTGAGGACTCCAGTGCTACAGTCACTTTGAAACAGGCTGTCATAAATGTGTTCTAGTTGTTCTATTTGGAATGCACAGCCAGCATTGGTTAAATAAAAATCTGACTTAACTCACACAAAAGAATATTTCTTGTACATTATGAATGTTTGTCACATTAACGCTTTGGTTAATTACTTTATGCTTTGGTTAATTACTTCAAGCGTATTTCAACCAATTATAAAACAATCAACTTGATGCAGTGAAATCTGCAAAGAAAACATACATTAGCTAATCGGAACTTAGCAAGTTTGATTAGGAAGTGCATGTGCCACCAAGAGGTAGTGCCTCCACATTCCTGGTGCAGGGGATCCAATGCCCGCAATCATGGAGAAAAGTAATGAAGCGAAGACAGCCTTTCTTCATTCTCTTCACGGACCAAAAGGGTCAACTCTTCATGCGCGCACATGTAGGCCAGATAGAGAGTGTGTAAAATTTACTAGCAACATTTTGTAGCACTTTGGCATTTTGTAACAGCAAAATAATTCAGGTCGCAGCCCATGAGGTTCATAAAATACAGGAAAAATAGCTGTGCTGACCTCAGCAACAATTAGTACATTTCAAGAGTATGGATTTAATCAAATAACCTAAGATCCCAAGTCTGCTGTTAACATTGAAAAGTGAACTTTGACAAGTTCCAAATCCGTGACTCCAATATAAAACAACCAATGTGATCACTTGTGGTGGCTAAACTCGAACATACTATTTTTTTTTAAATAAAATTCCGTCGAAATTGGAAATAATGTTTTTTAAAGGTAAAAAGAAACAGTAGTTACTGTTACAAAAGTATGCTCGTATCCCACTTGGTTTGAAATGTATGTACAAGAAATAACTTCTCTGGAGTATTTTTAAAACTTCTGCAGTGAAAAAAGCAAACACTATTATCCTGTGGTACCATTGTATTTACTTACTTATTGATACTTATTGATAGCTTTTGAAGATGTAACCCTTCAAATCTGTCGTGGACGACCGGCGTCAACTGCAACTTCATCATCTCGATCTCTAATGAGAAAGAGAGAAGAAGCAGTGTTAAACTTAGCAATAGAAGGTATGCTGTTGTCACAGGGTGCTGGTATAGAAGGTTCATCGGACAAGGAACTCAGGAACTTATCTAATGTTCTTTTAAACGACTCAAGTGAACATTGAGACGTGTCCCTAATATGTTTAGGGAGAGCATTGATTAGTCTTGGAGCTTGATAACGAAAACTTTGGTGTAGTTTGGAGAAGGAGCTGGGCTTTGATGTTGACAGAACAGGTGGAAGATTGAAGAGACGGGCTTTACGATTTGAGATTTTAAGCTCAAGAGCAGGAGTTAAGTTTGGTACACAATTTTCAGCTATTTTCCAAGCATAGATGATGATGTACCTTTCTCGCCTTCGTTGGAGGGAGTACAAACGAAATTGCTTCAGTGTATCCCAGTAGTCATGTTTTCTATTTCGTGGTACTGGTAAATTTCATCCATGTTTGAAAGTAGTAAATGGGTCGATAGTGAGTTCTATATTGAAGCATTTTATAAACTGGAATGACTTTAGAAGTTTTGATGGAAGATGGATATATACCAGTAGAAAAGGATTTATAAATTTAGTTATGGGATAAGTGCCTGAGAAGGAATGCTAAATTTTCGCTTAATCTACATAAAGTGACAGTTTTGTTTCTATATTTTTTAAATGTATCATGAAGAACAGACTTTAGAAAGAGGTTAGCTAGCTAGCTAAAGATATTTGTTTTAAGATTAACAAATATTACTACTTTTTAGCTTTATCCATTTCTTTGCCCGGGTTTATTATGGTTCAAAACAAATAGCTGGTATCATAAGCTGTAGACTGCTTTACTAATAATACAGCAACGCATTGAACTATTATTAGCTAGCTAGCCAGCTAGCTTTATATATAGCTGTGTGGCGCCGTAGATTAGTGGTTATAGCTCTCGTACTCTGTGCGGGAGACCGGGGTTCGATTCCTCTTGACGGCGATTCAACATGGGCGAGTGAATGTTACCATAGCCCTGGGTTAACCCAAGCCATGTGAGGGAAATTGGGAAGATGGCGCACTGTGTGGGCCGTTGGATGTTGCCATGAGTTGTCTAGTAGAGCGCGGGCCCTAATTGGGTCTGCGTAGCTCAAAATGAGCATTAAATACTCTAGGACTCTCCATCTAAGCCATGGGCCCTCCTGGAAATAATAGACAGGGTATATCCCTCGATATTTGTGAGGCTAGCCATGTAAAATATGCACATCTATCTATCTATCCTTATATAGCTATGAATATGAAGGCATTACCATGCACAAGTATAGCTAGCTAGCTATTTAAAGAGCTAATACACTGACCTTTTCAAGAAATTTGAATCAACGGTAAGATTTAGCTAGCTATATGTAAAAACATAAAAATACCTCAAAACCTTTCTTCGAGGTCCCGTGGTGAGGGTTGGTTTTTGACTGGTTTCGCTTTCAGTTCCACGCGGCTTCGGCTTTCATGGAAAATAACAATGGCGGAAGCTGTTGCAGCAGAAAAAGAAAGCTCAAGTAATAGATCAATATATAAAGGGTTGCGGAGCGGGAAGAGGTCCCCTATGATCGCAAGCGAAAATTTTTATAGCAATTTACAAGTCCCCAGGCAACCTCGCCCCAGGGCTCTTTTTTCACTTTTTGGTAATGTATGTTCTGCAGGTTTTTTTTTACAATGAGAGTGGAGGTGCAGAGCACTTACGTTCCGTACAAGTTAATAAAAATCGTAAATCTATTATAAACGCATTCATGCTAACGGCATACAACACGTTGCAAAAAATTATTTATATTACAAAGAGGTTTTATCTACATAATTGCTTCTTTCCGTCTTCCATGTTTTTGGTGTAAGAATTTAAGTATTCAATTTTTGAACTATACCGGGCGCTTATTTGGACTGCACTTGGACTGAAATTATTTGGCCACAAAGCGCTTATTAAAAAGTTTGCAGAATAAGCATTCTAGTACCCAGAGCTATTTGCGAGAAACATCGAAAAACATTTTATTATGATATTAACAACAACAGCAACATCAAGAACAATGTACACATTAACCGCAATGCGTCTTCAGATTTGTTAAACATTCGAAAGTTACAACATAACGGTAAATATCGTTTTGAATTTGATTTCTTTTTTATGCTTTCATTAGATAACGCTAACAACATTAAACTACCCTGCGTGCGTTGACTTTTAACAGTTGTCAATCAATACAGTAAAAATGGCATTCTATTCTTTTTGTTCGCTTAACTAATTTAAATTACAAAACAACGACAGGGTACAAGAAAAGGGAGTTTTAAAAGTTTTCTTTACCGGTGTAGCAGTTAATAAATACTCCCCGAAAAAAAGTACTCCCCAGTACTTATTTCCCGGGAAATAAATACTCCCCAGTACTTATTTCCTGGGGAATAAGTTCTCCTTCTGGGAAATAAGTACTCCGCAGAAGAAGACTCTCCATTGCAATTCGTATCAAAAGAATTTTTTGACGAAATTCGAATGATTTTGTTATTATTATAAGTTCCTCTTGACCTCGTGGTATATTTATCAACATGGCGAGAAACAAGCACGTCGATTTAAATGATGTTGAAAATTATATAAGAAATGGGAAGTATCCCATTGAAGCGAAAGAGAAAGGGAGAAAACGTAATTTCAGAAAATCTTGTAAATATTTAACAATCGTCGATAGTCATTTGACCTTCAAAAATACACGAAGGGTGATCTTTGAAAACGGCCGAAAACAAGCCATTATCCACGATGTTCACGAGGGACCCAACGAAGTAGTTGAATCAATTGCATTGAGTGGTCATAGGGGACGCGACTCGACCTACCAAAAAGTATCTCAGAGATTTTATTGACATGGTATGGTCGACGATGTTAAGAGCTATATTAAAACATGTCAAAAGTGCCAACAGCATGGGAAGCTTATCAAGAAAATATCTCCAGAACTTCAAAGCATCCCAATCGAAGCAAATGTCATGCAACAAGTTGGAGTTGATTTGCGCAATCTGCCTGAGGTGAATGCTTACAAACACTTGATAGTTTTCATAGACTACATTTCAAAGTGATCCGAAGCCAAACCAGTGAAAGATAAAAGCGCGCCAACTGTTGCGAGGTTCTTGTACGAAATGATATGTCGTCATGGTTGTTTTAAGACACAGATTAACGACCAAGGTAGAGAGTTCGTCAATCAAGTTTCGGACGCCTTACTTGAACTGACAGAAACAGAGGGTGACTTCTGCGTACCACCCACAGTCGAATGGGTCGTGTGAACGGCAGAATCGAACAATTAAAGATTCATTGGTTAAAGTTTTGGAAGAAAATCCAGCGAAATGCCCGGACGTTATTGATGGTGTTCTCTTCGCCCACCGCGCAAGCATTCACTTTTCTACACCCTTCTATTTGATGTATAACCGTCATCCTACTTTACCGATTGATGTAAAGTATGACCTAATCAAGGAACCTATCGAAGGTGGTGACGGTGATGATCTTTATGACTTTGAAACGTTTAGAGAAGTATTAGCCCCGAGCTATAAGTTACGTGAAGCAACGAACGATGTAGCAAGTGAAAACATCAAGAAGGCCCAACAGAAACAGCAGAAAGACTACAACAAACCCCACCGCAAACCAGAATCGACCGTGCCAATTGGTTCAAAGGTACTTCTTGAAAATTTAAAGCGACAGGACAGAAAAGGTGGGAAATTTAATTACAAATGGCTTGGTCCATATACGTTAAAATCAATCTCGAAACGTGGCTTGTGTGAGCTTACCAATTCAAAAGGAGTAATCTTGAAAAAAAATGTTTCCTTGATTAAACCATTTCATGCCAACGAAAGTCAAGAGCTTGCAGATGAAGGTCCCGCAACGACCACCGAAGAAGCTGCATCACAACCAACAGCAACCGCTGAACATCCTGCCGAGCATCCTTCATCTCAACCAACAACGACCGCCGAACGTCCCGCATCACAACCAACAACGGTCGCCGAACAACCCGCATGCAAACCAACAGCGACCGCCGATCATCCCGCATCCCAACCCGCAACAACCGCCGAAGACCTTGTATCACGACCCAAAAAAAGCGTACAATTATCGCAAAAAGCACAGAAAAATTATTTTGACCTTCTCCCCACTGAGATAGTCCTCATGATTTTAGAATTATCAATAAAGAATGATGTCGCTGCTTACAAATCCATTGAAAATACTTGTTCGAGATTCCGAGCAATCATCCAACCAAAAAAGAGTAGCGTCTTGCCATCGGTGTACCTGGACTTCTACAATAATGTTTTGGAAAGGTTGCCGGTTTATCAAAACAAAGTGAAAGTAAGTGTAAACAAACTTTTTCGACATTTTGGTCCTGGAAGTGGGGCAATCGATGGTGTCCGTAAAGCAATCGCAAACAAAAATTGGAAATTAGCTTGGTTGATTCCTGAAAAACAAAGATACAGTTGGTTTTTAATTGATCGAATTTTTTGGAGAAAGAAGTTGACTGCAAACACAATCCAGGAGCCCGAAATCAAATCAAACCTAGATGAGTGGCTTCGCAATCGCTTATATATCTTGAAGCAAGAAGATAAGGATATTTTACTTTCAAAAGATGGATAGTTGAACGATAGATTAATGGATGCGGCCCAAAAACTGATCTGCGAAGACATTGGAACACCTCAAACCTTTCAAACGGTCCTTAATTCCCAAAAGAAAAATGTAGAGCCATACGAAGCTGTATATGAAGACCACGTCCAGCTACTACATGATGGCCGTAATCACTGGATCTTAAGTTTTTGTTCCAGCGGTCGAGTTCAAGTTTGTGACAGCTTAAACGATACTCTAACACGTTCCTCTAGAAAAGCAATCCAGTCTTTATACAAAAATTACTTTTCAGGAACTGAGGTGATATCTTTTACTAAAGTACAAAGGCAACCTGATAGCTATAATTGTGGACTTTTTGCGATAGCATTCGCAGCTGAACTTCTAGATGGAAAGTCACCCTCTAATGCCGTATTTGTCGTGGACAAAATGCGAGCACATCTCATATCGTGTTTGGAGGAACAAAAACTTTGACCCTTCCCTAAGGTGTCTGAAATATGTTTAGCAAAATTGTTGTTATCTTGATATTTGTTAATTTTACACTTTCACTTTTGTTTTTCCTTGTGGTCTAATAGACCGAAATTTGTTTGTTGATGATTTATTTTACCAAAAGAAAAAAAGAAATTTAAGACGTTTAACTTGGACTAATTTAGTTTATCATATAAGTACGTAGTATGTAGTATCTCGAAATCCTATGTATATGGAATCGTTCGTCTTTCTTATTTTGTTTCTTTTCATTTCGTTTCATTGCTTAACCGTTAATTGTTGTTTACATCTTGCCTACTTTGAAAATTTATAAAGCTTTATGTATGCCTTTATAGCTTTATACGATTTACTTGGCGGTTTTTAATAGATTTTAATGTTGAGTTTTTGATGATCTGATGAAAGATAAATTGAAAAAGAAGTAAAAAATAAATTGCTTTCTCGAATGCCTTTTTCCCAAAGGAGTACTTATTTTCCGGGAAAATAATACTCCCGGGGGTACTTTTCTCCCAAAGGAGTCCTCATTTCCTAGGAAAAAGATACTCCCGGGAGTACTTTTTACCTAGAAAATATATACTGGGGAGTACTTATTTTCCGGAAATAAGTACTGGGGAGTACTTTTTTAGGGGAGTACTTTTTCCCGGTGACAACGGCAAGAATTTTTTATTTTTAAGTTCGTTACAATATTTGCTAAAGAATATTTCTATACTAAAACTATCTATTACTATCGCCATCGTTTTGTAGGTGCTGGTTGAGTAATCTAAAATATAAAAGACATTTATGTAAAGAAAAATAAAGCAGGTTCGGAAGTTTGTTGGAAAAATTCGTTAGCTCGCTATTTAAAAGATAAATTAAAAGAGAATTAGTTCTTCACCTAAGAAAGATAAAGTAAATATCGTTACAAACCTGAGTTCATTTCTTCTTTTTCTCTCTTTAAAGCACAGACTGTTTTTCTGTAAACTTAATTCAAGGAGCCATCGCCATAAAACACTCAATAATTGATAAACTTTATTAATATTATTTTATTTCCCTCCGCTAACATGACAAAACTACAGCAGCAGTTTTTATTGTTTGGGTTTTTCTTTTCTCTTAATTAAGAGAAGAAATTTTGAACGTTGTGATCGACTTCTAATTTTGATTTGCATATTTCGCGCCGAAAAATTATTTCAAACCCAGTACGAAAAAAAATATCTTCTTTGAAATACACGCCAGTAGGTAAAATACTTTTTAATCTGGAGGTCATAAGAGGACCTGAACCAAAGGTCATAAGTGGACACCTGAGTAACTTTTTTAAAAAGTTCCTTGGTAAAGAAATATTTTCGCTCGCTTAAATGGCAAATGGGCTCCGCAATAAGTTGCGTCGTGTCGTATTGCTTTAATTTTGCATCGAGAACAATGGACATGCGCACGCATGTGCACAGGCGAAAAATATAAACAACAGACCGCAACGATCGAAAATGTTAAGTGAAAAAAAAAACTGACGCTAAAATTGGTAATGTCTGCTCTTAAACAGAGAAGATAATAGTTGAGAAAAAAATTTCCAATTCATTTTCAACCTTATATTCCTAAAAATCTATAAATTAGCATAAAGATTCAATTTGGTCCTTCTTTTCTTGCGTGTCAGGATGCGCGCGCATATACGGAACTTTGTAAACATTCGCAACTCATCTATATAGTTTCGTCCCACAAATCTCGGGACGAAGGTATCTGTATATAAATTAGCGATTTTCAACATGCTGAATTCAAACATAAATGTTACCAAGCTGGTAACCCCGCAGTTTTCGAGAAATTGAGCATCAAAAATATAACAATCGTGTGATGTTTCGTGTTTTATCGTGTTAAGTGCTTTCTAAAGTCTTTATTTGTAATATATACTTTATAATTTATATAATTTATATATAAGCTTTTCTTCAATTTTGCTTTGTTTCCTCTGAAAAATATTTTTAATTTCGCATAATTTTATTTCATGCATGTAAACACAATATAAATATCAACTTTTCAATTTTTGCAAAACGTTAAAAAAGTAGAAAAAAAATAGGTAAATACTTGATTATCGAGTCGTATCGAGAACTTTTCGGTAATTTAAATATTCAGTGTTTCTTACGTTAATTTTTAGTGTTTTACTTCCAGTATTAGATCGGTGGAGATTTTATGGAATAAAATAGTGAATGTTTACACTAATTCGACTTAACGGCTACAATTTTTATCTGAAGAACTGGGCTGAGTTTATGGTGAACAGACTGCTCTTGCGGTCTCCTTTTGTTTTGAGTAAAGTGACAGAAGTTTTTTGACTTTGTAGTCTTATAGATATGGATCCTGGTAATTGTGCTGTTGTTGGGTGTACTAATAAACACAAGGAAATTGGAAAAGTGGAGGAAAAGTACTCTTTTAAAATGACCATAACTGAGAATCAACAATTAAAACGTTATTACTACCAGTTTTAAAATGTAAACTTATGCCTTGTTGTTCTTAATTGTATATATAAACTGTCATCAAGACAAGAACCCCTTTTTTGCAGATTAATATTTAGAGATTTTGCAGTTAGTTAAAGCTGGTTTATTATAAATAATGGGTTAAGTTAAAGCTGGTTTATTATATACGTGTAGGGTATTAATTCCAAAAATGCTATTTGTACTTGGCCACGATGTGAAAATATGCCGGTGGAGCATAATTAATCACTGGCCAAAAATAAAAACAGGATCTTTTAATGTTAAATTTTCTCAGTATGGTACATTGGCCTTAGAAGAATTAATTTGTTCAAAAACCTTACTTGATTGTTCTTATTTGGTTGAGATTTAGAAGTTTTGTTACACAACCTTTATCAGCCTCATTTAAATTGCTTAAATTCTGAAACCTAGAAAGTATAGCTAATAAAAAATCATTTCCTATCTATCCTTAAGTATGTGGGTAAATAGGAATAAAATTGGTGATACGACAAACTTGTGAGAGCTTTCTGCATTTAAAAGGCGATGTCAATAAAAGTGCAATACAGTTTACATTTTAGTGTCTCACTTAATGTACATTCCATGGGACTGGTTAGTATATCAAATAAGCTCATTATATTTACCTACCTAGTTCCAATGTTTACGTTTTTACGAGATTCTTGCGCGCACCCGGAAAAAATCAGAAAAATCGACAGGGAAAAAATGAAGGCCTTACGTGAAGAATTATGGTTAAAAACGGTTGTACTGTGGCTACTAGCATCTTTTCACTGATATGTGTTCTAAGTTATATATAATTTTATTTTCAAGTTCAAAAGATGCCTCTACCTGAAAATACAGTTTGGAATGGACTGGTACGCGGCTTACCGCTTGGATTTGCGTAAGAGGTTTGGAGTTTATAAACAACGCAAGTCACAATGAAAGAGTTTTTAGCTAATAAAATGTTTCTCAGAAATGTGACAGATAATTTAGCTCATTTACATAAAATTTAAAGAGAAAACAGCCAGCTTGTTACCAAAATGTTTATAAATATAGACTCAAACATTGACTAACAACATTGACTTCTGCACCCAAGTAGGGTAATGAATTTAACAACATCGATATATATGACTACTAGCTATTAATTAAGATGTTCACGTAATTTGGACGGTATACGCTAACTAGCTAACTACCAGTTCGGCAGGGAAAGAAAAACACCTCACATATAGCAATTTAATTATCGAGATAAATTTGCTTTATATCATGTAAAACTAAAAATGGTATCTTCTTCTAACATATTTCTCAAACGAGCCTTCCTAAAGTTAATGCAAAACTTTAGCTGGGCTTTTTATCCACTCTACAAAATAAATCGACCGCCATATTTGTTGTTTTCTTGTTTACATAAAACTCCCACGCGGGACAGAAATAAATTTTTGCATGGAAAACGCTGTTCATAAATTATTTTTCGGGTATAATTATCATAAATTAGAAGAGATCATGTAACCAGCCTGTTCCAGGGCCTTTCCGCCGCTATCAACTTCATCAACAAGGCAAAATGTCCTTGGAACGAGGTTGTGCTTCGACAGCAGTATCAGCCACGTCTGATCAGTTAAGTCAGGGAGACCACCAGTAATGCAGACAAGAGAATACAGAGCCATGTGTTTTTTGTATTTACAAGGAGGAAGTTATTAAATCCTTGACTAAAGAACATTCAGCTGTGTCTCTTACACTAAGAATTTAAAAGGCGAGAAATCTTAAATAACAGAAGTCACAGCTTTACATGGGTGCAAATAAAAACGGATTAAAAAATGCTGTTTTATACAGGATTGTGCAGTGTAGCCGCATTCAATACAGTATTTTCTTTAATTGAGCCAAATTTATCAGCTGTGAACTATTGGCGTGGAACTAAAGAGGCATCTTAGCACGAAGGTGCGGCGAAAATTTGTTAAATGTCAAAGAAAAAATTTTGTCTTTTAAGCCTAGTTCCCACGCGTTTATTATTAAACATATGTTTATTACTAAACTCATGGATGAGTTTATTTTCATCTAATTAATTATGCAGAAGATTATGCGTTCACACTAAACTTAATTTTCCAACGAAAGTTAAGATTTGTGACTTGTAAGTATGGATGCGGACAGCGCAGAAATTTTAGAATTAGGTTGTATTTATTTAAGTATGATAAAAACTATTTTTTTCTTAAAAAAAAATGAACACTAAACCTTGTTCAGACCCTAGTTTTCCATCTATCTCTCTCCCAGCGTTCTCTTTTCTGTCTTATATTACCTTATAATCCATTGTCAGCTTTATCATAGAGACAAGGATAAAGTCCCACCAGCTCAGCCAGTGCTTCCTCTGCTACTATTCCTATTTTAGATTTCATTACGTATTATTATTTTCGTTTTTTGTCACTGTCGTTCTTTCACTTACTCGTGCAATGATCTCATGAAAGCCATTCTCCCTTTGAGCATTGGCGGTAAAAAAAAAAGATTTCTTTGATATTGAATAAACTCATAAACGCATAATTTTAATATCAAAAATTTATGATATTAAACGCATGCATAAACATATGTTTATTGCATGTAAAATCGTCATGCGGTTATTTTTAGCATTCCCACCTATAATTTTAACTTCAAAACTTAAAATAAAATAAACATATCTCTATAATAATAGCCGTATTCCGTCTGTCTGTCTGTTCAAAAGGGTTACCGATATTCCTTTGATTTTTCCGCGATTTTTAGAAACCAGGGGGTTGTTTAATTGCAAATCTTATTATTGATTAAAATAAATTCTAAAAATTAATTTATTTATTTAATTAATTGAATTACTTTAATTTATTACCATAAGGAAGAAAAATAAATTTAGTGATAAAAATAAATGCATTATTTTAATACGCCATTTTTAATAATAATTACCCCCGTGACCTCATTCGCCGTTTTCGCTCAGAAGCTACAGAAAACAAATGGGACAGTTTAGTGATAGTTTTACTGACTTTGTTTTGACCGCTCGCACATAATACACCAATCAAAACGCTTGATTGTTTAAAAAACCAATCCAAGACTTTCGCGGCCTGGGCATGCCAACGAAGAAACATGAGGACCGAAACATGATGGCCATTTTAGTTTTTAAAGTAATGATGGGTCAGTGCTGTTTGTAAGTCTGTTTCACCTTTTTGTCTTCTATAAGCTTTTTATTTTCGTAATATTGTTTTTTTGTATGTTCTAAAATGTTAAGATAAATATATTGTCACGTTTTTAGTTACGTACAGATCTTAAACGCACCAGTTTTAGGATTTTTGGCTAGGAACGAAGATTTTGGAGGCTAGAGCTAGAACCTTACTTATTACTATTCTGCATGGTATAACAGCTTTTTATCCTACCCACCATTTATTTTTGTGTTGAGACTGTAGTCATTTAGCTAGCTCCTATCTTTGGCTAAAAAGTGAGAGTATAAAATGCAGTTTGGCTACAACAATATTCTTAAACAAAAAGTGTTATGCTAAATGCAGTTAGCTAGCTAGGTTAGCTAGGTCTTAGCTGCATCTTTTATTATTTTTTCCTGGAAACTTTTTGTGCAAATAAAATGACTGACAGATTATTTTAGCTGAACCGGTAATGACAGGCTGTTCCCTGTGTTTTCATTAAAACCGAAGTTGCAATGAAGTTTTTTTGGAAAGGGGTATTACGCCTATACGCCTGTTCAACTCTGTTTAACTATACTAAGCGGTTAGCCCAGTGTTAATAACGACTGTTGTTTTTGGTAAAGGCTGTTACGCCTATGCGCCATGTACAACGTGGTTTACCTGTACTAAGGGGTCAACCCAATGTGACAATTCATTTTTAAACTTTCTCGGTAATCACGTCTGTACGGATGTGCAACAATGTTTACCTGGACCAACCGCTCAGCCCTGTTGTGTTTTTTTTAAACAGAGTCTGTGAGAAAGTTTTTTCCAAAGGCGTATTATTCCTATACGCCTGTGCAGCACGGTTTAACTGTAGTAAGCGCTTAGCCCAGTGTCACGATAAGTTTTTTAACTTTCACAAAAACTTATTCCGCAAAATAAAATAATATTGACTGATTGTTTTTGCTATGATGGAGTAACAACGGTTTGTAAACTGTGTTTTTATTTCAGCTATCGTTGCGGGGAATATTTTTTGAAAAATATGTTACAGTCGCAAGACTATAATGGTGTATGCGCTTCACTTAATTTACGACATACTGTATACCTGTACTAAAGCGCTCCACTTGATCGTGTGGCACAGTTTACGGCTCTTATTAAGCGCTCCACAGAGTGTTCAACGTCGGGTCACACCTTGACTTTGGCTTACCCCGGCGTTTCGACGCCGGGGTTCCCGGCTAGTCTATATTATAATATCCGTATACGTCTGTCTGTCACGCAAAATGGTAGCTTAGCTGCGCAAGTAGCGAGACGCACGCAATGTGGTAAAAAAGGACGGGCGAACCCGTGGATTTTTCTACGGGCAACCGACTAGTCTAGATTATAATACCCGTATACGTCTGTCTGTCTGTATGTCTGTCACGCAAAATGGTAGCCGCAGTAGCGAGATAAAAATAAACACATTGGTGGGAACCAAGCTTTAAAGATGAATTTATTTTGACTTTAATGAGACTTAGCTTTAGCCCTCTTAACAAAGATCTTGCTGATCGATTCAAAATCTCTTCAGCAACATGTTCAAATATTTTTACCACTTGGGTACTTATCCTTAGCACTGCCCTTGGCAAATGCTTTGTAAACCGACTTCCTCGACAGGTTATTAGGGATAATTTGTCAAATATGTAAAAAAAATGGGACATCACAAGCAGCACTAAGGTTTTTATCAAAAGACCGAAATCTTTGGAGCTTCAAGAACAAACCTGGTCGGATTTCAAAAGCAACAATACTTTAAAATTTTTAATTAGAATTTCTCCTGCTGGTTTAATCATTTTCCTGTCATATTGTTAGTGTTGTCGAACGTCTGACAAGTACATTTGTGAGGATAGTTGTTTTTTTGATGCGCTGGAAAGAGATAATAAAATAATGGCAGACAGAGGGTTCCAAATAAAAGGAGATCTACTGTAAAGATTTTGTAGTTTCAGTATCTTACCACGCAACCTCGATCCCAGGGCTTTTTTTCTCTTTTTGAAATAGGGTACAGGCGAAAAAGAAAAAGTCCCTGGCACCGGCTGGTGGTCTAACAAAGGCCGTCCCAAAAATTGCGGATGCAAATACAAAAACAAGATTGCCGTGCACAATGGAGCGCTTGTTTGTTGTGGAGTTTTACTATATCCAGCAAATGAATTTGGTAAACTTTTTTAAAAAACGTGTTTTTAGTAATTTTTTTTCTTTGTTGAGAAGTTAGGTGAAGAAGTTGAAAAGTTCTCACTTCGAAACAGAAGATACCTGTCTTTATTTATTGTCAATAGCTTGTAAGTGGTGCTAATAAATTATTAATGCTTTTAGCAATATCATGAAACAGGTAGCTAGCTATGTATAAAAGTAACAACATTGTTTTTTGAAAGAAGTCTTAATACGTTGTGATAAAAATGATAAAAGTATAATCAAAAGTATTAAAATATTATATATAGCTAGGTAGTGCTCCATTATGTCGTAAAATTGGTTCCGTCCCATATGGTTGACCGCTGTCCCATATTGGTGTGACTTCTCTATACACGGGACGATCATAACAGCTTGTCCCATATTGTTGTGGCTCTTCTAGACAATACAGAACGGTCAAAAAGGCTTGTCCCGTATTGTCGGTACTCTTTAATACGGGAAAAGTCTAAAACGCGTAAAAATGAGATAAATTATGCCAGTTACACATTTCTTCAATATTATAGTCTTAGCCTTATATATGTGAACACTAAAAAATTAAGATAGCTGTGAACAAAATTACAACAGAACACGATAAAACTGGTACGAACGTGGTTTTTCCATGCCATAATGCAAACACAACTCATCAAAACTTTTTCAAACTCGGAATAGGTAATTTTTAGACAGCTAGAAACCTATCCACAAACCTTTCCGCTTTCCTCTGCTGTTTTGCGTACAAGTGGAAACAGGACATGGAACTTCGAAAAATGCCCAACAATGTGACCAATATACCGGAAACTACCATCTGGTTTCGACTGTGAATAAAATCATTCTGTAAATTACATTTTTACCATTTTTATAAAGAAAGTTTACAAAAAAAACGCAGTCAGATAAAAATACTGCCGTAATGATTATGAAAATAAAACTGACTGAGAAATTCAGTAATTACCTGTAATCTCCGCAAAAAGTCACAAGATATAATGGGTTTTAATGGTGCTTTTTTAACATGTTGTGCAGTGCCTATTGTAGTACTCTACTGCCGTTCTTGGAATGTTGCTATATACTCTGTTTATCTTAAATTTAATATAACAATATATATATCACTAATTTCCATGTAAATTCTTTGTTAAACCAAAATTTTCAGAAAACTAGTTTACCAATACCTTTTCGAACTCTCTCAATAATATCGAACAATTGTGTATCTGTAGCAACACGCTTATAACTACCAAGATGTGAAACACTCTAAAATATGCAATAAACTTGTAGTAAAGTCATAAAGAAATCTTATAAAAGAACAAATTATATAAATCATTTTTCTTAACTAACATATTATTCTGTATCATGTATGTATCACAAGCCAGGCAAGTATTACATAGATTATATGCTTGTAACAATGACTACATTTTCGTTGGTAATTGCTTGTAGTATTGTCATAATTCTCGAAACTGATCCAGACAGGATTCGAACCTGCATTTTCCCATAAATAGGATATCCTACCAATTAGATGACTGGATCGATAATTAAATAAGACGTTAGAAATACATGTTAAACTTTTGCATGAAAATACGTACACGTATGTACATTAAATTTTCAACCACTGGCTGTATATCCACTTAGGAATTTAATGTCCTCCAGCAGTCTATTTTCTAAAAAAAGATAACAAAAATTATCTTTTATGATACTTACAACTGGTCCTGGGACACAAAGTATATCAACCAGACCAAGGGTAGGATAACTCATTATCGCATAATTATTTCTTTGTATGCGACGAAGAATGCTTGGTGGTAATACTGCAGGGTCTTTTAAGTAACTAACAATAGCGTTGTAGGTATATTCTGTCATTATGATAGAACCTTTTTATTTACTTCTTTCTAACTACTCCTAGAAGTCATCATGTACAGATTTCACATTAACACATACATTAGTCATGTTTTTTCCATAATATCAAGACTGTACAACATGCAAACTGTAGCAAATATATCTATGAGACAGCGTAGTTCACTTTTGAAAATGTACCCAGCTAGCTACAATCCCGGTCAAAAATAATGGCAGTAAACCGTTTTTACATGTGTAACAAGAGCAGGGTTATTAAAAAGCCCCCTTCCCCCCAGTATCAATGTTCAAAAGTTGTGCTAACACGTTTCCAAATATTGATAATGGGGGAGAGGGGGTAGGAAAAGATTATACTGCACTTTTTGTAGCTTACTGCCAATATATTTTGACCGGGATTGTAGCTAGCTAATTTTGTTTTACAAAGTCCTGGGCCAGGTGTGACAAAGTAGGTAGCTGTATTTTAATAACAAGCCATAGCTATATCTTATCTTAACACTAAACCATACAAATAAATCTTTTATAAACTAAACGTTAAGTTATTTTTTTATTTTCATTTTACTTTCTTCAAGAGAAATTTGAATTCTAGTGAATAAGCATATTAGAACAGAATAAAATGGGATGGTTTTCCCAAATGTATTAGTAACTCTATCATACATCGTCTTTTGAATAAGAAATCATCTATGGAAGAGCGTTAAGAGAATGAGAACGTTACCACTATTTGGTTTAGATACACGTATCTTGGCGATAAAAGTGCCCAACTCGCAAAAGCATGTATGAAAAAGATAAAACGTTGCTGTAAAAAAAGATGTATTTGTTTGTTTCAAACACCTAAATGACACGACAAAGATTGAGTTTTACACAAATACGAAAGATAAAACTCCCGAATTGTGTAAATCCTCAATTGTTTACAAATTTTCTCGTCCTGACTGTCAAGTGAGTTACATTGGCAAAACCGAAAGAACCTTACACGAACGTGTAATGGAATACGCTTGGCATGATAAAAAATAGTGCAATTCGAAAGCATATTGATCACTGCGATGGAGTTATTGACATCAGTAATTTCCATGATGATCTCTTTGTCAACATTCACGCAGATGAAAGTTCTGACAATTTACGCCTATCACATATAAATTTATTGCGTAAAAATGTCCGTGCCATAGATAAAAGTCTCAATTGGAACATTTTATTAATAAAAGAGGCACTTAATATCAAACAATCATCACTTGAATTGAACACACGATTAATGGCCTCTAACCCTATTTCAACTGGGCTTTTAAGGGCTCTCAATCGCTGGGGGGGGACCATTTGGTCCCCCCTAGGTATCTTCCGATTGAGAAAGGCTATTTACTTCAAATTTGGTAGGGAGTTAGTATTTGATAAATAAAATCAATTTGATTAAAAAAAATCATGATGACGTCATTATTTTTAAGATGTCGTCATCAAAACCCCTCAAATTGGACTCTTGGACTTAATCAAATGACGGAATTGATTTCATTAGCTACGGCTCTATTTTTTTTTAGTTTTGTTATTTGTTGTTTAAACAATTCAAAAAACTATTTATTTTGGCGATGTCACGCATATTATGACGTCATCGTCATCGATAAAAAGGACGAAATTTACCTTTACAGAAAATCAACATACGTTGAAAAAAAGATAATTATTTCACTTCGCTAACAGTAAAAACTAAGTAGATATATAAAATCTCTGTAAAATTTGCAAACCAATGATATATAATAGTATATATATCATTTTTATCAACTTATTGTCTTTTTTCCATGATAACAGATGACAATGGATTAGTGACATGAAAATGTACCCAAAATGAGTAAATGTCATATTTGAGTATGTTTTTCCATTCTATATTTTAAAACAATAGTAAAAGTATTG
Organism: Hydractinia echinata; assembly: GCA_030067915.1. Lineage (NCBI taxonomy): Eukaryota > Metazoa > Cnidaria > Hydrozoa > Anthoathecata > Hydractiniidae > Hydractinia > Hydractinia echinata. The sequence goes on along the minus strand of JASGCC010000012.1, from coordinate 1,748,321 downwards.
AAATTGATTTATTTCAGCCAACTTAAAAATATATATACTTTTTGGATTTTGACAACCTCAATAAATTGAATGAATGCTGAAGGTGAGCATAATTTTTTCCAAAAAAAATTACGGCAAAATATTGCTAAATAAATTTTAGAAAAAGTCAGAAAATTTCAGGGCCATATCATAATCCTATAAAAAGTTATGCAACAAAAACTGGTAGGGGGACCATTTGGTCCCCGCCCCAGTTGGAATAGGGCTAAGGAGCTCAGTTGATTTCCGCCAGCGAAGGCGGAATCTTTAAAATCGCCTGAGGAGATAAAGAGATAGATAGATAGAGACAGCGCAGCTAGGCTGGACGCCCGAAACTTATCCAGGCTAAAGCCTAAATCCTCGTTTTGACAGATTTTTTTCTGAGAACGAGGCTAAAATGAGTTTTAAGCCAATAAGAATCCTAACAGTGCAACAAATTGTTTTATTATCCAATGAACAATACTTTATTTTAAAGTTTATATGCTATCGAAAGTTAAAGCTCGTGCAGTGTAGCATAATGAAGATCGTCTTATAATGCGCCATCTTTGATGTTATTAACGTGTCCCTTTACTAATTACGTCATTTCCTTCTGTACAATTTTGCAAGCACTTAGACTAAAGCCGGTTTTCCAATTAAAAAAATGATACGCGTATCGGAACGTATCGTATCAATGAGCATGCGCAGTTTATAAAAATCCTGAAATACGCGTATTTGAAAGTGAACTGTGCGTGCACAAATAAAGTAGAAATCAATCCAACTTTTTCGCGTGCTACGAAGTATCAGTCAGTGAATCAGCCAATCAGCGTTTTTTTTCGTAAAACAACCGCATTCAAAATGGCTGAGAATCCACAACAACAACAAATACTGGTGGAAACTTTTATAGATGTTCTTCATCAATCAGGGATATTTTCTAGTTGTGGACAGTCACAAATTATGCAAGAAACCTCGCAGGAAGCAGTAGATCTTTTTACCACCAACAACAGCACGAATGATATAGAAGAAACACAAAAAGAAGTGGAAGATGATAATAAAACCAATGTGAACCTCCTTTCTTCTCTTATTGACGAAATAAGAAAATATCCTTGTATTTGGAATATATCTTCTAAAGCTCACAAGGATAAGTACAAAATAGCAGAAACATGGAAAAGATTATCAGCTGCTTTACAACATCCAGGTAAAAATAATGAAAATGATATTTATTGTCAAGATTTCTGTTGTAATGTACTGAAATGTAGCTAGCCAAACAAAGATGTATATAGTTGCTACAACCCTGGAGAAAAATTGTGGAAAAACTATGTAGTTTTTCAAGATTACCTCTTCCCCAGCATCAATGTTGGCTTTCCAGCCTGTACACATGGCTCAAACGCATTGATATCAGAGGGGAAAAGGGAGATATTAGGAAAAAAATTTAGGTTTTTGTCACTATATTTTGTCCAGGATTGTAGCTACATAATTAGCATGCATAGCTAAACAGCACAGTCATAGTTTTCCACCTGGAAAATTCCTTGAAACAAACCGACACCAACTTGTTTACCCCACCTCCCTCTCCGATACCGATTAATTCCAAAAATCAGATAGATGGAATTAACTTTATGACACAACCTGACTTTGATTCTGCTAGTGCACATCAATTAAATTCTTCTGCTGTGGTTTCAGCCTCACCTTCAACAAAAAAGTCCAAAAGGAAAACTGATATTGATGACTTGTTAAGGGAATCTCTTGCTGCAGATTTAAAGAAGAGCAAACAGGAGGAGGGGTTAAAACAGATGGAGAAGCTGGATAACAATGATTCGGATGTTTTATTTTGCAAAAGTCTTGTTGAACAGTTTCGTGAACTTACAAAGCGGCAAAAAAAAGATTCCAGAATAAAGATAATGCAAATATTTTTAGACTATGAACATGATGATTAAGGACATGTTCAACAAACTTTTATATACATGTTTCAATGTAAACTGGACAAAAGTAAAAAATATATATGCAGTTCAAGTTTATTATATTTTGGATTTTAGAGTATATTAGTTATATATTAAAAAGATAGTCTTTCTGTTTTCTTGAATATAGTTTTTGTTTTGCCATTTGTTAAGTACTAGTCACCATAGACCACTGCCAATTTACTTGACCATCATTAGAACTGAAATAATCACGATATTTTTCTCGTATTGTTTTTGCGTCTTTTGAATAATTATTTGACCCAGCTCTTGTTATACACTGTAGTGCATCTGTATTCCCAATTTCATTCCTCCATTCTCTCATTTTTGTAGACGTATCACCATAACCAGATGGAAATTGAAAGTAGTAGCGTATCGTGTGCTTCGATACCAGTATTTTGCTTCGATACGCGTATCATTTTTTTAATTGGAAAACCGGCTTAAAGCTATATTCAACAGAACTAATTAATTATTCATGAATTTTGTTGAGGCTGTATATTTTTGGTGAAAGATAATGTATTATAGCTATAAAATCGTGACAAGTGTGTTATAAAAGAAAAAATAAGAATATGTAGTCTGAAAATAACCTTTCGTAACTGATTATGTAAAAATAAATTTGCTGCCACCTTTAAAGATATTTTCCAAGTTGTTTTTCAGAGAAAAAGAGAAAATAGATAAATTTTCAGCCTTGCCGTTGTTCTTATTTTGTTTTCAGGTTTATTATTTTTCTCTTAAAATTGTTCTTATAGAGAAATGAAGTTTATGTAAGTTAAGTTAGCTATGATTTACAGTTACAATAATAATCAAAAATTGAATTTTAAAATTTTAGAATATTCAATGATTTTGTTCCCCCATATTACTCAGTCCTCTTCAAAGTGCAGTACTTTTTCAGATTATTGCTAATGGCGGAAATCTTTAAGCCGCAGGGCTTCTTGTTTGTTTTAAATACTTACCCTGTTATAATTTTATTCACCCTGATGATGGTATCGTTGAAAATCGAAATATTAGTTAAAATCATAATTTGTTGTTGTATTTAATTCTAATCAAGAATTTTTCACAATGAATCTGCTCGGTCTTAATTTTATTCTTTTCTTTTCAAAGTTGTCATATGGACCTCGATTAAGCATATTAACTTTTCCATTCCCTTAAAATACGGCCGGTAATCGAGCAAACACCGCATATTTTGCGGTGTTGAAGACCGGCCATGTTCAGCGAGGCACTGAGAGAAAAATGTAAACAAATGTCAATAAAATTTTTATTTTGAGTCATAGGTAGAAAAGGATTTTACCACATACTATGTAAATATATTAGCAGTACTAAAAAAGCTCATATCACTAAGCTCTCACTTAGCTAAGCATTGCTAGGTAATCTTGCAAATTATGCAGGTAAATTAATTCGAAGGGAGGGTAAACCCCTGAGAGCTGTTTAAACAATAAACTTTGGCGGAATTCAATGGAAAATCTAATTATTTTCCTAATCTTTTACAAGTAAAGTTGTCGGGATTCTATACTGAAAGAATCAGCATTAGTCGTTTTGCGAGAAACGCGCAAAAAGAACTGGAACCTAGCGACGCGCGTACTCCGCATTGTTTGTTTGAACAATAGGGTTTTGAATAGAAAATTATCGCGTTGTGTTTTCTCTTTCTCTTTAAATTATATCTCTATGCAGGGACACATAAAAGAAAGTCCCCCTTCGTGCAAGGTGGTCTAGAAATACATTCATCTCTGCGCATCTCTTTCATTTTTTGAACGAGATGCGCAGAATTAAGACCTCGTGGATAGTCAAAACAATGCCACTGCCACTGGACAAAAACGGCGTAGAGATAAACAGAAGGAACGTGGAATAAAATACATTAGAACTTCTTTAATGCATCACAAGGAAGAAAGGAAAGAAAAAGGAATGCACCAAATATTATAACCATTAATTAAAGTTTGATGAAATATTTGTATTATAATGTTGAAAAATTTTACCTCATGATAATGTGTTTTTTGTGTTTCTGTATAATTTTTATTTTTTTGTTAGTATTTTGTGTACATAAAGTGGTCAAGAAAGTTTTTATTTATAATTGAATAGCAAACTTAAAATCCTACGCTTTTACTTTCGTCACTTATTAGCGTCACTTATTAGCGTAGTTTGTCTTAGGCTGGCAATCCTTGACGTTCTCGACCAATTATTGACGTTCTCGACCAATCAGAGCATGCGGATTGTACAATTCCGCGAGGTTTTAACTGGCGCTGCATATTGTCAAACTTATTATATTTTTTTAAGAAACAGAATTATGAGAATCAAGAAAAATCTCCTGGCTAAAAGTGAATTATTAAACCTGTAATTATTATCGTTCCCTTTCTAAAAACGATCTTATACAAAAAAAAGTCTGTAGAGGAAAGTCTTTTATAATCTCGGTTTTGTCAACACCTGGACCCTAGATTCTCATCGATAATATCTCGCGCTGTTTCTAGAAACTAATCAGAATGCTTCCAACGTACTCCGACCTGATATTTTTGTGCTGCGTCATAAGTCTGGGTATTCCAAAAACAGATAAGAAATTATAATCTGCTAGTTTTGCGGAAATACTTCACCATTCAATTGAAATAGTAGTTCTTCATTAGAAGTGAGTATGATTTAGTATTGTCGTATGCCCAAACGCAATTTCAAGCATCGCGTGTTAGAAATATAAAAAAAAATAACAGGCTCTACGGAATGGAGCAAATACGACTTTCAACTTTGTTACTGTGAAATTTAGCAACTCTCCAACTCTGACCCCGGCAACTATAACTACCCAACTCCACGACTCGAAATGTAACTATTCTCATAAATACTTAGTCTTGTTTAGTTGATTTATGCAGTTAAAAAGTATAAAACACAAACACGTTTGCAGCATTTTCTGCACATAAATGCGAAATTAACGCTCGAGAAACAAGCACAATTATTTATGAAATTATTCACGGTTTATCCGCTATGACATTTTTTTAAACCAATCAGCTTGATTTCGTGAGAATGTAAACCAGTCGGGATATCATAAAATCATAAACTTTTTAATAGAGTAACGCGAAATAAACTCTATTTAAAACCTAAAGCAAACTTTATTAAAAAACTTTGCATGTGGAAATCACTGAAAACCTATATAGCTAACTACGACAAAGATAATTAACCCACACTGTTATTGAAGACGTTAGAAAACTTAACGAAAATTTTAAGATTGGTGACTTTTAATATGTCAACGTTTTTTCAAAAGAAATGTATAAATGGACAGTAGTTAGAAGATAAACGCTAAAAAATTAGTCAAATGAAAAAAATTCGCCACAAAATTGACTGAAAATTGCTCTTCTCGATCCAATATACATCTGTGTTTATGTTTCTTTCTTTGTCACTTCCCTATTAGCTCTACCAACACTTTGATAACTAGTTAGCTATAACTAGAGCTTTAAAATATTCAACCAAAAAATCCGACCACTGATATAAAAATACGTTATAAAAATATTGCAAAATAATTTAATCAAAAGTATTCCAATCTAGTTTAAAAGTTTAAATATGAAGCTTCTCGAAGATTACGCTACTTCTTAATCGAGCCACTAAATATCGCTTTGCTTTGAAGTCTACGCGATGCTCACCTGTATGGTAGTCCTGGATTGTCTGCCGAACAGTCTGCCGAACAGTCTGCACTAGTTGTTCACACCAGAGAAATACATCAATGAAATTCTTGCCCAACCAGATGCGCAGCTTACTCCAGCAGAACTGGTGTAAATAGTGAAGCCAACTCCGACACTAGGCGGGGATAGGTGGGGACTTTGAAAAACCAGTTTCATACACCGAACACGTGCGCACTGGTGTTATCCTGATATGTTGAGACTTCGTGCGGAAAACTCCGAGAAAGAAACAGGCTTACAGAGATATATCTTCCCTTTTTGAAGACGAATTCTTACTGTTGTATTTACATCATTATAATGTGTTATAGATTTTTTATTTAATTTTATTTGGAAGTTTTCTAAATACTTTGTTATGTGATACTATTGTTTTTGTATAAGACGTTGCTCAATCATAACAAAGAAGTAAAGAGGGTGTTGTTTGTACCTCCAAGTTTCTACCACTGTTAATTATTTTTTGATTGAAATCAGGTTTAGTACAGACGGCAGTAGTGAAAGCAATATTTGTCAGGCGTACAATTTAGATTGGCATAAACAAGGCTTTCCCTTTCTGGCCGTTTTTTTATTTATTTTTTATTGCTGCTTCAGCTTTTATGACTAATTTATCATAGTCTAGAAATAATAATCTAGCCAATCCATCCACAACTGCCTCCCAAGAACGTTTATAAAAACGTTTAGCCTTATAAACTAATCTCCTGAGTTAAATAAGGGAAAGCAAGGGAGATATTTTTTTATTTGCTTATTTATTAAAAAAAGTCAAAATTTTGCCTTCAGAATTATCTCAGCCCGAGCAATGGAATAACAGTTCCATTGTTAGGAAAAACATTTTATAACACCATTTTTAAAACCAACTTTAGAATATGTTTAGAAATGAAATTGCAGGGTGATTTTTATTTAGTTAAGTTATCAATTAAACAAAAAAACAAAATGATGAAATAAGCGCCCAGTGGGGGCGTATCCCCACTGGGCGCTTATTTCATCATTTTGTTTTTTTTCTCAGTGGGTCAAACTTTGATATAAAGTTCGACATTTATTAATTTTGTTACAAATATTATTGGCAATTTGTTATCTATTATTTTTGTTAACTCAACCCCGAGACTACGGTTCATGTAGATGTACGGTCCTAAGGACTATAATTTTGTTCAGATAATATGACAAGACAAATAATTTCAAAGTTTGCTGCCACAAGTGCAGGTCTTTCTTTCTATATTAAATCTACGCATTTTGAACTTGTTAAGATGTTTCGAATATATTTGAGACGTAACTTATTTGGTTAAGTTCAAACTTTTAAAATGTGTTAATTCTTGCTAACAAGCTTGTCCACTTTCCACGAAGGATTTAGGTTGTTATGAAAATGTTATGTTAAAAAAGAGGATGAATTGGGCTACCCAACGTTAAAAAGCATCTAAGCTTTCCTCCTAGGCACCAATTACAGCAAAAACATTTTTCGACAAAAACGTATATTTTCAAAACGGGTGTTTACTGTCAAGGTTACTTCTCTAATTGTTAATAAGCAGCCCAGTGACCATACAAGCGCACAGTCCAATTTATGGTAAACATTGTTTTAAGCTTTTTCCCCCCTTTCATAATAACGACAATAACACGAAACTACCTTGTCTGCTTGTGCTGAATTACACATCACATGTTTTTTATATAAGAAATTGAAATTCCAAAAATGAGGCTTAAGGATGCTTCTCAAAAGTACTTTTTCAGGCTCCAAATATGCTAGGGTTATGCTTAATGGCAAAAAGATTTATTGGAATATGCTTATGAAAAACACATGATAAGGCTCGAAATATGCTTATTTGAAAAAAAATAATGCATTTAAATTTTGAACATCAGTAATTACAACTTAAATTTCACTGACAAAAGACTGTTCACGAAACAAAAATATAAAAAACTTCACAACATTTTCTTAGGCTTCACATAATGCGTAACTTAAAAAATAACAAAGTTAAGGTTACGGATGCTTAATTCATTTGTGGTTAAACGGTTTATCATTCAAAAATGAGAAAACCTTAATAATAATATGACATGTCTTTCGCTGGAGCAAATCTGTGAATGTTTCAAATGGTGCAACCATTTAAAGCGGTAATGCAGTTTCTTTTGTGCTCCGCAAGTTATATAATATTATGTTCTGGCACAGGCTTATCAAAAATCGACCTCGCGGTCTTTTATACACAGCAACAAGCAGTCCATTTAAGCTAATGATGTATTGTCAATTTATTTTTACTATTCCATGATTATCAATCGATATGGTCGGACAAACTTTACGAACAGCCATCAATAAAGTGATCGACGTGAGAATGTAAAAGGCCCAAAATGACGCGGAAATATGCATTCAGGCGTGCGACTAAAAGCGAGAAAGTGAGGCCTTGTTTACACCCGTAACCTTGGAGCGGAAGTAGCTGCTGCATTGGTGCCAAGAAAGGTTTTTCGTATCCATCACAGCAATGTTAAACAGTTCACTCTGAAAAACATTGTCTATTTGTCCTGGCTGGCTGTGTTTGAAGGAATTAGAAATAAATAAGAGACGTAAGAATTGACATAATCAGCGAACTAAATTCTGTGCTCTTTGTATGAACTTTAGTATGAAAAGATCAGTATTTAGCTGTATCTGTTTATTTATATTTATGCTATAAGAATATACAATAACAGAAGCAAACACCCTATTGGTAAAATGAAATCAAAAAAAATGTTTTGTTTATTTTCCTGGAAATGGGCACCTGATGAACCGTCGCGGATAATAAAATCTTCGTCGTCGGCGGGAAGATCTTCTTCGTCGGCGGGAAGATCTTCTGCGTCGGCGGGAAGATCTTCGTCGGCGGGAAGATCTTCTTCGTCGGCGAGAAGATCTACGTCGTGAAAACCAGGCCACGGGATCTAAAAGAGCATTAAATTAAATATTTATATAAAAATATAAACGTGTTTTAAACGTGTTACGGGGAAGACCAGTTTTACCTTGTTCCTCGCCATCTTTTTCTTCGACAGCGCTCTCGCTCTTTTCAATATCATTTCCTTCTTCGTCTTCTGCACAAAAAGTAAATGGATAAAAAATTTATTTTCTATAAAGCACTAAGTTAGTAGAGAAACTGAATATTAAAAGCAATACAAACCATCGTTTATTTCTTCTGGGTCACTGTCTTCGACTTCATCATCGTCATTCCCTTCGGCTAAATCCTCTTTTTCTTCGTCTTCTAAAGGGTCTAATTCGGAAGCATCATCGACAACATCTTCTTGAACTTTTATTTTTTGCTCTAAAAAATTAGCCTGTTTGTTAACTATTTTATAGAAAATCAAGTTAAAACACAAAAAATCGGAAATTTACCTGCACATAGAACAGCAACGAATCCAAAAAGCAGCACCAAGTGAATTAACTTCATCTAAGGATGGGACGGGAATGCGTTAAAATGGATAATTCATAATCATGCATTTTGTTACATTAAGTGTCCGATACAAGAAAGTTGTACGCAGAATTCAACAGGAAAACAAAGAAAAATAGTTTATTACTACGACAGAAAAAAACGAGATGCTCTCATGCGCTGTTAATATAAATATACAGAACTTTACATACCTTGTTTACTACTCTGATACTATCAGCGCAGTGTTCTGCTTTTTCACTAATGATTTCTAAATCTTTCACCCTTTTTATACTGTTTTAGAGAAGTTTAGGGTAATTAAATAGAAGTATATCAATCTAAGACTATAATGATTAATCCAGGGGGAGATAAAATGTTATTTTTTGTCAGATTGCTAAAATTAAAATGATGACACACCTCCGTAACCACGTGTCTGTGCAAAAACTATTAAAATATTTGTGAAACTATGCTTCGATTGGAAAGATATAATTGTAGGCGCATGCGTCTTTTTGATAAACCGCAAGCTATTTGCACTCGTTTACAAAGTCCTGTCGAATCTTTGTGGTTTCGAAACAGTAGAAAGGAAGTTTCTTATTTCTGCATATTTTAAGGGGAATTTAAAACGAAAGAGAGTGGAAAATAAGTATTTTGAAAAAAAGAGCGGGAAATAGGAATTTGAAAAGACGGAGAGCGAAAAATAAGACTTTAAACCTATTGTACGAGCTGTATTTCCCCACATTTTGTCTGGTCAAAAACAAGTTTTGTTGCGGATAGCACGAAATATAAAAAAGATACACGAAACATCGTGAAATAAGTAGGAGAAGTCATATACAGTAGACGTCCGTTAATTCGAACACGCAAGGGACTAAATTATTTGTTCGAATTAACGAATGTTCGGATTATCGGAAGTTCAGAAAAAACAAGAATTTCAATAAACGTTTAAAGGTTTTATGCTAATACAACTTTTTATAAAAATCTTTTAACGTTGTTTGCTTGGCGATGGGCAAGGCCTCCAAATTCTTTGTAAACTTCATTTTATTGGAAATGCAAATTTAATTGATAAATTGAAAGAAATTTTGCCACCATTGATGCAATAAAAATGAATAAAAATGAAAACGTTTTTTTATTTTCCCATAAGATTTTATATATTGATACACAAAAGTTTGAATTAACGAGCATAATGTATCCTTGGGACTAAAAAATTGTTCGAATTAGCGAAATGTTCGAATTAGCGGAGTTTGAATTAGGCAGCTCAAAATATAAGACTTTATTAAACCAAACCCAAGGGACTTGGCAATTTGTTCGAAATAACGGAAAGTTCGAATTAAGGGGCATTCGAATTAACGGACGTCTACTGTATAATTATCTGTTTTTGTTTATTTTAAACGTTTAATTAAGCAGTGATGTGTCCCGTCCGTCTAAATTAAAATGCATCTACGTATGGCGTCTACAGAATATTACAAACACTTTAAAGACCAATGGCGGTGGTGTGAAACTCTATCGGGTATAATTAAGCAAGCAATAAAATCCATGTTTTCAACTAATATTGCTAGCATAAAATTAGCTATTTTTGATGGCATATAATCAGCAAAATAGCTAGCTAGCTAAGCATAGATAGAAAAATTCTTTCAGACAGATTTTCTAGCTATAGCTAGCTAGCTTTACATATACTACACAGTGTGTGAGATATTCTACTCTGTGGGAAATGTCCCGTCACATAGCTTGTTCTGGCTACAACTGTGCACAAAATTTGTTGTCTCTGGCAATTTTATACCAAAAACCAAGAACCGTAAAGTTTAGCAAAGTCAGCAAAAGAACATAGCTAGCTATAGTTACATATTCTGTAAATAGTACGTTACGTTCCCACTCATGATCAACTTTTTTAACCCTGTCGCTGAGCATACACCAGTACGGCTCAAGTTACAGAAACGGAAATTATTTCAATATATGTATATATATCAGGAAACTTTTTTAACGTCTACAACACCGAAGTGTTTAAAAATTCTGACAAGTGGTTCTCGTGCAATCATCAACACTTACTGAAAATCTTCAAATAAATATATATAGAATAATTTCATGATAAAAAAATATTTTACGTTTTGTAACTTGACCCGAACTGTACACTGATGTCGGCCACCATTCTTGTTCCGTTTAACCTTTTTTAGCATTTTCTGATACATCAGGTCCTAAACAAAATATGTCACTGGTCCATGTAATATTGCGTCCGGAACACACTCCGGTACTTCTAATGCAGAAACCCCAGGAAATGTTTCATCAAGGCGAAGATGAAACCGTTTAATCGATTACCATAAAGCATGTGGGAACTTTGTTTTTTATACGATTCATTATACGATTCAACTGAAAGGGGCATCTAAAATTTTTCGCTTGCGAACCTAGGGGACTCAGTCCCACGCTCCGCAACACTTTCTATATTGATTTCTATTTTCTACTATACAGCGGGAGAAAATCAAATTTTTAAAATTTTTGACAAAAGTGTCACTTTTTTCACTCGATAAGTCAAGTCCCCTCAGTCTCGGTTATCCCATTTTTTTTTCTGCTTACTTTACACTCTGGGAACGAGGTCGCTATTTTTAAGAACACTGTCCCATTCGAAAATATCATTCGAATAAAACTGTGAAAAACAAAACAAACTAAAAATGTTTTTGCGTTGTTCATATGAGCTAAGTTAAGTTAAGTTTGTGTCAGGTTAGGTAACAACAACAGCCCATGCAATACGTCACCAAAGAACAACAAATGATTGGAATTATATAGCATCATCTCAAAATGAATGTCAAAGAAGGTTAGTAGTTTGAACAGAGTTTGATTAGTCTTTGCACAGAGGCAGAGTTAGCTGAAATTTTCGACTCAAGACACAAGCCAGGAAAGATAGCTAGCTTTATAATTTGGTCTACAGCTTTTTATAATTTCTGATAAGTATGAATTAGTTAGATAAATGAATTAAGATTTTTAACGATTTTCTTTCGACTTTTGTGATACGAATAAAACAGTGAAGATAAAAAAAAATCATCTTCACACATTAAAGCATATTAATTAACTTGAACTTTTTCTGTAAAAACAAATCGTCCGAACCTACTTTTTCTTTCTTTGTATCTATTTTACAGATTGCACAACCTAAACAAAAAGATGGCCGTTGTTTTGGGAAAGAATATATAGTCCTCGTAAAATTTTTAAACTGCAACATCAGTTGTTAGGAGAAAAACTTTAAGTTTGTTATTGTAAAAGTTAAACGCATCCTTTTTGTATATTTATTCAGTTTCTTCATAATTTAACTTGGAGAATAAAATATTCAAACTGTGGAAAATAATGATGTTGTTTTTACTGTTTGTACAACAAGAAAAAAGCTCCTGAAAAACAATGTTGTCCGTTACGTTATGCTTTGGTTCGATTCATCCATGTTTTGTTCGATTCATCAAATTTGAAGACACTGCAATGCAGGCCAATAGCCAGAATGCTCTATGAGAGTACACATAACATTGCTCAGTTTTTGATTCTCGTTCTCCGATTTTTCTAGATTTTTTGTCAAACAAACAGAAAAACTCCGGAAGCGGAAAAGTGCGTTTAATTATAGAAATCTATAAGATAGTCTATGCTGCAAAGTGTTTGCTGTTTATACGCTCTGAAAACAAATGCATATGTAAATATCTTTTCCCAGGGCTTATTTTTCGCAATCACTAGGGCCGCGCCAGCCACGCATATATCAAAAAGTAAAAAAGAAGCTCTCGGAACTCGAGAAACCTTTTTTAAGATCTTATTTAAACGGTCTATTGGAGCAGATAAAAGTTCTCTCCATATTTGTTATGGAGTATGATGTAAATATTTCGCTTGCGAACATAGGGACCTGCTCCCGCTCCGCAACCCTTTATATATTTCTCAATTTGATATTCTTATAAAGCATATTCTTATAAAAAAGCGTGTATTACAAGACTATGATTATATAAAGATATAATTATTTATTTTGTCTCTGTTGTCTTTTAAAATTTGTCTCAGTTGCCGTAAAGATTTCGCAGTACTTAATTTTTGTCAAAAATATTATCAATCTCGACAATGTAATAAATTCTTTATTCTCACCGAAATTGTTTGAATGATTCGGTTTCTATTTTTAAAAAGCTGCGACTTTCATTTGTACTGTCCGAAATTTTAAAACTAGAGAAACTCATAAATGGTTTGCAATGGCTTTTCCGTTGTCTATCAATATACACACTTTGAAGCAACTTCCCCGGCTGTACATTCTATTGAGTAGGCTGTGCAATGTGCATCTTAAGTATTATTTTTTATTCTATAGAAATACTGCCAACACGAGTAAGAGTAAGAGTTGTAATAGCTTAATTACCTTCTTTGTCTTACGGCGCCATAATATAGTCGATATATATCTCATTTGAATTTGTATTATCAAGTATTTTGCTTAAATTTTTTGTCAACACCTTGTGCAATTAAAAATGCAAATACTTTAGCGAAAGGAAACCGGGGAACAGTATGTAAATTTAAGGGTCGGTTACTAAAACTTGTTAAAGTATTTCCCCAACTAACATATTTCACGATTATTATTTTTTGCAAAAAATTTTAACTAGACTAAATGTGCTGAGAAGTTTTCCCAACTTTTATTGAAGTGTTCTAATTTTGTTCCTACAGACGATTCAACTAGCTGCTTTCAACACATTGAATGGACTTAGGTAGTCCATTTGATGTATTGCAATAAGATCTGTTTTTAAAAAAAATTTAAAACTTTCTCAGCGAATATGTTTTAAAAATAGCACGTTTATGGCCGCATGACGGTGGCTGTGGCGAAAAGTGAAATGTAAAAAGTAAATAAAAGTTTAGAAAGTCTTGCGTTGTAACAGCTTTTAAAAAAGAAATTATTGTAATTTGTTGAATTTGTTGAATTTGCTAAAACGGGGCGGCATATTAGTAATCTTTTTTTTTTTCGTGACTTAGTTTACTTACAGCATATCTGGGACTTTATGTTACTTGGATCCATACTTTTAAAAACCGCTAATTGCCTGTTGGGCTAGGATGAGCGAAATTTTAAGCAAATGAGATAAAAAATTTCAGGCTTCACGAACAAATTCATTTTTTTTATCATCGTCTGAAAAAAAACTTGTGTTTCCACCACACATCTTTGCAACAGACACACTTTCGATCACAATAAGCAAAACATTTGACATACTTCATTCGGATTGACTGACTAAAATGTGGACGACTCAGAATTGACTCGATTTTGCATGTTGTTACTGCCAACAAAGTTAATTTTGTAAGAGTAACAAAAAAGTTGTTTCCTACAAAAATTAAATTTTTAGGCAACATCATTTAACGAAAATGTCGGTCCTTGCACCTAAAAACGTTGTATTGTGTACCCCGTGGCCAGACAAAACGACAACATAATTAATACTTTTGTAGTATACCCTAGCGCATATTTGTCAATTTTGATAATGTCTTTGGCTATTATTAAACAAAATTCCTTCGCAACGCTTTATTAATTTGTTAAACATTTTTAAGTTTTAATTGCACACTGGGTTTAATTACCTCCTTAATAACAAGAGATTATCAAAAAGTGCGATGTCATGATAAAAAAGCATTTTGTGGTACACTCAAGGAGAATACTGCGCATTAAAAAACAACCTTTCCATTTAAAATCTATATAAAATATAAGTAACTCTGGAAAGGAACCACATATTTTTTACAAACGAAACTTTTGGTCAACATGATTGTACTTTCAAATATAGATGTATTTATTTTATGATATCGAGGAGTATTTTTATCATTTAAACAAATCCTACTAAATCCTAATATAAAAAAAGGACATAAATAGCATTTTGTAATGGTTGTTCGCATCTTACTACAGTATACTCTCGTTAAGTCGGGACACTCAAAGGACGGACGGAAAATGTACTATTATCGGGCGTCCTACTTAACCGAATCTCCTCATCAGTAGGATTTTCATCAAATAGCTCAATTTGTCCCAGTTATTGAGAGATTTTTTGAGAGACTTAGAGAGATCATAGAGGCATTCGTAAATTTATAATCAAAATATGGTGATAAGTAATTGTGTTTAATTTTTTTCTTTCTATATCTCTTCAACCCAAGAAAATAAAGACACAAGACTAAAGTTATATGGATCCTAAACGGAGAAAAAGTCAGTTAATTTAGTCGGTTTAGATTGAGTTAGTACTTCTTTCTCAATAATTTTTGAAGCCTTAGTTTTCAAAACAGGGGCTGACACAGGGAAGTTCTGTGCCCTTGCATTTACGAGCCATTTGTAGCAAGCTTTGTTGAGGTGTTCGTACGTAGATGTTCTGAATCTATGCCTTTTTTCGTTGATAAATTTGAATCAACAGACTCGTAGATTTGTTTCTACTTTCTCAGCCATAAATTCCTGCACATAAATGCGAAATTAGCGCTCGAGAAAGAAACACAATTATTTATGAAATTATTCACGGTATAACGTTTTTTAAGCCAATCGGCTACTTTGGAATGTAAACCAAAATCATAAACTTTTTAATAGAGTAAGGCGAAATAAACTCTATTTAAAAACTAAAGCAAACTTTATTTAAGAACTTTGCATGTGGAAATCACTTAAAACCTATATAGCTAGCTACGACAAAGATAATTAACCTACACTGTTATTGAAGACGTTAGAAAACTTAACGAAAATTTTAAGATTGGTGACTTTTAAAATGTCAACGTTTTTCTAAAGAAATGTATCAATGGACAGTAGTTAGAAGATAAACGCTAAAAAATTAGGCAAATAAAAAAAATTCACCACGAAATTGACTGAAAATTGCTCTTCTCGATCCAATATACATTTGTGCTAAAGACCATCCAAAGATTACGCTACTTTTTAATTGATCCATTAAATATCGCTTTGCTTTGAAGTCTACGCGATACTCACCTATATGGTAGTCCTGGGTTGTCTGCCGTATAGTCTGCACTAGTTGTCCACACCAGAGAAATACACCAATGAAATTCTTGCCCAGCCAGATGCGCAGCTTACTCCAGCAGAACTGGTGTAAATAGTGAAGCCAGCTCCGACACTGAAAATCAAATATTTTGCAGGACACAAAAGTGGCGACTTGAATTTTTTGACAGAAACAAGACCATCCAACCCGGGCGCGGATTGGCGGTGACTTTGAAAACCAGTTTCATACACCGAACAGGTGCGCACTGGTGTCATCCTGATATGTTCAGACTTCGTGCGTAAAATTCCGAAAAAGAAACAGGCTTACAGAAATATGTCTTGCCTTTTTCAAGACGAATTTTTACTGTTGTATTTACATCAGTATATTGTGTTATAGATTTTTTGTTCAATTTTATTTGGAAGTTTTCTAAATACTTTGTTATGTGATACTATTGTTTTTGTATAAGGCGTTGCTTAATGATAACAAAAAAGTAAAGACGGTGTTTTCACCTTGCAACTACTGTTAATTATTTTCTGATTGAAATCAGGTTTAGTACAGACGGCATTAGAGTAAGAAGCTGTGAAAGCAATATTTGTCAGGTTTACAATGTAGGTTGGCATAAACAAGGTTGCTTTAGCTTTTATGACTAATTTATCATAGTCTAGAAATAATTATCTAGCCAATCCGTCCACAATTGCCTCCCAAGAACTTTTATAAACACTTCTAGCCTTAGAAACTAATCTCCTAAGTTGAAAAAGGAAAGCAAGGGAGATATTTACTTATTTATTAAAAAAAGTCAAAATTTTGCTTTCAGGCCTAAGCAATGGAATAACAGTTCCATTGTTAGGAAAAACATTTTATAACACCATTTTTAAAACCAACTTTAGAATATATTTAGAAAATGAAATTGCAGGGTGATTTTTATTTAGTGAAGTTATCAATCAAATAAAAGAACGAATGACAAAATAAGCGCCCAGTTGGGATAAACACTGATTGGGTCAAACTTTGATGTAAAGTAACGTTTTGCAACAGTATTTATTTTAAATGTAAATTCGATGTAGTAGGTAACGAGAAATTAGAGTTCGACATTTCTTACTTTCTTACTTTGTTATTACTATTGGTAATTTGTTATTTATCATTTTTGTTAACTTAACCCCGAGACTTCGGTTCATGTAGATGTACTGTCAAATATCTGGTAAAAACAGTCCCACAGTTGGAGCGCCATAACGCCTAAGGACTATAATTTTGTTCAGAATATGACAAGACAAATAATTTCAAAGTTTGCTGCCACAAGTGCGCAGGTCTTTCTTTCTATATTAAATCTACGCATTTTGAACTTGTTAAGATGTTTCGAATATATTTGAGACGTAAGTTATTTGGTTAAGTTCAAACTTTTAAAATGTGTTAATTCTTGCTAACAAGCTTGTCCACTTTCCACGAAGGCTTCCTACATTTTTCGACAAAAACGTATATTTTCAAAACGGGTGTTTATTGTCTAGGTTACTTCTCTAAATGTTAATAAGCATCCAAGTGACCATACAAGCGCACAGTCCGATTTATGGTAATCATTGTTTTAAGCTTTTCTTTCCCTTTCATAATAACGACAATAACACGAAACTACCTTGTCTGCTTGTGCTGAATTACACATCACATGTTTTTTATATAAGAAATTGAAATTCCAAAAATGAGGCTTAGGGATGCTTATCAAAAGTACTTTTTCAGGCTCCAAATATGCTAAGGTTATGCTTAATGGCAAAAAGATTTATTGGAATATGCTTATGAAAAACACATGATAAGGCTCGAAATATGCTTATTTGAAAAAAAATAATGCATTTAAATTTTGAACATCAGTAATTACAACTTAAATTTCACTACATATTGGTTATTCAGACATAAAACTGTTCACGAAACAAAAATATAAAAAACTTCACAACATTTTCTTAGGCTTCACATAATGCGTAACTTAAAAAATAACTAAGTTAAGGTTGCGGATGCTTAATTCATTTGTGGTTAAACGGTTTATCATTCAAAAATGAGAAAACTTTAATAATAATATGACATGTCTTTCGCTGGAGCAAATCTGTGAATGTTTCAAATGGTGCAACCATTTAAAGCGGAAATGCAGTTTCTTTTGTGCTCCGCCAGATATATAATATTATGTTCTGGCACAAGCACCATTAAATGGTTTAAAAAGAAAGTTTTTTTTATCAAAAATCGACCTCGCGGTCTTTTATACACAGCAACAAGCAGTCCATTTAAGCTAATGATGTATTGTCAATTTATTTTTACTATTCTATGATTATCAATCGATATGGTCGGACAAACTTTACGAACAGCCATCAATAAAGTGATCGACGCGAGATTGTAAAAGGCCCCAAATGACGCGGAAATATGCATTCAGGCGTGCGACTAAAAGCGAGAAAGTGAGGCCTTGTTTACACACCCGTAACCTTGGAGCGGAAGTAGCTGCTGCTTTGGTGCCAAGAAAAAGTTTTCTAACACTGAAGGTTTTTCGTATCCATCACAGCAATGTTAAACAGTTCACTCTGAAAAACATTGTTTATTTGTCCTGGCTGGCTGTGTTTGAAGGAATTAGAAATAAATAAGAGACGTAAGAATTAACATAATCAGCGAACTAAATTCTGTGCTCTTTGTATGAACTTCAGTATGAAAAGATCAGTATTTAGCTGTATCTGTTTATTCGGTTATAAGAATATACAATAACAGAAGCAAAAACGCTATTGGTAAAATGAAATCAAAAGAAATGTTCTTGTTTATTTTTCTGAAAATGGGCCCCTGATGAATCGTCGCGGATAATAAAATCTTCGTCGTCAGCCGGAAGATCTTCTGCGTCGGCGGGAAGATCTTCTGCGTCGGCCATAATATCTTGGTCAGCGAGATCTTCGTCTGCGAGAAGATCTTCGTCGGCGAGACCAGGCCACGGGATCTAAAAGATCATTAAATTAAATATTTATATAAAAAAAATATGTTTTAAACGTGTTAGGAGGAAGAAGAGTTTTACCTCGTTCCTCGCTATCTTTTTCTTCGACAGCGCTCTGGCTCTTTTCAACATCATTTCCTTCTTCGTCTTCTGCACAAAAAGTAAATGGATAACAAATTTATTTTCTATTAAGCACTAAGTTAGTAAAGAAACTGAATATTAAAAGCAATACAAACCATCGTTTATTTCTTCTGGGTCACTGTCTTCGACTTCACCATCGTCATACCCTTCGGCTAAATCCTCTTTTTCTTCGTCTTCTGAAAGGTCTAATTCGGAAGCATCATCGACAGCATCTTCTTGAACTTCTATTTCTTGCTCTAGAAAATTAGCCTGTTTGTTAACCTTTAACATATATTGTGAAAGATTTGTTTAACTATTTTATAGAAAATCAAGTTAAAACACAAAAAATCGGAAATGTACCTGCACATAACACGGCAACGAATCCGAAAAGCAGCACCAAGTGAATTAACTTCATCTAAGGATGGGACAGGAATGCGTTAAAATGGATAATTCCTAATCATGCATCTTGTTACATTAAGTGTCCGATACAAGAAAGTTTTACGCAGAATTCAACAGGAAAACAAAGAAAAATAGTTTATTACTACGACAGAAAAAAACGAGATGCTCTCATGCGCTCTTAATATAAATATACAGAACTCTACATACCTTGTTTACTACTCTGATACTATCAGCGCAGTGTTCTGCTTTTTCACTAATGATTTCTAAATCTTTCACCCTTTTTATACTGTTTTAGAGAAGTTTAGGGTAATTAAATAGAAGTATATCAATCTAAGACTATAATGATTAATCCAGGGGGAAATAAAATGTTATTTTTTGTCAGATTGCTAAAATTAAAATGATGACACACCTCCGTGACCACGTGTCTGTGCAAAAACTATTAAAATATTTGTGAAACTAACTATGCTTCGATTGGAAAGATATAATTGTAGGCGCATGCGTCTTTGTGATAAACCGCAAGCTATTTGCACTCGTTTACAAAGTCCTGTCGGCTCTTTGTGGTTTCGAAACAGTAGAAAGGAAGTTTCTTATTTCTGCATATTTTAAGGGGAATTTAAAACGAAAGAGAGTGGAAAATAAGTATTTTGAAAAAAAGAGGGGAAATAGGAATTTGAAAAGACGGAGAGCGAAAAATAAGACTTTAAACCTATTGTACGAGATGTATTTCCCGATATTGTCTGGTCAGAAACAAGTTTTGTTGCGGATCGCACGATAGATAAAAAAGATACACGAAACATCGTGAAATAAGTAGAAGAAGTCATATATAATTATCTGTTTTTGTTTATTTTATACGCCATGTTTGCATGGACTTCATTGCTTGCTTAATTATACCCGATAGAGTTTCACACCACCGTCATTGGTCTTTAAATTGTTTGTAATATTCTGTAGACGCCATACCTAGATGTATTTTAATTTAGACGGACGGAACATAGCACTGCTGTTTCTTTGTGTCAGCAAATCTGTTAGTAGTGGTAGCAGAACTTAGACATTACCTTAATTTCTGGCAACATGATATGAAAAGTAATGCGCTGGTTTTCGTACAGACAACTACAAAATAAAAATGGAATGTCATGTTTGCCAAAATAAGAACAACAAGGCTAAGTTGAAAAACTTCCTTCAATTACGCAAAGGCAGTGTCATTAAGATTTCGGATAACATCCGAGATCTTATTAAAACGGGCGGTCTTTTCTTCTCCTCCTTCTTCTTCTTCTTCTTCTTCTTCGACCGATTTTTTAACCGATTGCCGTAACGTCACGACTTTTAAAGTCCGATCCGACCCCGCGACCCAGCGCTACTCCGGCTGTGTGCGTATCTTAATATTCGTTAAATTGGGAAAAGAATGAAGACTGCGTTACGAATTTGATCACAAATATTGTTATAGACTGTTATTTTAATATTATTTGATGAGCTATGCTAGATACTCCTTCAAATTTTCGTTTCCAGTTATGTTTTTAACGAGGCGGATTTTGTTCAACTAAACCGAGCTCTAGGGGTTAAGGTACGAGTCGTTTCTTTCGAGAGACCGAGTTCAAGGACGCTATATTTGTTATACTCTGGCTTCTTCACCAAGCTGCGAATCAAAAACATTTTGAAGAAAAGAAAGAGGAATATTTGGTTGGGTTAGTATAATTATTTAACTGCCTAAATTTCAGTTCTATCAACGTTTAAGATATATGAAAATATCATTACGTTTTCTAGCCATGTGTAAATCTGAAACAAACCAGTTTCAAGATTTTAGCTAGCTAACGTAGATTTCAAGGCAGCATCCCGCTGAAGCCAGCTAGCTGTAGCTAGCCTTATTTATTCTTATTATTTTAAAGTTTGGTATATTATTATTTATTAGCGACACCAAAACTTACTCCGCAACATAGAATTGCTGAGTGATTTTTTTTAGCTGGACAGGGTAACGACAGGCTGTTTTCCCGTGTTCTTAATTTAAACCGAAGTTGCAATAAAGTTTTTTCGAAAAGGGTATTACGCCTAACGCATTGACGACACAGTTTACCTGTACTAAGTGCTTAGTCCAATGTTAATGATGGCTGTTTCCTGAGCTTCTGTTTATCTGAAGTTACGATAAAGTTTTTTTTCAAAAAAGGGTATTATGTCTATATGGAAATGTGACATTGTTTGCCTGTAATAATCCTCAGCCCGGAGAAATATTTATTTTTGAACTTTTAGCGGGAACGTTTGCAAGTTCAAGATAATACCATGGGATAATACCTATTTATTTCAAATAACGGAACAACATTGTAGAAGTTCTGTACAAAACAGGCTACTGGCGACCTAAGTATAGGGAACAAAATTACACACGAACAAGAATCCGAAATCTTTTAGCCTGCAAGGGCTTTTCATTATCAATTTAATTGAGTTGGAGCTGCTTCAATTCTGAACTGCTTTTTTGCACAAAATGATAAAAGCAGATTTAATTTCAATTTCTCACTTTCATCATTATAATGATGAAATAGCGGTTCAAAGTTAAAATATACAATACACGCGTCTTTTATCAATATCAAACATATCAAACTTCTAACCAAGACGATCATTATTCTTATTTCGCAATTTTTCTCAGCAATAGACCTTTTGTTTCTTAACCTTTATTCTCAATTTGATATTCTTATAAAGCATATTCTTATCAAAAAGGGTGTATTACAAGACTATGATTATATAAAGATATAATTATTTATTTTGTCTCTGTTGTCTTTTAAAATTTGTCTCAGTGGCGTAAAGATATCTGCAGTCCTTAATTTTTGTCATAAATATTATCAAACTCGACAATGTAATAAATTCTTTATTCTCACCGAAATTGTTTGAATGATTCGGTTTCTATTTTTAAAAAGCTGCGACTTTCATTTGCACTGTCCGAAATTTTAAAACTAGAAAAACTCATAAATGGTTTGCAATGGTTTTTCCATTGTCTATCAATATACACACTTTAAAGCAACTTCCCCGGCTGTACATTCTATTGAGTAGGCTGTGCAATGTGCATCTTAAGTATTATTTTTTATTCTATAGAAATACTGTCAACACGACTTTATGAGTAACAAGAGTAAGAGTTGTAATAGCTTAATTACCTTCTTTGTCTTACGCGCCATAATATAGTTGATATATATCTCATTTGAATTTGTATTATGAAGTATTTTGCTTATATATTTTGTCAACGCCATGTGCAATAAAATGCAAATACCTTAGTGAGAAGAAGCGGGGGAATAGTAAGTAATTTTAAGAGTCAAAAATTTTTTAAAACTTTCTCAGCGAATATGTTTTAAAAATAGCACGTTTATGGCCGCATGACGGTGGCTGTGGCGAAAAGTGAAATGTAAAAAGTAAATAAAAGTTTAGAAAGTTTTGCGTTGTAACAGCTCTTGTTTTTTTAAAAAAATAATTATTGTAATTTGGTGAATTTGCTAAAACGGGGCTGCATATTAGTAATCTTTTTTTTTTCGTGACTTAGCTTACTTGTCAAGCTTACAGCATATCTGGGACTTTATGTTACTTGGATCCATGCTTTTGAAAACCGCTAATTGCCTGTTGGCCTAGCATGAGCGAAATTTGAAACCAACGAGATAAAATTTTCAGGCTTTACAAACAAATTCGTTTTTTTATCATCGTCTGAAACATTGTTACCACCATACATCTGTGCCACAGACAAACTTTCGATCACAACAAGCAAAACATTTGACATACTTCATTCGGATTGACTGACTAAAATGTGGAGGACTCAGAATTGACTCGATTTTGCATGTTGTTACTGCCAACAAAGTTAATTTTGTAAGAGTAACAAAAAAGTTGTTTCCTACAAAAATTAAATTTTTAGGCAACATCATTTAACGAAAATGTCGGTCCTTGCACCTAAAAACGTTGTATTGTGTACCCCGTGGCCAGACAAAACGACAACATAATTAATACTTTTGTAGTAAACCCTAGCGCATATTTGTCAATTTTGATAATGTCTTTGGCTATTATTAAACAAACTTCCTTCGCAACGCTTTATTAATTTGTTAAACATTTTTTTAAGTTTTAATTGCACACTGGGTTTAATTACCTCCTTAATAACAAGAGATTATCAAAAAGTGCGATGTCATGATAAAAAAGCATTTTGTGGTACACTCAAGGAGAATACTGCGCATTAAAAAACAACCTTTCCATTTAAAATCTATATAAAATATAAGTAACTTTGGAAAGGAACCACATATTTTTTACAAACGAAACTTTTGGTCAACATGATTGTACTTTCAAATATAGATGTATTTATTTTATGATATCGAGGAGTATTTTTATCATTTAAACAAATCCTACTAAATCCTAATTTAAAAAAAGGACATAAATAGCATTTTGTAATGGTTGTTCGCATCTTACTACAGTATACTCTCGTTAAGTCGGGACACTCAAAGGACGGACGGAAAATGTACTATTATCGGGCGTCCTACTTAACCGAATCTCCTCATCAGTAGGATTTTCATCAAATAGCTCAATTTTTCCCAGTTATTGAGAGATTTTTTGAGAGACTTAGAGAGATCATAGAGGCATTCGTAAATTTATAATCAAAATATGGTGATAAGTAATTGTGTTTAATTTTTTTCTTTCTATATCTCTTCAAACCAAGAAAATAAAGACACAAGACTAAAGTTAGATGGATCCTAAACGGAGAAAAAGTCAGTTAATTTAGTCGGTTTAGATTGAGTTAGTACTTCTTTCTCAATAATTTTTGAAGCCTTAGTTTTCAAAACAGGGGCTGACACAGGGAAGTTCTGTGCCCTTGCAATTACGAGCCTTTTGTAGCAAGCTTTGTTGAGGTGTTCGTACGTAGATGTTCTGAATCTATGCCTTTTTTCGTTGATAAATTTGAATCAACAGACTCGTAGATTTGTTTCTTCTTTCTCAGCCATAAATTCCTGCACATAAATGCGAAATTAGCGCTTGAGAAAGAAACACAATTATTTATGAAATTATTCACGGTTTATCCGCTATAACGTTTTTAAGCCAATCGGCTACTTTGGAATGTAAACCAAAATCATAAACTTTTTAATAGAGTAAGGCGAAATAAACTCTATTTAAAAACTAAAGCAAACTTTATTTAAGAACTTTGCATGTGGAAATCACTTAAAACCTATACAGCTAACTACGACAAAGATAATTAACCCACACTGTTATTGAAGACGTTAGAAAACTTAACGAAAATTTTAAGATTGGTGACTTTTAAAATGTCAACGTTTTTCTAAAGAAATGTATAAATGGACAGTAGTTAGAAGATAAACGCTAAAAAATTAGGCAAATAAAAAAAATTCACCACGAAATTGACTGAAAATTGCTCTTCTCGATCCAATATACATTTGTGCTAAAGACCATCCAAAGATTACGCTACTTTTTAATTGATCCATTAAATATCGCTTTGCTTTGAAGTCTACGCGATGCTCACCTATATGGTAGTCCTGGGTTGTCTGCCGTATAGTCTGCACTAGTTGTCCACACCAGAGAAATACACCAATGAAATTCTTGCCCAGCCAGATGCGCAGCTTACTCCAGCAGAACTGGTGTAAATAGTGAAGCCAGCTCCGACACTGAAAATCAAATATTTTGCAGGACACAAAAGTGGCGACTTGAATTTTTTGACAGAAACAATACCATCCAACCCGGGCGCGGATTGGCGGGGACTTTGAAAACCAGTTTCATACACCGAACAGGTGCGCACTGGTGTCATCCTGATATGTTCAGACTTCGTGCGTAAAATTCCGAAAAAGAAACAGGCTTACAGAAATATGTCTTGCCTTTTTCAAGACGAATTTTTACTGTTGTATTTACATCAGTGTATTGTGTTATAGATTTTTTGTTCAATTTTATTTGGAAGTTTTCTAAATACTTTGTTATGTGATAGTATTGTTTTTGTATAAGGCGTTGCTTAATGATAACAAAAAAGTAAAGACGGTGTTTTCACCTTGCAACCACTGTTAATTATTTTCTGATTGAAATCAGGTTTAGTACAGACGGCATTAGAGTAAGAAGCTGTGAAAGCAATATTTGTCAGGTTTACAATGTAGGTTGGCATAAACAAGGTTGCTTTAGCTTTTATGACTAATTTATCATAGTCTAGAAATAATTATCTAGCCAATCCGTCCACAATTGCCTCCCAAGAACTTTTATAAACACTTCTAGCCTTAGAAACTAATCTCCTGAGTTGAATAAGGAAAGCAAGGGAGATATTTACTTATTTATTAAAAAAGTCAAAATTTTGCTTTCAGGCCTAAGCAATGGAATAACAGTTCCATTGTTAGGAAAAACATTTTATAACACCATTTTTAAAACCAACTTTAGAATATATTTAGAAAATGAAATTGCAGGGTGATTTTTATTTAGTGAAGTTATCAATCAAATAAAAGAACGAATGACAAAATAAGCGCCCAGTTGGGATAAACACTGATTGGGTCAAACTTTGATGTAAAGTAACGTTTTGCAACAGTATTTATTTTAAATGTAAATTCGATGTAGTAGGTAACGAGAAATTAGAGTTCGACATTTCTTACTTTCTTACTTTGTTATTACTATTGGTAATTTGTTATTTATCATTTTTGTTAACTTAACCCCGAGACTTCGGTTCATGTAGATGTACTGTCAAATATCTGGTAAAAACAGTCCCACAGTTGGAGCGCCATAACGCCTAAGGACTATAATTTTGTTCAGAATATGACAAGACAAATAATTTCAAAGTTTGCTGCCACAAGTGCGCAGGTCTTTCTTTCTATATTAAATCTACGCATTTTGAACTTGTTAAGATGTTTCGAATATATTTGAGACGTAAGTTATTTGGTTAAGTTCAAACTTTTAAAATGTGTTCATTCTCGCTAACAAGCTTGTCCACTTTCCACGAAGGCTTCCTACATTTTTCGACAAAAACGTATATTTTCAAAACGGGTGTTTATTGTCTAGGTTACTTCTCTAAATGTTAATAAGCATCCAAGTGACCATACAAGCGCACAGTCCGATTTATGGTAATCATTGTTTTAAGCTTTTTTTTCCCTTTCATAATAACGACAATAACACGAAACTACCTTGTCTGCTTGTGCTGAATTACACATCACATGTTTTTTATATAAGAAATTGAAATTCCAAAAATGAGGCTTAAGGATGCTTATCAAAAGTACTTTTTCAGGCTCCAAATATGCTAAGGTTATGCTTAATGGCAAAAAGATTTATTGGAATATGCTTATGAAAAACACATGATAAGGCTCGAAATATGCTTATTTGAAAAAAAATATTGCATTTAAATTTTGAACATCAGTAATTACAACTTAAATTTCACTACATATTGGTTATTCAGACATAAAACTGTTCACGAAACAAAAATATAAAAAACTTCACAACATTTTCTTAGGCTTCACATAATGCGTAACTTAAAAAATAACTAAAGTTAAGGTTGCGGATGCTTAATTCATTTGTGGTTAAACGGTTTATCATTCAAAAATGAGAAAACTTTAATAATAATATGACATGTCTTTCGCTGGAGCAAATCTGTGAATGTTTCAAATGGTGCAACCATTTAAAGGGGAAATGCAGTTTCTTTTGTGCTCCGCCAGATATATAATATTATGTTCTGGCACAGGCACCATTAAATGGTTTAAAAAGAAAGTTTTTTTATCAAAAATCGACCTCGCGGTCTTTTATACACAGCAACATGCTTATCAAAAGTACTTTTTCAGGCTCCAAATATGCTAAGGTTATGCTTAATGGCAAAAAGATTTATTGGAATATGCTTATGAAAAACACATGATAAGGCTCGAAATATGCTTATTTGAAAAAAAATATTGCATTTAAATTTTGAACATCAGTAATTACAACTTAAATTTCACTACATATTGGTTATTCAGACATAAAACTGTTCACGAAACAAAAATATAAAAAACTTCACAACATTTTCTTAGGCTTCACATAATGCGTAACTTAAAAAATAACTAAAGTTAAGGTTGCGGATGCTTAATTCATTTGTGGTTAAACGGTTTATCATTCAAAAATGAGAAAACTTTAATAATAATATGACATGTCTTTCGCTGGAGCAAATCTGTGAATGTTTCAAATGGTGCAACCATTTAAAGCGGAAATGCAGTTTCTTTTGTGCTCCGCAAGATATATAATATTATGTTCTGGCACAGGCACCATTAAATGGTTTAAAAAGAAAGTTTTTTTTATCAAAAATCGACCTCGCGGTCTTTTATACACAGCAACAAGCAGTCCATTTAAGCTAATGATGTATTGTCAATTTATTTTTACTATTCTATGATTATCAATCGATATGGTCGGACAAACTTTACGAACAGCCATCAATAAAGTGATCGACGCGAGATTGTAAAAGGCCCCAAATGACGCGGAAATATGCATTCAGGCGTGCGACTAAAAGCGAGAAAGTGAGGCCTTGTTTACACACCCGTAACCTTGGAGCGGAAGTAGCTGCTGCTTTGGTGCCAAGAAAAAGTTTTCTAACACTGAAGGTTTTTCGTATCCATCACAGCAATGTTAAACAGTTCACTCTGAAAAACATTGTTTATTTGTCCTGGCTGGCTGTGTTTGAAGGAATTAGAAATAAATAAGAGACGTAAGAATTAACATAATCAGCGAACTAAATTCTGTGCTCTTTGTATGAACTTCAGTATGAAAAGATCAGTATTTAGCTGTATCTGTTTATTCGGTTATAAGAATATACAATAACAGAAGCAAAAACGCTATTGGTAAAATGAAATCAAAAGAAATGTTCTTGTTTATTTTTCTGAAAATGGGCCCCTGATGAATCGTCGCGGATAATAAAATCTTCGTCGTCGGCCGGAAGATCTTCTGCGTCGGCGGGAAGATCTTCTGCGTCGGCCATAATATCTTGGTCAGCGAGATCTTCGTCTGCGAGAAGATCTTCGTCGGCGAGACCAGGCCACGGGATCTAAAAGATCATTAAATTAAATATTTATATAAAAAAAAATATGTTTTAAACGTGTTAGGAGGAAGAAGAGTTTTACCTCGTTCCTCGCTATCTTTTTCTTCGACAGCGCTCTGGTTCTTTTCAACATCATTTCCTTCTTCGTCTTCTGCACAAAAAGTAAATGGATAACAAATTTATTTTCTATTAAGCACTAAGTTAGTAAAGAAACTGAATATTAAAAGCAATACAAACCATCGTTTATTTCTTCTGGGTCACTGTCTTCGACTTCACCATCGTCATACCCTTCGGCTAAATCCTCTTTTTCTTCGTCTTCTGAAAGGTCTAATTCGGAAGCATCATCGACAGCATCCTCTTGAACTTTTATTTCTTGCTCTAGAAAATTAGCCTGTTTGTTAACCTTTAACATATATTGTGAAAGATTTGTTTTAACTATTTTATAGAAAATCAAGTTAAAACACAAAAAATCGGAAATGTACCTGCACATAGAACGGCAACGAATCCGAAAAGCAGCACCAAGTGAATTAACTTCATCTAAGGATGGGACAGGAATGCGTTAAAATGGATAATTCATAACCATGCATCTTGTTACATTAAGTGTCCGATACAAGAAAGTTGTACGCAGAATTCAACAGGAAAACAAAGAAAAATAGTTTATTACTACGACAGAAAAAAACGAGATGCTCTCATGCGCTCTTAATATAAATATACAGAACTCTACATACCTTGTTTACTACTCTGATACTATCAGCGCAGTGTTCTGCTTTTTCACTAATGATTTCTAAATCTTTCACCCTTTTTATACTGTTTTAGAGAAGTTTAGGGTAATTAAATAGAAGTATATCAATCTAAGACTATAATGATTAATCCAGGGGGAGATAAAATGTTATTTTTTGTCAGATTGCTAAAATTAAAATGATGACACACCTCCGTGACCACGTGTCTGTGCAAAAACTATTAAAATATTTGTGAAACTAACTATGCTTCGATTGGAAAGATATAATTGTAGGCGCATGCGTCTTTGTGATAAACCGCAAGCTATTTGCACTCGTTTACAAAGTCCTGTCGGCTCTTTGTGGTTTCGAAACAGTAGAAAGGAAGTTTCTTATTTCTGCATATTTTAAGGGGAATTTAAAACGAAAGAGAGTGGAAAATAAGTATTTTGAAAAAAAGAGGGGAAATAGGAATTTGAAAAGACGGAGAGCGAAAAATAAGACTTTAAACCTATTGTACGAGATGTATTTCCCGATATTGTCTGGTCAGAAACAAGTTTTGTTGCGGATCGCACGATAGATAAAAAAGATACACGAAACATCGTGAAATAAGTAGAAGAAGTCATATATAATTATCTGTTTTTGTTTATTTTATACGCCATGTTTGCATGGACTTCATTGCTTGCTTAATTATACCCGATAGAGTTTCACACCACCGTCATTGGTCTTTAAAGTGTTGGTAATATTCTGTAGACGCCATACCTAGATGTATTTTAATTTAGACGGACGGAACATAGCACTGCTGTTTCTTTGTGTCAGCAAATCTGTTAGTAGTGGTAGCAGAACTTAGACATTACCTTAATTTCTGGCAACATGATATGAAAAGTAATGCGCTGGTTTTCGTACAGACAACTACAAAATAAAAATGGAATGTCATGTTTGCCAAAATAAGAACAACAAGGCTAAGTTGAAAAACTTCCTTCAATTACGCAAAGGCAGTGTCATTAAGATTTCGGATAACATCCGAGATCTTATTAAAACGGGCGGTCTTTTCTTCTCCTCCTTCTTCTTCTTCTTCTTCTTCTTCGACCGATTTTTTAACCGATTGCCGTAACGTCACGACTTTTAAAGTCCGATCCGACCCCGCGACCCAGCGCTACTCCGGCTGTGTGCGTATCTTAATATTCGTTAAATTGGGAAAAGAATGAAGACTGCGTTACGAATTTGATCACAAATATTGTTATAGACTGTTATTTTAATATTATTTGATGAGCTATGCTAGATACTCCTTCAAATTTTCGTTTCCAGTTATGTTTTTAACGAGGCGGATTTTGTTCAACTAAACCGAGCTCTAGGGGTTAAGGTACGAGTCGTTTCTTTCGAGAGACCGAGTTCAAGGACGCTATATTTGTTATACTCTGGCTTCTTCACCAAGCTGCGAATCAAAAACATTTTGAAGAAAAGAAAGAGGAATATTTGGTTGGGTTAGTATAATTATTTAACTGCCTAAATTTCAGTTCTATCAACGTTTAAGATATATGAAAATATCATCACGTTTTCTAGCCATGTGTAAATCTGAAACAAACCAGTTTCAAGATTTTAGCTAGCTAACGTAGATTTCAAGGCAGCATCCCGCTGAAGCCAGCTAGCTGTAGCTAGCCTTATTTATTCTTATTATTTTAAAGTTTGGTATATTATTATTTATTAGCGACACCTTTTATTAGTGTCATGAAAACTTACTCCGCAACATAGAATTGCTGAGTGATTTTTTTAGCTGAACAGGGTAACGACAGGCTGTTTTCCCGTGTTCTTAATTTAAACCGAAGTTGCAATAAAGTTTTTTCGAAAAGGGTATTACGCCTAACGCATTGACGACACAGTTTACCTGTACTAAGTGCTTAGTCCAATGTTAATGATGGCTGTTTCCTGAGTTTCTGTTTATCTGAAGTTACGATAAAGTTTTTTTTCAAAAAAGGGTATTATGTCTATATGGAAATGTGACATTGTTTGCCTGTAATGATCCTCAGCCCGGAGAAATATTTATTTTTGAACTTTTAGCGGGAACGTTTGCAAGTTCAAGATAATACCATGGGATAATACCTATTTATTTCAAATAACGGAACAACATTGTAGAAATTCTGTACAAAACAGGCTACTGGCGACCTAGGTATAGGGAACAAAATTACACACGAACAAGAATCCGAAATCTTTTAGCCTGCAAGGGCTTTTCATTATCAATTTAATTGAGTTGGAGCTGCTTCAATTCTGAACTGCTTTTTTGCACAAAATGATAAAAGAGATTTAATTTCAATTTCTCACTTTCATCATTATAATGATGGAATAGCGGTTTAAAGTTAAAATATACAATACACGCGTCTTTTATCAATATCAAACATATCAAACTTCTAACCAAGACGATCATTATTCTTATTTCGCAATTTTTCTCAGCAATAGACCTTAAGTTTCTTAACCTTTATTCTCAATTTGATATTCTTATAAAGCATATTCTTATCAAAAAGGGTGTATTACAAGACTATGATTATATAAAGATATAATTATTTATTTTGTCTCTGTTGTCTTTTAAAATTTGTCTCAGTGGCGTAAAGATATCTGCAGTCCTTAATTTTTGTCATAAATATTATCAAACTCGACAATGTAATAAATTCTTTATTCTCACCGAAATTGTTTGAATGATTCGGTTTCTATTTTTAAAAAGCTGCGACTTTCATTTGCACTGTCCGAAATTTTAAAACTAGAAAAACTCATAAATGGTTTGCAATGGCTTTTCCATTGTCTATCAATATACACACTTTAAAGCAACTTCCCCGGCTGTACATTCTATTGAGTAGGCTGTGCAATGTGCATCTTAAGTATTATTTTTTATTCTATAGAAATACTGTCAACACGACTTTATGAGTAACAAGAGTAAGAGTTGTAATAGCTTAATTACCTTCTTTGTCTTACGCGCCATAATATAGTTGATATATATCTCATTTGAATTTGTATTATGAAGTATTTTGCTTAAATATTTTGTCAACGCCATGTGCAATAAAATGCAAATACCTTAGTGAGAAGAAGCGGGGGAATAGTAAGTAATTTTAAGAGTCAAAAAATTTTTAAAACTTTCTCAGCGAATATGTTTTAAAAATAGCACGTTTATGGCCGCATGACGGTGGCTGTGGCGAAAAGTGAAATGTAAAAAGTAAATAAAAGTTTAGAAAGTTTTGCGTTGTAACAGCTCTTGTTTTTTTAAAAAAAATAATTATTGTAATTTGGTGAATTTGCTAAAACGGGGCTGCATATTAGTAATCTTTTTTTTTTCGTGACTTAGCTTACTTGTCAAGTTTACAGCATATCTGGGACTTTATGTTACTTGGATCCATGCTTTTGAAAACCGCTAATTGCCTGTTGGCCTAGCATGAGCGAAATTTGAAACCAACGAGATAAAATTTTCAGGCTTTACAAACAAATTCGTTTTTTTATCATCGTCTGAAACATTGTTACCACCATACATCTGTGCCACAGACAAACTTTCGATCACAACAAGCAAAACATTTGACATACTTCATTCGGATTGACTGACTAAAATGTGGAGGACTCAGAATTGACTCGATTTTGCATGTTGTTACTGCCAACAAAGTTAATTTTGTAAGAGTAACAAAAAACGTTGTTTCCTACAAAAATTAAATTTTTAGGCAACATCATTTAACGAAAATGTCGGTCCTTGCACCTAAAAACGTTGTATTGTGTACCCCGTGGCCAGACAAAACGACAACATAATTAATAC
The DNA here is from genome assembly GCA_030067915.1 of Hydractinia echinata. NCBI lineage: Eukaryota > Metazoa > Cnidaria > Hydrozoa > Anthoathecata > Hydractiniidae > Hydractinia > Hydractinia echinata. The sequence continues at coordinate 1,715,527 of JASGCC010000012.1, read as the reverse complement.
TTTTGTAGTAAACCCTAGCGCATATTTGTCAATTTTGATAATGTCTTTGGCTATTATTAAACAAACTTCCTTCGCAACGCTTTATTAATTTGTTAAACATTTTTAAGTTTTAATTGCACACTGGGTTTAATTACCTCCTTAATAACAAGAGATTATCAAAAAGTGCGATGTCATGATAAAAAAGCATTTTGTGGTACACTCAAGGAGAATACTGCGCATTAAAAAACAACCTTTCCATTTAAAATCTATATAAAATATAAGTAACTCTGGAAAGGAACCACATATTTTTTACAAACGAAACTTTTGGTCAACATGATTGTACTTTCAAATATAGATGTATTTATTTTATGATATCGAGGAGTATTTTTATCATTTAAACAAATCCTACTAAATCCTAATATAAAAAAAGGACATAAATAGCATTTTGTAATGGTTGTTCGCATCTTACTATAGTATACTCTCGTTAAGTCGGGACACTCAAGGGACTGACGGAAAAAGTACTATCATCGGGCGTCCTACTTAACCGAATCTCCTCATCAGTAGGATTTTCATCAAATAGCTCAATTTGTCCCAGTTATCGAGAGATTTTTTGAGAGACTTAGAGAGATCATAGAGGCATTCGTAAATTTATAATCAAAATATGGTGATAAGTAATTGTGTTTAATTTTTTTCTTTCTATATCTCTTCAAACCAAGAAAATAAAGACACAAGACTAAAGTTATATGGATCCTAAACGGAGAAAAAGTCAGTTAATTTAGTCGGTTTAGATTGAGTTAGTACTTCTTTCTCAATAATTTTTGAAGCCTTAGTTTTCAAAACAGGGGCTGACACAGGGAAGTTCTGTGCCCTTGCATTTACGAGCCATTTGTAGCAAGCTTTGTTGAGGTGTTCGTACGTAGATGTTCTGAATCTATGCCTTTTTTCGTTGATAAATTTGAATCAACAGACTCGTAGATTTGTTTCTTCTTTCTCAGCCATAAATTCCTGCACATAAATGCGAAATTAGCGCTCGAGAAAGAAACACAATTATTTATGAAATTATTCACGGTTTATCCGCTATAACGTTTTTTAAGCCAATCGGCTACTTTGGAATGTAAACCAAAATCATAAACTTTTTAATAGAGTAAGGCGAAATAAACTCTATTTAAAAACTAAAGCAAACTTTATTTAAGAACTTTGCATGTGGAAATCACTTAAAACCTATATAGCTAACTACGACAAAGATAATTAACCCACACTGTTATTGAAGACGTTAGAAAACTTAACGAAAATTTTAAGATTGGTGACTTTTAAAATGTCAACGTTTTTCTAAAGAAATGTATAAATGGACAGTAGTTAGAAGATAAACGCTAAAAAATTAGGCAAAAAAAAAAAATTCACCACGAAATTGACTGAAAATTGCTCTTCTCGATCCAATATACATTTGTGCTAAAGACCATCCAAAGATTACGCTACTTTTTAATTGATCCATTAAATATCGCTTTGCTTTGAAGTCTACGCGATGCTCACGTATATGGTAGTCCTGGGTTGTCTGCCGTATAGTCTGCACTAGTTGTCCACACCAGAGAAATACACCAATGAAATTCTTGCCCAGCCAGATGCGCAGCTTACTCCAGCAGAACTGGTGTAAATAGTGAAGCCAGCTCCGACACTGAAAATCAAATATTTTGCAGGACACAAAAGTGGCGACTTGAATTTTTTGTCAGAAATAATACCATCCAACCCGGGCGCGGATTGGCGGGGACTTTGAAAACCAGTTTCATACACCGAGCAGGTGCGCACTGGTGTCATCCTGATATGTTCAGACTTCGCGCGTAAAATTCCGAAAAAGAAACAGGCTTACAGAAATATGTCTTGCCTTTTTCAAGACGAATTTTTACTGTTGTATTTACATCAGTATATTGTGTTATAGATTTTTTGTTCAATTTTATTTGTTATGTGATACTATTGTTTTTGTATAAGGCGTTGCTTAATGATAACAAAAAAGTAAAGACGGTGTTTTCACCTTGCAACCACTGTTAATTATTTTCTGATTGAAATCAGGTTTAGTACAGACGGCATTAGAGTAAGAAGCTGTGAAAGCAATATTTGTCAGGTTTACAATGTAGGTTGGCATAAACAAGGTTGCTTTAGCTTTTATGACTAATTTATCATAGTCTAGAAATAATTATCTAGCCAATCCGTCCACAATTGCCTCCCAAGAACTTTTATAAACACTTCTAGCCTTAGAAACTAATCTCCTGAGTTGAATAAGGAAAGCAAGGGAGATATTTACTTATTTATTAAAAAAGTCAAAATTTTGCTTTCAGGCCTAAGCAATGGAATAACAGTTCCATTGTTAGGAAAAACATTTTATAACACCATTTTTAAAACCAACTTTAGAATATATTTAGAAAATGAAATTGCAGGGTGATTTTTATTTAGTGAAGTTATCAATCAAATAAAAGAACGAATGACGAAATAAGCGCCCAGTTGGGATAAACACTGATTGGGTCAAACTTTGATGTAAAGTAACGTTTTGCAACAGTATTTATTTTAAATCTAAATTCGATGTAGTAGGTAACGAGAATTTAGAGTTCGACATTTCTTACTTTCTTACTTTGTTATTACTATTGGTAATTTGTTATTTATCATTTTTGTTAACTTAACCCCGAGACTTCGGTTCATGTAGATGTACTGTCAAATATCTGGTAAAAACAGTCCCACAGTTGGAGCGCCATAACGCCTAAGGACTATAATTTTGTTCAGAATATGACAAGACAAATAATTTCAAAGTTTGCTGCCACAAGTGCGCAGGTCTTTCTTTCTATATTAAATCTACGCATTTTGAACTTGTTAAGATGTTTCGAATATATTTGAGACGTAAGTTATTTGGTTAAGTTCAAACTTTTAAAATGTGTTAATTCTTGCTAACAAGCTTGTCCACTTTCCACGAAGGCTTCTTACATTTTTCGACAAAAACGTATATTTTCAAAACGGGTGTTTATTGTCTAGGTTACTTCTCTAAATGTTAATAAGCATCCAAGTGACCATACAAGCGCACAGTCCGATTTATGGTAATCATTGTTTTAAGCTTTTTTTTCCCTTTCATAATAACGACAATAACACGAAACTACCTTGTCTGCTTGTGCTGAATTACACATCACATGTTTTTTATATAAGAAATTGAAATTCCAAAAATGAGGCTTAAGGATGCTTATCAAAAGTACTTTTTCAGGCTCCAAATATGCTAAGGTTATGCTTAATGGCAAAAAGATTTATTGGAATATGCTTATGAAAAACACATGATAAGGCTCGAAATATGCTTATTTGAAAAAAAATATTGCATTTAAATTTTGAACATCAGTAATTACAACTTAAATTTCACTACATATTGGTTATTCAGACATAAAACTGTTCACGAAACAAAAATATAAAAAACTTCACAACATTTTCTTAGGCTTCACATAATGCGTAACTTAAAAAATAACTAAAGTTAAGGTTGCGGATGCTTAATTCATTTGTGGTTAAACGGTTTATCATTCAAAAATGAGAAAACTTTAATAATAATATGACATGTCTTTCGCTGGAGCAAATCTGTGAATGTTTCAAATGGTGCAACCATTTAAAGCGGAAATGCAGTTTCTTTTGTGCTCCGCCAGATATATAATATTATGTTCTGGCACAGGCACCATTAAATGGTTTTAAAAGAAAGTTTTTTTTATCAAAAATCGACCTCGCGGTCTTTTATACACAGCAACATGCTTATCAAAAGTACTTTTTCAGGCTCCAAATATGCTAAGGTTATGCTTAATGGCAAAAAGATTTATTGGAATATGCTTATGAAAAACACATGATAAGGCTCGAAATATGCTTATTTGAAAAAAAATATTGCATTTAAATTTTGAACATCAGTAATTACAACTTAAATTTCACTACATATTGGTTATTCAGACATAAAACTGTTCACGAAACAAAAATATAAAAAAACTTCACAACATTTTCTTAGGCTTCACATAATGCGTAACTTAAAAAATAACTAAAGTTAAGGTTGCGGATGCTTAATTCATTTGTGGTTAAACGGTTTATCATTCAAAAATGAGAAAACTTTAATAATAATATGACATGTCTTTCGCTGGAGCAAATCTGTGAATGTTTCAAATGGTGCAACCATTTAAAGGGGAAATGCAGTTTCTTTTGTGCTCCGCCAGATATATAATATTATGTTCTGGCACAGGCACCATTAAATGGTTTAAAAAGAAAGTTTTTTTATCAAAAATCGACCTCGCGGTCTTTTATACACAGCAACATGCTTATCAAAAGTACTTTTTCAGGCTCCAAATATGCTAAGGTTATGCTTAATGGCAAAAAGATTTATTGGAATATGCTTATGAAAAACACATGATAAGGCTCGAAATATGCTTATTTGAAAAAAAATATTGCATTTAAATTTTGAACATCAGTAATTACAACTTAAATTTCACTACATATTGGTTATTCAGACATAAAACTGTTCACGAAACAAAAATATAAAAAACTTCACAACATTTTCTTAGGCTTCACATAATGCGTAACTTAAAAAATAACTAAAGTTAAGGTTGCGGATGCTTAATTCATTTGTGGTTAAACGGTTTATCATTCAAAAATGAGAAAACTTTAATAATAATATGACATGTCTTTCGCTGGAGCAAATCTGTGAATGTTTCAAATGGTGCAACCATTTAAAGCGGAAATGCAGTTTCTTTTGTGCTCCGCCAGATATATAATATTATGTTCTGGCACAGGCACCATTAAATGGTTTAAAAAGAAAGTTTTTTTATCAAAAATCGACCTCGCGGTCTTTTATACACAGCAACATGCTTATCAAAAGTACTTTTTCAGGCTCCAAATATGCTAAGGTTATGCTTAATGGCAAAAAGATTTATTGGAATATGCTTATGAAAAACACATGATAAGGCTCGAAATATGCTTATTTGAAAAAAATATTGCATTTAAATTTTGAACATCAGTAATTACAACTTAAATTTCACTACATATTGGTTATTCAGACATAAAACTGTTCACGAAACAAAAATATAAAAAACTTCACAACATTTTCTTAGGCTTCACATAATGCGTAACTTAAAAAATAACTAAAGTTAAGGTTGCGGATGCTTAATTCATTTGTGGTTAAACGGTTTATCATTCAAAAATGAGAAAACTTTAATAATAATATGACATGTCTTTCGCTGGAGCAAATCTGTGAATGTTTCAAATGGTGCAACCATTTAAAGGGGATATGCAGTTTCTTTTGTGCTCCGCCAGATATATAATATTATGTTCTGGCACAGGCACCATTAAATGGTTTAAAAAGAAAGTTTTTTTATCAAAAATCGACCTCGCGGTCTTTTATACACAGCAACATGCTTATCAAAAGTACTTTTTCAGGCTCCAAATATGCTAAGGTTATGCTTAATGGCAAAAAGATTTATTGGAATATGCTTATGAAAAACACATGATAAGGCTCGAAATATGCTTATTTGAAAAAAATATTGCATTTAAATTTTGAACATCAGTAATTACAACTTAAATTTCACTACATATTGGTTATTCAGACATAAAACTGTTCACGAAACAAAAATATAAAAAACTTCACAACATTTTCTTAGGCTTCACATAATGCGTAACTTAAAAATAACTAAAGTTAAGGTTGCGGATGCTTAATTCATTTGTGGTTAAACGGTTTATCATTCAAAAATGAGAAAACTTTAATAATAATATGACATGTCTTTCGCTGGAGCAAATCTGTGAATGTTTCAAATGGTGCAACCATTTAAAGCGGAAATGCAGTTTCTTTTGTGCTCCGCAAGATATATAATATTATGTTCTGGCACAGGCACCATTAAATGGTTTAAAAAGAAAGTTTTTTTTATCAAAAATCGACCTCGCGGTCTTTTATACACAGCAACAAGCAGTCCATTTAAGCTAATGATGTATTGTCAATTTATTTTTACTATTCTATGATTATCAATCGATATGGTCGGACAAACTTTACGAACAGCCATCAATAAAGTGATCGACGTGAGATTGTAAAAGGCCCCAACTGATGCGGAAATATGCATTCAGGCATGCGAATAAAAGCGAGAAAGTGAGGCCTTGTTTACACACCCGTAACCTTGGAGCGGAAGTAGCTGCTGCTTTGGTGCCAAGAAAAAGTTTTCTAACACTGAAGGTTTTTCGTATCCATCACAGCAATGTTAAACAGTTCACTCTGAAAACATTGTTTATTTGTCCTGGCTGGCTGTGTTTGAAGGAATTAGAAATAAATAAGAGACGTAAGAATTAACATAATCAGCGAACTAAATTCTGTGCTCTTTGTATGAACTTCAGTATGAAAAGATCAGTATTTAGCTGTATCTGTTTATTCGGTTATAAGAATATACAATAACAGAAGCAAAAACGCTATTGGTAAAATGAAATCAAAAGAAATGTTCTTGTTTATTTTTCTGAAAATGGGCCCCTGATGAATCGTCGCGGATAATAAAATCTTCGTCGTCGGCCGGAAGATCTTCTGCGTCGGCGGGAAGATCTTCTGCGTCGGCCATAATATCTTGGTCAGCGAGATCTTCGTCTGCGAGAAGATCTTCGTCGGCGAGACCAGGCCACGGGATCTAAAAGATCATTAAATTAAATATTTATATAAAAAAAAATATGTTTTAAACGTGTTAGGAGGAAGAAGAGTTTTACCTCGTTCCTCGCTATCTTTTTCTTCGACAGCGCTCTGGCTCTTTTCAACATCATTTCCTTCTTCGTCTTCTGCACAAAAAGTAAATGGATAACAAATTTATTTTCTATTAAGCACTAAGTTAGTAAAGAAACTGAATATTAAAAGCAATACAAACCATCGTTTATTTCTTCTGGGTCACTGTCTTCGACTTCACCATCGTCATACCCTTCGGCTAAATCCTCTTTTTCTTCGTCTTCTGAAAGGTCTAATTCGGAAGCATCATCGACAGCATCTTCTTGAACTTTTATTTCTTGCTCTAGAAAATTAGCCTGTTTGTTAACCTTTAACATATATTGTGAAAGATTTGTTTTAACTATTTTATAGAAAATCAAGTTAAAACACAAAAAATCGGAAATGTACCTGCACATAGAACGGCAACGAATCCGAAAAGCAGCACCAAGTGAATTAACTTCATCTAAGGATGGGACAGGAATGCGTTAAAATGGATAATTCATAATCATGCATCTTGTTACATTAAGTGTCCGATACAAGAAAGTTTTACGCAGAATTCAACAGGAAAACAAAGAAAAATAGTTTATTACTACAACAGAAAAAAACGAGATGCTCTCATGCGCTGTTAATATAAATATACAGAACTCTACATACCTTGTTTACTACTCTGATACTATCAGCGCAGTGTTCTGCTTTTTCACTAATGATTTCTAAATCTTTCACCCTTTTTATACTGTTTTAGAGAAGTTTAGGGTAATTAAATAGAAGTATATCAATCTAAGACTATAATGATTAATCCAGGGGGAAATAAAATGTTATTTTTTGTCAGATTGCTAAAATTAAAATGATGACACACCTCCGTGACCACGTGTCTGTGCAAAAACTATTAAAATATTTGTGAAACTAACTATGCTTCGATTGGAAAGATATAATTGTAGGCGCATGCGTCTTTGTGATAAACCGCAAGCTATTTGCACTCGTTTACAAAGTCCTGTCGGCTCTTTGTGGTTTCGAAACAGTAGAAAGGAAGTTTCTTATTTCTGCATATTTTAAGGGGAATTTAAAAACGAAAGAGAGTGGAAAATAAGTATTTTGAAAAAAAGAGGGGAAATAGGAATTTGAAAAGATGGAGAGCGAAAAATAAGACTTTAAACCTATTGTACGAGATGTATTTCCCGATATTGTCTGGTCAGAAACAAGTTTTGTTGCGGATCGCACGATAGATAAAAAAGATACACGAAACATCGTGAAATAAGTAGAAGAAGTCATATATAATTATCTGTTTTTGTTTATTTTATACGCCATGTTTGCATGGACTTCATTGCTTGCTTAATTATACCCGATAGAGTTTCACACCACCGTCATTGGTCTTTAAAGTGTTTGTAATATTCTGTAGACGCCATACCTAGATGTATTTTAATTTAGACGGACGGAACATAGCACTGCTGTTTCTTTGTGTCAGCAAATCTGTTAGTAGTGGTAGCAGAACTTAGACATTACCTTAATTTCTGGCAACATGATATGAAAAGTAATGCGCTGGTTTTCGTACAGACAACTACAAAATAAAAATGGAATGTCATGTTTGCCAAAATAAGAACAACAAGGCTAAGTTGAAAAACTTCCTTCAATTACGCAAAGGCAGTGTCATTAAGATTTCGGATAACATCCGAGATCTTATTAAAACGGGCGGTCTTTTCTTCTCCTCCTTCTTCTTCTTCTTCTTCTTCTTCGACCGATTTTTTAACCGATTGCCGTAACGTCACGACTTTTAAAGTCCGATCCGACCCCGCGACCCAGCGCTACTCCGGCTGTGTGCGTATCTTAATATTCGTTAAATTGGGAAAAGAATGAAGACTGCGTTACGAATTTGATCACAAATATTGTCATAGAGTGTTATTTTAATATTATTTGATGAGCTATGCTAGATACTCCTTCAAATTTTCGTTTCCAGTTATGTTTTTAACGAGGCGGATTTTGTTCAACTAAACCGAGCTCTAGGGGTTAAGGTACGAGTCGTTTCTTTCGAGAGACCGAGTTCAAGGACGCTATATTTGTTATACTCTGGCTTCTTCACCAAGCTGCGAATCAAAAACATTTTGAAGAAAAGAAAGAGGAATATTTGGTTGGGTTAGTATAATTATTTAACTGCCTAAATTTCAGTTCTATCAACGTTTAAGATATATGAAAATATCATCACGTTTTCTAGCCATGTGTAAATCTGAAACAAACCAGTTTCAAGATTTTAGCTAGCTAACGTAGATTTCAAGGCAGCATCCCGCTGAAGCCAGCTAGCTGTAGCTAGCCTTATTTATTCTTATTATTTTAAAGTTTGGTATATTATTATTTATTAGCGACACCTTTTATTAGTGTCATGAAAACTTACTCCGCAACATAGAATTGCTGAGTGATTTTTTTAGCTGGACAGGGTAACGACAGGCTGTTTTCCCGTGTTCTTAATTTAAACCGAAGTTGCAATAAAGTTTTTTCGAAACGGGTATTACGCCTAACGCATTGACGACACAGTTTACCTGTACTAAGTGCTTAGTCCAATGTTAATGATGGCTGTTTCCTGAGTTTCTGTTTATCTGAAGTTACGATAAAGTTTTTTTTCAAAAAAGGGTATTATGTCTATATGGAAATGTGACATTGTTTGCCTGTAATAATCCTCAGCCCGGAGAAATATTTATTTTTGAACTTTTAGCGGGAACGTTTGCAAGTTCAAGATAATACCATGGGATAATACCTATTTATTTCAAATAACGGAACAACATTGTAGAAGTTCTGTACAAAACAGGCTACTGGCGACCTAAGTATAGGGAACAAAATTACACACGAACAAGAATCCGAAATCTTTTTAGCCTGCAAGGGCTTTTCATTATCAATTTAATTGAGTTGGAGCTGCTTCAATTCTGAACTGCTTTTTTGCACAAAATGATAAAAGCAGATTTAATTTCAATTTTCTCACTTTCATCATTATAATGATGAAATAGCGGTTTAAAGTTAAAATATACAATACACGCGTCTTTTATCAATATCAAACATATCAAACTTCTAACCAAGACGATCATTATTCTTATTTCGCAATTTTTCTCAGCAATAGACCTTTTGTTTCTTAACCTTTATTCTCAATTTGATATTCTTATAAAGCATATTCTTATCAAAAAGGGTGTATTACAAGACTATGATTATATAAAGATATAATTATTTATTTTGTCTCTGTTGTCTTTTAAAATTTGTCTCAGTGGCGTAAAGATATCTGCAGTCCTTAATTTTTGTCATAAATATTGTCAAACTCGACAATGTAATAAATTCTTTATTCTCAACCGAAATTGTTTTGAATGATTCGGTTTCTATTTTTAAAAAGCTGCGACTTTCATTTGCACTGTCCGAAATTTTAAAACTAGAAAACTCATAAATGGTTTGCAATGGCTTTTCCATTGTCTATCAATATACACACTTTAAAGCAACTTCCCCGGCTGTACATTCTATTGAGTAAGCTGTGCAATGTGCATCTTAAGTATTATTTTTTTATTCTATAGAAATACTGTCAACACGACTTTATGAGTAACAAGAGTAAGAGTTGTAATAGCTTAATTACCTTCTTTGTCTTACGCGCCATAATATAGTTGATATATATCTCATTTGAATTTGTATTATGAAGTATTTTGCTTATATATTTTTGTCAACGCCATGTGCAATAAAATGCAAATACCTTAGTGAGAAGAAGCGGGGGAATAGTAAGTAATTTTAAGAGTCAAAGATTTTTTAAAAACTTTCTCAGCGAATATGTTTTAAAAATAGCACGTTTATGGCCGCATGACGGTGGCTGTGGCGAAAAGTGAAATGTAGAAAGTAAATAAAAGTTTAGAAGTTTTGCGTTGTAACAGCTCTTGTTTTTTTAAAAAAAATAATTATTGTAATTTGGTGAATTTGCTAAAACGGGCTGCATATTAGTAATCTTTTTTTTTTCGTGACTTAGCTTACTTGTCAAGCTTACAGCATATCTGGGACTTTATGTTACTTGGATCCATGCTTTTGAAAACCGCTAATTGCCTGTTGGCCTAGCATGAGCGAAATTTGAAACCAACGAGATAAAATTTTCAGGCTTTACAAACAAATTCGTTTTTTTATCATCGTCTGAAACATTGCTACCACCATACATCTGTGCCACAGACAAACTTTCGATCACAACAAGCAAAACATTTGACATACTTCATTCGGATTGACTGACTAAAATGGTGGAGGACTCAGAATTGACTCGATTTTGCATGTTGTTACTGCCAACAAAGTTAATTTTGTAAGAGTAACAAAAAAGTTGTTTCCTACAAAAATTAAATTTTTAGGCAACATCTTAACGAAAATGTCGGTCCTTGCCACCCTAAAAAACGTTGTATTGTGTACCCCGTGGCCAGACAAAACGACAACATAATTAATTACTTTTGTAGTAAACCCTAGCGCATATTTGTCAATTTTGATAATGTCTTTGGCTATTATTAAACAAACTTCCTACGCAACGCTTTATTAATTTGTTAAACATTTTTTTAAGTTTTAATTGCACACTGGGTTTAATTACCTCCTTAATAACAAGAGATTATCAAAAAAGTGCGAATGTCATGATAAAAAAGCATTTTGTGGTACACTCAAGGAGAATACTGCGCATTAAAAAACAACCTTTCCATTTAAAATCTATATAAAATATAAGTAACTCTGGAAAGGAACCACATATTTTTTACAAACGAAAACTTTTTGGTCAACACAACCTTCCATTTAAAATCTATATAAATATAAGTAACTCTGGAAAGGAACCACATATTTTTTACAAACGAAACTTTTGGTCAACATGATTGTACTTTCAAATATAGATGTATTTATTTTATGATATCGAGGAGTATTTTTATCATTTAAACAAATCCTACTAAATCCTAATATAAAAAAAAGGACATAAATAGCATTTTGTTAAATGGTTGTTCGCATCTTACTATAGTATACTCTCGTTAAGGTCGGGGACACTCAAGGGACGGACGGAAAATGTACTATCATCGGGCGTACCCTACTTAACCGAATCTCCTCATCAGTAGGATTTTCATCAAATAGCTCAATTTGTCCCAGTTATCGAGAGATTTTTTGAGAGACTTAGAGAGATCATAGAGGCATTCGTAAATTTATAATCAAAATATGGTGATAAGTAATTGTGTTTAATTTTTTTCTTTCTATATCTCTTCAAACCAAGAAAATAAAGACACAAGACTAAAGTTATATGGATCCTAAACGGAGAAAAAGTCAGTTAATTTAGTCGGTTTAGATTGAGTTAGTACTTCTTTCTCAATAATTTTTGAAGCCTTAGTTTTCAAAACAGGGGCTGACACAGGGAAGTTCTGTGCCCTTGCATTTACGAGCCATTTGTAGCAAGCTTTGTTGAGGTGTTCGTACGTAGATGTTCTGAATCTATGCCTTTTTTCGTTGATAAATTTGAATCAACAGACTCGTAGATTTGTTTCTTCTTTCTCAGCCATAAATTCCTGCACATAAATGCGAAATTAGCGCTCGAGAAAGAAACACAATTATTTATGAAATTATTCACGGTTTATCCGCTATAACGTTTTTAAGCCAATCGCTACTTTGGAATGTAAACCTAAAAATTAGGCAAATAAAAAAAATTCACCACGAAATTGACTGAAAATTGCTCTTCTCGATCCAATATACATTTGTGCTAAAGACCATCCAAAGATTACGCTACTTTTTAATTGATCCATTAAATATCGCTTTGCTTTGAAGTCTACGCGATGCTCACCTATATGGTAGTCCTGGGTTGTCTGCCGTATAGTCTGCACTAGTTGTCCACACCAGAGAAATACACCAATGAAATTCTTGCCCAGCCAGATGCGCAGCTTACTCCAGCAGAACTGGTGTAAATAGTGAAGCCAGCTCCGACACTGAAAATCAAATATTTTGCAGGACACAAAAGTGGCGACTTGAATTTTTTGACAGAAACAATACCATCCAACCCGGGCGCGGATTGGCGGGGACTTTGAAAACCAGTTTCATACACCGAACAGGTGCGCACTGGTGTCATCCTGATATGTTCAGACTTCGTGCGTAAAATTCCGAAAAAGAAACAGGCTTACAGAAATATGTCTTGCCTTTTTCAAGACGAATTTTTACTGTTGTATTTACATCAGTGTATTGTGTTATAGATTTTTTGTTCAATTTTATTTGGAAGTTTTCTAAATACTTTGTTATGTGATACTATTGTTTTTGTATAAGGCGTTGCTTAATGATAACAAAAAAGTAAAGACGGTGTTTTCACCTTGCAACCACTGTTAATTATTTTCTGATTGAAATCAGGTTTAGTACAGACGGCATTAGAGTAAGAAGCTGTGAAAGCAATATTTGTCAGGTTTACAATGTAGGTTGGCATAAACAAGGTTGCTTTAGCTTTTATGACTAATTTATCATAGTCTAGAAATAATTATCTAGCCAATCCGTCCACAATTGCCTCCCAAGAACTTTTATAAACACTTCTAGCCTTAGAAACTAATCTCCTGAGTTGAATAAGGAAAGCAAGGGAGATATTTACTTATTTATTAAAAAAGTCAAAATTTTGCTTTCAGGCCTAAGCAATGGAATAACAGTTCCATTGTTAGGAAAAACATTTTATAACACCATTTTTAAAACCAACTTTAGAATATATTTAGAAAATGAAATTGCAGGGTGATTTTTATTTAGTGAAGTTATCAATCAAATAAAAGAACGAATGACGAAATAAGCGCCCAGATGGGATAAACACTGATTGGGTCAAACTTTGATGTAAAGTAACGTTTTGCAACTGTATTTATTTTAAATCTAAATTCGATGTAGTAGGTAACGAGAAATTAGAGTTCGACATTTCTTACTTTCTTACTTTGTTATTACTATTGGTAATTTGTTATTTATCATTTTTGTTAACTTAACCCCGAGACTTCGGTTCATGTAGATGTACTGTCAAATATCTGGTAAAAACAGTCCCACAGTTGGAGCGCCATAACGCCTAAGGACTATAATTTTGTTCAGAATATGACAAGACAAATAATTTCAAAGTTTGCTGCCACAAGTGCGCAGGTCTTTCTTTCTATATTAAATCTACGCATTTTGAACTTGTTAAGATGTTTCGAATATATTTGAGACGTAAGTTATTTGGTTAAGTTCAAACTTTTAAAATGTGTTAATTCTTGCTAACAAGCTTGTCCACTTTCCACGAAGGCTTCCTACATTTTTCGACAAAAACGTATATTTTCAAAACGGGTGTTTATTGTCTAGGTTACTTCTCTAAATGTTAATAAGCATCCAAGTGACCATACAAGCGCACAGTCCGATTTATGGTAATCATTGTTTTAAGCTTTTTTTTCCCTTTCATAATAACGACAATAACACGAAACTACCTTGTCTGCTTGTGCTGAATTACACATCACATGTTTTTTATATAAGAAATTGAAATTCCAAAAATGAGGCTTAAGGATGCTTATCAAAAGTACTTTTTCAGGCTCCAAATATGCTAAGGTTATGCTTAATGGCAAAAAGATTTATTGGAATATGCTTATGAAAAACACATGATAAGGCTCGAAATATGCTTATTTGAAAAAAAATATTGCATTTAAATTTTGAACATCAGTAATTACAACTTAAATTTCACTACATATTGGTTATTCAGACATAAAACTGTTCACGAAACAAAAATATAAAAAACTTCACAACATTTTCTTAGGCTTCACATAATGCGTAACTTAAAAAATAACTAAAGTTAAGGTTGCGGATGCTTAATTCATTTGTGGTTAAACGGTTTATCATTCAAAAATGAGAAAACTTTAATAATAATATGACATGTCTTTCGCTGGAGCAAATCTGTGAATGTTTCAAATGGTGCAACCATTTAAAGGGGAAATGCAGTTTCTTTTGTGCTCCGCCAGATATATAATATTATGTTCTGGCACAGGCACCATTAAATGGTTTAAAAAGAAAGTTTTTTTTATCAAAAATCGACCTCGCGGTCTTTTATACACAGCAACATGCTTATCAAAAGTACTTTTTCAGGCTCCAAATATGCTAAGGTTATGCTTAATGGCAAAAAGATTTATTGGAATATGCTTATGAAAAACACATGATAAGGCTCGAAATATGCTTATTTGAAAAAAAATATTGCATTTAAATTTTGAACATCAGTAATTACAACTTAAATTTCACTACATATTGGTTATTCAGACATAAAACTGTTCACGAAACAAAAATATAAAAAACTTCACAACATTTTCTTAGGCTTCACATAATGCGTAACTTAAAAAATAACTAAAGTTAAGGTTGCGGATGCTTAATTCATTTGTGGTTAAACGGTTTATCATTCAAAAATGAGAAAACTTTAATAATAATATGACATGTCTTTCGCTGGAGCAAATCTGTGAATGTTTCAAATGGTGCAACCATTTAAAGCGGAAATGCAGTTTCTTTTGTGCTCCGCCAGATATATAATATTATGTTCTGGCACAGGCACCATTAAATGGTTTAAAAAGAAAGTTTTTTTTATCAAAAATCGACCTCGCGGTCTTTTATACACAGCAACATGCTTATCAAAAGTACTTTTTCAGGCTCCAAATATGCTAAGGTTATGCTTAATGGCAAAAAGATTTATTGGAATATGCTTATGAAAAACACATGATAAGGCTCGAAATATGCTTATTTGAAAAAAAATATTGCATTTAAATTTTGAACATCAGTAATTACAACTTAAATTTCACTACATATTGGTTATTCAGACATAAAACTGTTCACGAAACAAAATATAAAAACTTCACAACATTTTCTTAGGCTTCACATAATGCGTAACTTAAAAAATAACTAAAGTTAAGGTTGCGGATGCTTAATTCATTTGTGGTTAAACGGTTTATCATTCAAAAATGAGAAAACTTTAATAATAATATGACATGTCTTTCGCTGGAGCAAATCTGTGAATGTTTCAAATGGTGCAACCATTTAAAGCGGAAATGCAGTTTCTTTTGTGCTCCGCAAGATATATAATATTATGTTCTGGCACAGGCACCATTAAATGGTTTAAAAAGAAAGTTTTTTTTATCAAAAATCGACCTCGCGGTCTTTTATACACAGCAACAAGCAGTCCATTTAAGCTAATGATGTATTGTCAATTTATTTTTACTATTCTATGATTATCAATCGATATGGTCGGACAAACTTTACGAACAGCCATCAATAAAGTGATCGACGTGAGATTGTAAAAGGCCCCAAATGACGCGGAAATATGCATTCAGGTGTGCGACTAAAAGCGAGAAAGTGAGGCCTTGTTTACACACCCGTAACCTTGGAGCGGAAGTAGCTGCTGCTTTGGTGCCAAGAAAAAGTTTTCTAACACTGAAGGTTTTTCGTATCCATCACAGCAATGTTAAACAGTTCACTCTGAAAAACATTGTTTATTTGTCCTGGCTGGCTGTGTTTGAAGGAATTAGAAATAAATAAGAGACGTAAGAATTGACATAATCAGCGAACTAAATTCTGTGCTCTTTGTATGAACTTCAGTATGAAAAGATCAGTATTTAGCTGTATCTGTTTATTCGGTTATAAGAATATATAATAACAGAAGCAAAAACGCTATTGGTAAAATGAAATCAAAAGAAATGTTCTCGTTTATTTTTCTGAAAATGGGCTCCTGATGAATCGTCGCGGATAATAAAATCTTCGTCGTCGGCCGGAAGATCTTCTGCGTCGGCGGGAAGATCTTCTGCGTCGGCCATAATATCTTGGTCAGCGAGATCTTCGTCTGCGAGAAGATCTTCGTCGGCGAGACCAGGCCACGGGATCTAAAAGATCATTAAATTAAATATTTATATAAAAAAAAATATGTTTTAAACGTGTTAGGAGGAAGAAGATTTTACCTCGTTCCTCGCTATCTTTTTCTTCGACAGCGCTCTGGCTCTTTTCAACATCATTTCCTTCTTCGTCTTCTGCACAAAAAGTAAATGGATAACAAATTTATTTTCTATTAAGCACTAAGTTAGTAAAGAAACTGAATATTAAAAGCAATACAAACCATCGTTTATTTCTTCTGGGTCACTGTCTTCGACTTCACCATCGTCATACCCTTCGGCTAAATCCTCTTTTTTCTTCGTCTTCTGAAAGGTCTAATTCGGAAGCATCATCGACAGCATCTTCTTGAACTTATTTCTTGCTCTAGAAAATTAGCCTGTTTGTTAACCTTTAACATATATTGTGAAAGATTTGTTTTAACTATTTTATAGAAAATCAAGTTAAAACACAAAAAATCGGAAATGTACCTGCACATAGAACGGCAACGAATCCGAAAAGCAGCACCAAGTGAATTAACTTCATCTAAGGATGGGACAGGAATGCGTTAAAATGGATAATTCCTAATCATGCATCTTGTTACATTAAGTGTCCGATACAAGAAAGTTGTACGCAGAATTCAACAGGAAAACAAAGAAAAATAGTTTATTACTACGACAGAAAAAAACGAGATGCTCTCATGCGCTCTTAATATAAAATATACAGAACTCTACATACCTTGTTTACTACTCTGATACTATCAGCGCAGTGTTCTGCTTTTTCACTAATGATTTCTAAATCTTTCACCCTTTTTATACTTGTTTTAGAGAAGTTAGGGTAATTAAATAGAAGTATATCAATCTAAGACTATAATGATTAATCCAGGGGGAGATAAAATGTTATTTTTGTCAGATTGCTAAAATTAAAATGATGACACACCTCCGTAACCACGTGTCTGTGCAAAAACTATTAAAATTGTTTACTACTCTGAATACTATCAGCGCAGTGTTCTGCTTTTTCACTAATGATTTCTAAATCTTTCACCCTTTTTATACTGTTTTAGAGAAGTTTAGGGTAATTAAATAGAAGTATATCAATCTAAGACTATAATGATTAATCCAGGGGGAGATAAAATGTTATTTTTTGTCAGATTGCTAAAATTAAAATGATGACACACCTCCGTAACCACGTGTCTGTGCAAAAACTATTAAAATATTTGTGAAACTAACTATGCTTCGATTGGAAAGATATAATTGTAGGCGCATGCGTCTTTGTGATAAACCGCAAGCTATTTGCACTCGTTTACAAAGTCCTGTCGGCTCTTTGTGGTTTCGAAACAGTAGAAAGGAAGTTTCTTATTTCTGCATATTTTAAGGGGAATTTAAAAACGAAAGAGAGTGGAAAATAAGTATTTTGAAAAAAAGAGGGGAAATAGGAATTTGAAAAGACGGAGAGCGAAAAATAAGACTTTAAACCTATTGTACGAGCTGTATTTCCCGATATTGTCTGGTCAGAAACAAGTTTTGTTGCGGATCGCACGATAGATAAAAAAGATACACGAAACATCGTGAAATAAGTAGAGAAGTCATATATAATTATCTGTTTTTGTTTATTTTATACGCCATGTTTGCATGGACTTCATTGCTTGCTTAATTATACCCGATAGAGTTTCACACCACCGTCATTGGTCTTTAAAGTGTTTGTAATATTCTGTAGACGCCATACCTAGATGTATTTTAACTTAGACGGACGGAACATAGCACTGCTGTTTTTTTGTGTCAGCAAATCTGTTAGTAGTGTTAGCAGAACTTAGACATTACCTTAATTTCTGGCAACATGATATGAAAAGTAATGCGCTGGTTTTCGTACAGACAACTACAAAATAAAAATGGAATGTCATGTTTGCCAAAATAAGAACAACAAGGCTAAGTTGAAAAACTTCCTTCAATTACGCAAAGGCAGTGTCATTAAGATTTCGGATAACATCCGAGATCTTATTAAAAACGGGCGGTCTTTTCTTCTCCTCCTTCTTCTTCTTCTTCTTCTTCGACCGATTTTTTTAACCGATTGCCGTAACGTCACGACTTTTAAAGTCCGATCCGACCCCGCGACCCAGGGCTACTCGGCTGTGTAGCGTATCTTAATATTCGTTAAATTGGGAAAAGAATGAAGACTGCGTTACGAATTTGATCACAAATATTGTTATAGACTGTTATTTTAATATTATTTGATGAGCTATGCTAGATACTCCTTCAAATTTTTCGTTTCCAGTTATGTTTTAACGAGGCGGATTTTGTTCAACTAAACCCAGCTCTAGGGGTTAAGGTACAAGTCGTTTCTTTCGAGAGACCGAGTTCAAGTACGCTATATTTGTTATACTCTGGCTTCTTCACCAAGCTGCGAATCAAAAACATTTTGAAGAAAAGAAAGAGGAATATTTGGTTGGGTTAGTATAATTATTTAACTGCCTAAATTTCAGTTCTATCAACGTTTAAGATATATGAAAATATCATCACCTTTTCTAGCCATGTGTAAATCTGAAACAAACCAGTTTCAAGATTTTAGCTAGCTAACGTAGATTTCAAGGCAGCATCCCGCTGAAGCCAGCTAGCTGTAGCTAGCCTTATTTATTCTTATTATTTTAAAGTTTGGTATATTATTATTTATTAGCGACACCTTTTATTAGTGTCATGAAAACTTACTCCGCAACATAGAATTGCTGAGTGATTTTTTTTAGCTGGACAGGGTAACGACAGGCTGTTTTCCCGTGTTCTTAACTTTAAACCGAAGTTGCAATAAAGTTTTTTCGAAAAGGGTATTACGCCTAACGCATTGACGACACAGTTTACCTGTACTAAGTGCTTAGTCCAATGTTAATGATGGCTGTTTCCTGAGTTTCTGTTTTATCTGAAGTTACGATAAAGTTTTTTTTCAAAAAAGGGTATTATGTCTATATGGAAATGTGACATTGTTTGCCTGTAATAATCCTCAGCCCGGAGAAATATTTATTTTTGAAGTTTTAGCGGGAACGTTTGCAAGTTCAAGATAATACCATGGGATAATACCTATTTATTTCAAAATAACGGAACAACATTGTAGAAGTTCTGTACAAAACAGGCTACTGGACGACCTAAGGTATAGGAACAAAATTACACACGAACAAGAATCCGAAATCTTTTAGCCTGCAAGGGCTTTTCATTATCAATTTAATTGAGTTGGAGCTGCTTCAATTCTGAACTGCTTTTTTGCACAAAATGATAAAAGCAGATTTAATTTCAATTTCTCACTTTCATCATTATAATGATGGAATAGCGGTTTAAAGTTAAAATATACAATACACGCGTCTTTTGTCAATATCAAACATATCAAACTTCTAACCAAGACGATCATTATTCTTATTTCGCAATTTTTCTCAGCAATAGACCTTAAGTTTCTTAACCTTTATTCTTCAATTTGATATTCTTATAAAGCATATTCTTATCAAAAAGGGTGTATTACAAGACTATGATTATATAAAGATATAATTATTTATTTTGTCTCTTTGTCTTTTAAAATTTGTCTCAGTGGCGTAAAGATATCTGCAGTCCTTAATTTTTGTCATAAATATTATCAAACTCGACAATGTAATAAATTCTTTATTCTCACCGAAATTGTTTGAATGATTCGGTTTCTATTTTTAAAAAGCTGCGACTTTCATTTGCACTGTCCGAAATTTTAAAACTAGAAAAACTCATAAATGGTTGCAATGGCTTTTCCATTGTCTATCAATATACACACTTTAAAGCAACTTCCCCGGCTGTACATTCTATTGAGTAGGCTGTGCAATGTGCATCTTAAGTATTATTTTTTATTCTATAGAAATACTGTCAACACGACTTTATGAGTAACAAGAGTAAGAGTTGTAATAGCTTAATTACCTTCTTTGTCTTACGCGCCATAATATAGTTGATATATATCTCATTTGAATTTGTATATGAAGTATTTTGCTTAAATATTTTGTCAACGCCATGTGCAATAAAATGCAAATACCTTAGTGAGAAGAAGCGGGGGAATAGTAAGTAATTTTAAGAGTCAAAAAATTTTTAAAACTTTCTCAGCGAATATGTTTTAAAAATAGCACGTTTATGGCCGCATGACGGTGGCTGTGGCGAAAAGTGAAATGTAAAAAGTAAATAAAAGTTTAGAAAGTTTTGCGTTGTAACAGCTCTTGTTTTTTAAAAAAAATAATTATTGTAATTTGGTGAATTTGCTAAACGGGGCTGCATATTAGTAATCTTTTTTTTTTCGTGACTTAGCTTACTTGTCAAGTTTACAGCATATCTGGGACTTTATGTTACTTGGATCCATGCTTTTTGAAAACCGCTAATTGCCTGTTGGCCTAGCATGAGCGAAAATTTGAAACCAACGAGATTAAAATTTTCAGGCTTTACAAACAAATTCGTTTTTTATCATCGTCTGAAACATTGTTACCACCATACATCTGTGCCACAGACAAACTTTCGATCACAACAAGCAAAACATTTGACATACTTCATTCGGATTGACTGACTAAAATGTGGAGGACTCAGAATTGACTCGATTTTGCATGTTGTTACTGCCAACAAAGTTAATTTTGTAAGAGTAACAAAAACGTTGTTTCCTACAAAAAATTAAATTTTTAGGCAACATTCATTTAACGAAAATGTCGGTCCTTGCACCTAAAAACGTTGTATTGTGTACCCCGTGGCCAGACAAAACGACAACATAATTAATACTTTTGTAGTAAACCCTAGCGCATATTTGTCAATTTTGATAATGTCTTTGGCTATTATTAAACAAACTTCCTTCGCAACGCTTTATTAATTTGTTAAACATTTTTTTAAGTTTTAATTGCACACTGGGTTTAATTACCTCCTTAATAACAAGAGATTATCAAAAAGTGCGATGTCATGATAAAAAAGCATTTTGTGGTACACTCAAGGAGAATACTGCGCATTAAAAAACAACCTTTCCATTTAAAATCTATATAAAATATAAGTAACTTTGGAAAGGAACCACATATTTTTTACAAACGAAACTTTTGGTCAACATGATTGTACTTTCAAATATAGATGTATTTATTTTATGATATCGAGGAGTATTTTTATCATTTAAACAAATCCTACTAAATCCTAATTTAAAAAAAAGGACATAAATAGCATTTTGTAATGGTTGTTCGCATCTTACTACAGTATACTCTCGTTAAGTCGGGACACTCAAAGGACGGACGGAAAAAGTACTATTATCGGGCGTCCTACTTAACCGAATCTCCTCATCAGTAGGATTTTCATCAAATAGCTCAATTTTCCCAGTTATGAGAGATTTTTTGAGAGACTTAGAGAGATCATAGAGGCATTCGTAAATTTATAATCAAAATATGGTGATAAGTAATTGTGTTTAATTTTTTTCTTTCTATATCTCTTCAAACCAAGAAAATAAAGACACAAGACTAAAGTTAGATGGATCCTAAACGGAGAAAAAGTCAGTTAATTTAGTCGGTTTAGATTGAGTTAGTACTTCTTTCTCAATAATTTTTGAAGCCTTAGTTTTCAAACAGGGGCTGACACAGGGAAGTTCTGTGCCCCTTGCATTTACGAGCCATTTGTAGCAAGCTTTGTTGAGGTGTTCGTACGTAGATGTTCTGAATCTATGCCTTTTTTCGTTGATAAATTTGAATCAACAGACTCGTAGATTTGTTTCTTCTTCTCAGCCATAAATTCCTGCACATAAATGCGAAATTAGCGCTCGAGAAAGAAACACAATTATTTATGAAATTATTCACGGTTTATCCGCTATAACGTTTTTTAAGCCAATCGGCTACTTTGGAATGTAAACCAAAATCATAAACTTTTTAATAGAGTAAGGCGAAATAAACTCTATTTAAAAACTAAAGCAAACTTTATTTAAGAACTTTGCATGTGGAAATCACTTAAAACCTATATAGCTAACTACGACAAAGATAATTAACCCACACTGTTATTGAAGACGTTAGAAAACTTGACGAAAATTTTAAGATTGGTGACTTTTAAAATGTCAACGTTTTTTAAAGAAATGTATAATGGACAGTAGTTAGAAGATAAACGCTAAAAAATTAGGCAAATAAAAAAAATTCACCACGAAATTGACTGAAAATTGCTCTTCTCGATCCAATATGCATTTGTGCTAAAGACCATCCAAAGATTACGCTACTTTTTAATTGATCCATTAAATATCGCTTTGCTTTGAAGTCTACGCGATGCTCACCTATATGGTAGTCCTGGGTTGTCTGCCGTATAGTCTGCACTAGTTGTCCACACCAGAGAAATACACCAATGAAATTCTGCCCAGCCAGATGCGCAAGCTTACTCCAGCAGAAACTGGTGTAAGTAGTGAAGCCAGCTCCGACACTGAAAATCAAATATTTTGGCAGGACAAAAAAGTGACGACTTGAATTTTTTTGACAGAAACAAGACCATCCAACCCGGGCGCGGATTGGCGGGACTTTGAAAACCAGTTTTCATACACCGAACAGGTGCGCACTGGTGTCATCCTGATATGTTCAGACTTCGTGCGTAAAATTCCGAAAAAGAAACAGGCTTACAGAAATATGTCTTGCCTTTTACAAGACGAATTTTTACTGTTGTATTTACATCAGTATATTGTGTTATAGATTTTTTGTTCAATTTTATTGGAAGTTTTAAATACTTTGTTATGTGATACTATTGTTTTTGTATAAGGCGTTGCTTAATGATAACAAAAAGTAAAGACGGTGTTTGCACCTTGCAACCACTGTTAATTATTTTCTGATTGAAATCAGGTTTAGTACAGACGGCATTAGAGTAAGAAGCTGTGAAAGCAATATTTGTCAGGTTTACAATGTAGGTTTGCATAAACAAGGTTGCTTTAGCTTTTATGACTAATTTATCATAGTCTAGAAATAATGCAGGGTGATTTTTATTTAGTGAAGTTATCAATCAAATAAAAGAACGAATGACGAAATAAGCGCCCAGTTGGGATAAACACTGATTGGGTCAAACTTTGATGTAAAGTAACGTTTTGCAACAGTATTTATTTTAAATCTAAATTCGATGTAGTAGGTAACGAGAAATTAGAGTTCGACATTTCTTACTTTGTTATTACTATTGGTAATTTGTTATTTATCATTTTTGTTAACTTAACCCGAGACTTCGGTTCATGTAGATGTACTGTCAAATATCTGGTAAAAACAGTCCCACAGTTGGAGCGCCATAACGCCTAAGGACTATAATTTTGTTCAGAATATGACAAGACAAATAATTTCAAAGTTTGCTGCCACAAGTGCGCAGGTCTTTCTTTCTATATTAAATCTACGCATTTTGAACTTGTTAAGATGTTTCGAATATATTTGAGACGTAAGTTATTTGGTTAAGTTCAAACTTTTAAAATGTGTTAATTCTGCTAACAAGCTTGTCCACTTTCCACGAAGGCTTCCTACATTTTTCGACAAAAACGTATATTTTCAAAACGGGTGTTTATTGTCTAGGTTACTTCTCTAAATGTTAATAAGCATCTAATTTCAAAGTTTGCTGCCACAAGTGCGCAGGTCTTTCTTTCTATATTAAATCTACGCATTTTGAACTTGTTAAGATGTTTCGAATATATTTGAGACGTAAGTTATTTGGTTAAGTTCAAACTTTTAAAATGTGTTAATTCTTGCTAACAAGCTTGTCCACTTTCCACGAAGGCTTCCTACATTTTTCGACAAAACGTATATTTTCAAAAACGGGTGTTTATTGTCTAGGTTACTTCTCTAAATGTTAATAAAGCATCCAAGTGACCATACAAGCGCACAGTCCGATTTATGGTTCATTGTTTTAAGCTTTTTTCCCTTTCATAATAACGACAATAACACGAAAACTACCTTGTCTGCTTGTGCTGAATTACACATCACATGTTTTTTATATAAGAAATTGAAATTCCAAAAATGAGGCTTAAGGGATGCTTATCAAAAGTACTTTTTCAGGCTCCAAATTATGCTAAGGTTATGCTTAATGGCAAAAAGATTTATTGGAATATGCTTATGAAAAACACATGATAAGGCTCGAAATATGCTTATTTGAAAAAAAATATTGCATTTAAATTTTGAAACATCAGTAATTACAACTTAAATTTCACTACATATTGGTTATTCAGACATAAAACTGTTCACGAAACAAAAATATAAAAAACTTCACAACATTTTCTTAGGCTTCACATAATGCGTAACTTAAAAAATAACTAAAGTTAAGGTTGCGGATGCTTAATTCATTTGTGTGTTAAACGGTTTATCATTCAAAAATGAGAAAACTTTAATAATAATATGACATGTCTTTCGCTGGAGCAAATCTGTGAATGTTTCAAATGGTGCAACCATTTAAAGGGAAATGCAGTTTCTTTTTGTGCTCCGCCAGATATATAATATTATGTTCTGGCACAGGCACCATTAAATGGTTTAAAAAGAAAGTTTTTTTATCAAAAATCGACCTCGCGGTCTTTTATACACAGCAACATGCTTATCAAAAGTACTTTTTTCAGGCTCCAAATATGCTAAGGTTATGCTTAATGGCAAAAGATTTATTGGAATATGCTTATGAAAAACACATGATAAGGCTCGAAATATGCTTATTTGAAAAAAATATTGCATTTAAATTTTGAACATCAGTAATTACAAACTTAAATTTCACTACATATTGGTTATTCAGACATAAAACTGTTCACGAAACAAAAATATAAAAAACTTCACAACATTTTCTTAGGCTTCACATAATGCGTAACTTAAAAAATAACTAAAGTTAAGGTTGCGGATGCTTAATTCATTTGTGTGTTAAACGGTTTATCATTCAAAAATGAGAAAACTTTAATAATAATATGACATGTCTTTCGCTGGAGCAAATCTGTGAATTTTCAAAATGGTGCAACCATTTAAAGCGGAAATGCAGTTTCTTGTGCTCCGCAGATATATAATATTATTTCTGGCACACAGCACCATTAAATGGTTTTTAAAAAAGGAAAGTTTTTTTTTATCAAAAATCGACCTCGCGGTCTTTTATACACAGCAACAAGCAGTCCATTTAAGCTAATGATGTATTGTCAATTTATTTTTACTATTCTATGATTATCAATCGATATGGTCGGACAAACTTTACGAACAGCCATCAATAAAGTGATCGACGTGAGATTGTAAAAGGCCCCAAATGACGCGGAAATATGCATTCAGGCGTGCGACTAAAAGCGAGAAAGTGAGGCCTTGTTTACACACCCGTAACCTTGGAGCGGAAGTAGCTGCCTGCTTTGGTGCCAAGAAAAAGTTTTCTAACACTGAAGGTTTTTCGTATCCATCACAGCAATGTTAAAACAGTTCACTCTGAAAAACATTGTTTATTTGTCCTGGCTGGCTGTGTTTGAAGGAATTAGAAATAAATAAGAGACGTAAGAATTAACATAATCAGCGAACTAAATTCTGTGCTCTTTGTATGAACTTCAGTATGAAAAGATCAGTATTTAGCTGTATCTGTTTATTCGGTATAAGAATATACAATACAGAAGCAAAAACGCTATTGGTAAATGAAATCAAAAGAAATGTTCTTGTTTATTTTTCTGAAAATGGGCCCCTGATGAATCGTCGCGGATAATAAAATCTTCGTCGTCGGCCGGAAGATCTTCTGCGTCGGCGGGAAGATCTTCTGCGTCGGCCATAATATCTTGGTCAGCGAGATCTTCGTCTGCGAGAAGATCTTCGTCGGCGAGACCAGGCCACGGGATCTAAAAGATCATTAAATTAAATATTTATATAAAAAAAAAATATGTTTTAAACGTGTTAGGAGGAAGAAGAGTTTTACCTCGTTCCTCGCTATCTTTTTCTTCGACAGCGCTCTGGCTCTTTTCAACATCATTTTCCTTCTTCGTCTTCTGCACAAAAAAGTAAATGGATAACAAATTTATTTTCTATTAAGCACTAAGTTAGTAAAGAAACTGAATATTAAAAGCAATACAAACCATCGTTTATTTCTTCTGGGTCACTGTCCTTCGACTTCACCATCGTCATACCTTCGGCTAAATCCTCTTTTTCTTCGTCTTCTGAAAGGTCTAATTCGGAAGCATCATCGACAGCATCCTCTTGAACTTTTATTTCTTGCTCTAGAAAATTAGCCTGTTTGTTAACCTTTAACATATATTGTGAAAGATTTGTTTTAACTATTTTATAGAAAATCAAGTTAAAACACAAAAAATCGGAAAATGTACCTGCACATAGAACGGCAACGAATCCGAAAAGCAGCACCAAGTGAATTAACTTCATCTAAGGATGGGACAGGAATGCGTTAAAATGGATAATTCATAACCATGCATCTTGTTACATTAAGTGTCCGATACAAGAAAGTTGTACGCAGAATTCAACAGGAAAACAAAGAAAAAATAGTTTATTACTACGACAGAAAAAAACGAGATGCTCTCATGCGCTCTTAATATAAATATACAGAACTCTACATACCTTGTTTACTACTCTGATACTATCAGCGCAGTGTTCTGCTTTTTCACTAATGATTTCTAAATCTTTCACCCTTTTTATATTGTTTTAGAGAAGTTTAGGGTAATTAAATAGAAGTATATCAATCTAAGACTATAATGATTAATCCAGGGGGAGATAAAATGTTATTTTTTGTCAGATTGCTAAAATTAAAATGATGACACACCTCCGTGACCACGTGTCTGTGCAAAAACTATTAAAATATTTGTGAAACTAACTATGCTTCGATTGGAAAGATATAATTGTAGGCGCATGCGTCTTTGTGATAAACCGCAAGCTATTTGCACTCGTTTACAAAGTCCTGTCGGCTCTTTGTGGTTTCGAAACAGTAGAAAGGAAGTTTCTTATTTCTGCATATTTTAAGGGGAATTTAAAACGAAAGAGAGTGGAAAATAAGTATTTTGAAAAAAAGAGGGGAAATAGGAATTTGAAAAGACGGAGAGCGAAAAATAAGACTTTAAACCTATTGTACGAGATGTATTTCCCGATATTGTCTGGTCAGAAACAAGTTTTGTTGCGGATCGCACGATAGATAAAAAAGATACACGAAACATCGTGAAATAAGTAGAAGAAGTCATATATAATTATCTGTTTTTGTTTATTTTATACGCCATGTTTGCATGGACTTCATTGCTTGCTTAATTATACCCGATAGAGTTTCACACCACCGTCATTGGTCTTTAAGTGTTGGTAATATTCTGTAGACGCCATACCTAGATGTATTTTAATTTAGACGGACGGAACATAGCACTGCCTGTGTTTCTTTGTGTCAGCAAATCTGTTAGTAGTGGTAGCAGAACTTAGACATTACCTTAATTTCTGGCAACATGATATGAAAAGTAATGCGCTGGTTTTCGTACAGACAACTACAAAATAAAAATGGAATGTCATGTTTGCCAAAATAAGAACAACAAGGCTAAGTTGAAAAACTTCCTTCAATTACGCAAAGGCAGTGTCATTAAGATTTCGGATAACATCCGAGATCTTATTAAAACGGGCGGTCTTTTCTTCTCCTCCTTCTTCTTCTTCTTCTTCTTCTTCGACCGATTTTTTAACCGATTGCCGTAACGTCCACGACTTTTAAAGTCCGATCCGACCCCGCGACCCAGCGCTACTCCGGCTGTGTGCGTATCTTAATATTCGTTAAATTGGGAAAAGAATGAAGACTGCGTTACGAATTTGATCACAAATATTGTTATAGACTGTTATTTTAATATTATTTGATGAGCTATGCTAGATACTCCTTCAAATTTTCGTTTCCAGTTATGTTTTTAAACGAGGCGGATTTTGTTCAACTAAACCGAGCTCTAGGGGTTAAGGTACGAGTCGTTTCTTTCGAGAGACCGAGTTCAAGGACGCTATATTTGTTATACTCTGGCTTCTTCACCAAGCTGCGAATCAAAAACATTTTGAAGAAAAGAAAGAGGAATATTTGGTTGGGTTAGTATAATTATTTAACTGCCTAAATTTCAGTTCTATCAACGTTTAAGATATATGAAAATATCATCACGTTTTCTAGCCATGTGTAAATCTGAAACAAACCAGTTTCAAGATTTTAGCTAGCTAACGTAGATTTCAAGGCAGCATCCCGCTGAAGCCAGCTAAGCTGTAGCTAGCCTTATTTATTCTTATTATTTTAAAGTTTGGTATATTATTATTTATTAGCGACACCTTTTATTAGTGTCATGAAAACTTACTCCGCAACATAGAATTGCTGAGTGATTTTTTTAGCTGAACAGGGTAACGACAGGCTGTTTTCCCGTGTTCTTAATTTAAACCGAAGTTGCAATTAAAGTTTTTCGAAAAGGGTATTACGCCTAACGCATTGACGACACAGTTTACCTGTACTAAGTGCTTAGTCCAATGTTAATGATGGCTGTTTCCTGAGTTTCTGTTTATCTGAAGTTACGATAAAGTTTTTTTCAAAAAAGGGTATTATGTCTATATGGAAATGTGACATTGTTTGCCTGTAATGATCCTCAGCCCGGAGAAATATTTATTTTTGAACTTTTAGCGGGAACGTTTGCAAGTTCAGATAATACCATGGGATAATACCTATTTATTTCAAATAACGGAACAACATTGTAGAAATTCTGTACAAAACAGGCTACTGGCGACCTAGGTATAGGGAACAAATTACACACGAACAAGAATCCGAAATCTTTTAGCCTGCAAGGGCTTTTCATTATCAATTTAATTGAGTTGGAGCTGCTTCAATTCTGAACTGCTTTTTGCACAAAATGATAAAAGAGATTTAATTTCAATTTCTCACTTTCATCATTATAATGATGGAATAGCGGTTTTAAAGTTAAAATATACAATACACGCGTCTTTTATCAATATCAAACATATCAAACTTCTAACCAAGACGAATCATTATTCTTATTTCGCAATTTTCTCAGCAATAGACCTTAAGTTTCTTAACCTTTATTCTCATTTGATATTCTTATAAAGCATATTCTTATCAAAAAGGGTGTATTACAAGACTATGATTATATAAAGATATAATTATTTATTTTGTCTCTGTTGTCTTTTAAAATTTGTCTCAGTGGCGTAAAAGATATCTGCAGTCCTTAATTTTTGTCATAAATATTATCAAACTCGACAATGTAATAAATTCTTTATTCTCACCGAAATTGTTTGAATGATTCGGTTTCTATTTTTAAAAAGCTGCGACTTTCATTTGCACTGTCCGAAATTTTAAAACTAGAAAAACTCATAAATGGTTTGCAATGGCTTTTTCCATTGTTTATCAATATACACACTTTAAAGCAACTTCCCCGGCTGTACATTCTATTGAGTAGGGCTGTGCAATGTGCATCTTAAGTATTATTTTTTATTCTATAGAAATACTGTCAACACGACTTTATGAGTAACAAGAGTAAGAGTTGTAATAGCTTAATTACCTTCTTTGTCTTACGCGCCATAATATAGTTGATATATATCTCATTTGAATTTGTATTATGAAGTATTTTGCTTATATATTTTGTCAACGCCATGTGCAATAAAATGCAAATACCTTAGTGAGAAGAAGCGGGGGAATAGTAAGTAATTTTAAGAGTCAAAAAATTTTTAAAACTTTCTCAGCGAATATGTTTTAAAAATAGCACGTTTATGGCCGCATGACGGTGGCTGTGGCGAAAAGTGAAATGTAAAAAGTAAATAAAAGTTTAGAAAGTTTTGCGTTGTAACAGCTCTTGTTTTTTTAAAAAAATAATTATTGTAATTTGGGGAATTTGCTAAAACGGGGCTGCATATTAGTAATCTTTTTTTTTTCGTGACTTAGCTTACTTGTCAAGCTTACAGCATATCTGGGACTTTATGTTACTTGGATCCATGCTTTTGAAAACCGCTAATTGCCTGTTGGCCTAGCATGAGCGAAATTTGAAACCAACGAGATAAAATTTTCAGGCTTTACAAACAAATTCGTTTTTTTATCATCGTCTGAAACATTGTTACCACCATACATCTGTGCCACAGACAAACTTTCGATCACAACAAGCAAAACATTTGACATACTTCATTCGGATTGACTGACTAAAATGTGGAGGACTCAGAATTGACTCGATTTTGCATGTTGTTACTGCCAACAAAGTTAATTTTGTAAGAGTAACAAAAACGTTGTTTCCTACAAAAATTAAATTTTTAGGCAACATCATTTAACGAAAATGTCGGTCCTTGCACCTAAAAACGTTGTATTGTGTACCCCGTGGCCAGACAAAACGACAACATAATTAATACTTTTGTAGTAAACCCTAGCGCATATTTGTCAATTTTGATAATGTCTTTGGCTATTATTAAACAAACTTCCTTCGCAACGCTTTATTAATTTGTTAAACATTTTTTTAAGTTTTAATTGCACACTGGGTTTAATTACCTCCTTAATAACAAGAGATTATCAAAAAGTGCGATATCATGATAAAAAAGCATTTTGTGGTACAATCAAGGAGAATACTGCGCATTAAAAAACAACCTTTCCATTTAAAATCTATATAAAGTATAAGTAACTTTGGAAAGGAACCACATATTTTTTACAAACGAAACTTTTGGTCAACATGATTGTACTTTCAAATATAGATGTATTTATTTTATGATATCGAGGAGTAGTTTTATCATTTAAACAAATCCTACTAAATCCTAATTTAAAAAAAGGACATAAATAGCATTTTGTAATGCTTGTTCGCATCTTACTACAGTATACTCTCGTTAAGTCGGGACATTCAAGGACGGACGGAAAATGTACTATTATCGGGCGTCCTACTTAACCGAATCTCCTCATCAGTAGGATTTTCATCAAATAGCTCAATTTGTCCCAGTTATCGACAGATTTTTTGAGAGACTTAGAGAGATCATAGAGGCATTCGTAAATTTATAATCAAAATATGGTGATAAGTAATTGTGCTTAATTTTTTTCTTTCTATATCTCTTCAAACCAAGAAAATAAAGACACAAGACTAAAGTTACATGGATCCTAAACGGAGAAAAAGTCAGTTAATTTAGTCGGTTTAGATTGAGTTAGTACTTCTTTCTCAATAATTTTTGAAGCCTTAGTTTTCAAAACAGGGGCTGACACAGGGAAGTTCTGTGCCCTTGCATTTACGAGCCATTTGTAGCAAGCTTTGTTGAGGTGTTCGTACGTAGATGTTCTGAATCTATGCCTTTTTTCGTTGATAAATTTGAATCAACAGACTCGTAGATTTGTTTCTTCTTTCTCAGCCATAAATTCCTGCACATAAATGCGAAATTAGCGCTCGAGAAAGAAACACAATTATTTATGAAATTATTCACGGTTTATCCGCTATAACGTTTTTTAAGCCAATCGGCTACTTTGGAATGTAAACCAAAATCATAAACTTTTTAATAGAGTAAGGCGAAATAAACTCTATTTAAAAACTAAAGCAAACTTTATTTAAGAACTTTGCATGTGGAAATCACTAAAAACCTATATAGCTAACTACGACAAAGATAATTAACCCACACTGTCATTGAAGACGTTGGAAAACTTGACGAAAATTTTAAGATTGGTGACTTTTAAAATGTCAACGTTTTTCTAAAGAAATGTATAAATGGACAGTAGTTAGAAGATAAACGCTAAAAAATTAGGCAAATAAAAAAAATTCACAACGAAATTGACTGAAAATTGCTCTTCTCGATCCAATATACATTTGTGCTAAAGACTATCCAAAGATTACGCTACTTTTTAATTGATCCATTAAATATCGCTTTGCTTTGAAGTCTACGCGATGCTCACCTATATGGTAGTCCTGGGTTGTCTGCCGTATAGTCTGCACTAGTTGTCCACACCAGAGAAATACACCAATGAAATTCTTGCCCAGCCAGATGCGCAGCTTACTCCAGCAGAACTGGTGTAAGTAGTGAAGCCAGCTCCGACACTGAAAATCAAATATTTGGCAGGACAAAAAAGTGACGACTTGAATTTTTTGACAGAAACAAGACCATCCAACCCGGGCGCGGATTGGCGGGGACTTTGAAAACCAGTTTCATACACCGAACAGGTGCGCACTGGTGTCATCCTGATATGTTCAGACTTCGTGCGTAAAATTCCGAAAAAGAAACAGGCTTACAGAAATATGTCTTGCCTTTTTCAAGACGAATTTTTACTGTTGTATTTACATCAGTATATTGTGTTATAGATTTTTTGTTCAGTTTTATTTGGAAGTTTTCTAAATACTTTGTTATGTGATACTATTGTTTTTGTATAAGGCGTTGCTTAATGATAACAAAAAAGTAAAGACGGTGTTTGCACCTTGCAACCACTGTAAATTATTTTCTGATTGAAATCAGGTTTAGTACAGACGGCATTAGAGTAAGAAGCTGTGAAAGCAATATTTGTCAGGTTTACAATGTAGGTTGGCATAAACAAGGTTGCTTTAGCTTTTATTACTAATTTATCATAGTCTAGAAATAATTATCTAGCCAATCCGTCCACAATTGCCTCCCAAGAACTTTTATAAACACTTCTAGCCTTAGAAACTAATCTCCTGAGTTGAATAAGGAAAGCAAGGGAGATATTTACTTATTTATTAAAAAAAGTCAAAATTTTGCTTTCAGGCCTAAGCAATGGAATAACAGTTCCATTGTTAGGAAAAACATTTTATAACACCATTTTTAAAACCAACTTTAGAATATATTTAGAAAATGAAATTGCAGGGTGATTTTTATTTAGTGAAGTTATCAATCAAATAAAAGAACGAATGACGAAATAAACGCCCAGTTGGGATAAACACTGATTGGGTCAAACTTTGATGTAAAGTAACGTTTTGCAACAGTATTTATTTTAAATCTAAATTCGATGTAGTAGGTAACGAGAAATTAGAGTTCGACATTTCTTACTTTCTTACTTTGTTATTACTATTGGTAATTTGTTATTTATCATTTTTGTTAACTTAACCCCGAGACTTCGGTTCATGTAGATGTACTGTCAAATATCTGGTAAAAACAGTCCCACAGTTGGAGCGCCATAACGCCTAAGGACTATAATTTTGTTCAGAATATGACAAGACAAATAATTTCAAAGTTTGCTGCCACAAGTGCGCAGGTCTTTCTTTCTATATTAAATCTACGCATTTTGAACTTGTTAAGATGTTTCGAATATATTTGAGACGTAAGTTATTTGGTTAAGTTCAAACTTTTAAAATGTGTTAATTCTTGCTAACAAGCTTGTCCACTTTCCACGAAGGCTTCCTACATTTTTCGACAAAAACGTATATTTTCAAAACGGGTGTTTATTGTCTAGGTTACTTCTCTAAATGTTAATAAGCATCCAAGTGACCATACAAGCGCACAGTCCGATTTATGGTAATCATTGTTTTAAGCTTTTTTTTCCCTTTCATAATAACGACAATAACACGAAACTACCTTGTCTGCTTGTGCTGAATTACACATCACATGTTTTTTATATAAGAAATTGAAATTCCAAAAATGAGGCTTAAGGATGCTTATCAAAAGTACTTTTTCAGGCTCCAAATATGCTAAGGTTATGCTTAATGGCAAAAAGATTTATTGGAATATGCTTATGAAAAACACATGATAAGGCTCGAAATATGCTTATTTGAAAAAAAATATTGCATTTAAATTTTGAACATCAGTAATTACAACTTAAATTTCACTACATATTGGTTATTCAGACATAAAACTGTTCACGAAACAAAAATATAAAAAACTTCACAACATTTTTTTAGGCTTCACATAATGCGTAACTTAAAAAATAACTAAAGTTAAGGTTGCGGATGCTTAATTCATTTGTGGTTAAACGGTTTATCATTCAAAAATGAGAAAACTTAAATAATAATATGACATGTCTTTCGCTGGAGCAAATCTGTGAATGTTTCAAATGATGCAACCATTTAAAGGGGAAATGCAGTTTCTTTTGTGCTCCGCCAGATATATAATATTATGTTCTGGCACAGGCACCATTAAATGGTTTAAAAAGAAAGTTTTTTTTATCAAAAATCGACCTCGCGGTCTTTTATACACAGCAACATGCTTATCAAAAGTACTTTTTCAGGCTCCAAATATGCTAAGGTTATGCTTAATGGCAAAAAGATTTATTGGAATATGCTTATGAAAAACACATGATAAGGCTCGAAATATGCTTATTTGAAAAAAAATATTGCATTTAAATTTTGAACATCAGTAATTACAACTTAAATTTCACTACATATTGGTTATTCAGACATAAAACTGTTCACGAAACAAAAATATAAAAAACTTCACAACATTTTCTTAGGCTTCACATAATGCGTAACTTAAAAAATAACTAAAGTTAAGGTTGCGGATGCTTAATTCATTTGTGGTTAAACGGTTTATCATTCAAAAATGAGAAAACTTTAATAATAATATGACATGTCTTTCGCTGGAGCAAATCTGTGAATGTTTCAAATGGTGCAACCATTTAAAGCGGAAATGCAGTTTCTTTTGTGCTCCGCCAGATATATAATATTATGTTCTGGCACAGGCACCATTAAATGGTTTAAAAAGAAAGTTTTTTTTATCAAAAATCGACCTCGCGGTTTTTTATACACAGCAACATGCTTATCAAAAGTACTTTTTCAGGCTCCAAATATGCTAAGGTTATGCTTAATGGCAAAAAGATTTATTGGAATATGCTTATGAAAAACACATGATAAGGCTCGAAATATGCTTATTTGAAAAAAAATATTGCATTTAAATTTTGAACATCAGTAATTACAACTTAAATTTCACTACATATTGGTAATTCAGACATAAAACTGTTCACGAAACAAAAATGCTTCACATAATGCGTAACTTAAAAAATAACTAAAGTTAAGGTTGCGGATGCTTAATTCATTTGTGGTTAAACGGTTTATCATTCAAAAATGAGAAAACTTTAATAATAATATGACA
Source organism: Hydractinia echinata (assembly GCA_030067915.1). NCBI lineage: Eukaryota > Metazoa > Cnidaria > Hydrozoa > Anthoathecata > Hydractiniidae > Hydractinia > Hydractinia echinata. The sequence continues at coordinate 1,680,080 of JASGCC010000012.1, read as the reverse complement.
TGTCTTTCGCTGGAGCAAATCTGTGAATGTTTCAAATGGTGCAAACATTTAAAGCTGAGTCCAGACGAAAATAGGAATGATTGGCCATTATCACATCCCCGAAAACAAGAGACGCGCTACTCTAGGGGAAATGCATTTTCTTTTGTTCTCCGCAAAATATGTAATATTATGCGGAGAACAGGCACAATTAAATGGTTTAAGAAGAAAGTTTCTTTTATCAAAAATTGACCGGTCTTTTATACACAGCAACAAGCAGTTCATTTAAACAAATATTGATGTGTTGTCAATTTATTTTTTCTATTCTATGATTATCAATCGATATGGTCGGACAAACTTTACAACAGCTACCAATAAATTGATCGCCGTGAGAATTGTAAAAGGCCCCAAATGACGCGGAAATATGCATTCAGGCGTGCGATTAAAACCGCGAAAGTGAGGCCTTGTTCACACCCGTAACCTTGGAGCGGAAGTAGCTGCTGCATTGGTGCCAAGAAAAAGTTTCCTAACACTGAAGGTTTTTCGTATTCATCGCAGCAATGTTAAACAGTTCACTCGAAAAAAATTGTGTTTGGCTGGCTGTGTTTGAAGGAATTAGAAAGAAATAAGAGGCCTAAGAATAGACATAAAGCGAACTAAATTATGTGCTCTTTGTATGAACTTCAGTATGAAAAGATCAGTATTTAGCTGTATCTGTTTATTCGGTTATAAGAATATACAATAACAGAAGCAAAAACGCTATTGGTAAAATGAAATGAAAAGAAATGTTCTTCTTTATTTTCCTGGAAATGGGCTCCTGATGAATCGTCGCGGATAATAAAATCTTCGTCGTCGGCGGGAAGATCTTCTGCGTCGGCCATAATATCTTCGTCAGCGAAAAGATTTCCGTCGGCGAGAAGATCTTCGTCGGCGAGAAGATCTACGTCGTGACCAGGCCACGGGATCTAAAACAGCATTAAATTAAATATTTATAGAAAAAAAATATAAGTTTTAAACGTGTTACGAGGAAGACCAGTTTTACCTCGTTCCTCGCCATCTTTTTTCTTGACAGCGCTCTCGCTCTTTTCAACATCATTTCCTTCTTCGTCTTCTACACAAAAAGTAAATGGATAACAAATTTATTTTCTATAAAGCACTAAGTTAGGAAAGAAACTGAATATTAAAAGCAATACAAACCATCGTTTATTTCTTCTGGGTCACTGTCTACGACTTCATCATCGTCATTCCCTTCGGTTAAATCCTCTTTTTCTTCGTCTTCTGAAGGGTCTACTTCGGAAGCATCATCGACAGCATCTTCTTGAACTTTTATTTTTTGCTCTAGAAAATTAGCCTGTTTGTTAACCTTTAATCCATATTGTGAAATATTTGTTTTAACTATTTTATAGAAAATCAAGTTAAAACACAAAAAATCGGAAATTTACCTGCACATAGAACGGCAATGAATCCGAAAAGCAGCAGCAAGTGAATTAACTTCATCTAAGGATGGGACAGGAATGCGTTAAAATGGATAATTCATAATCATGCATCTTGTGACATTAAGTGTCCGATACAAGAAAGTTGTACGCAGAATTCAACAGGAAAACAAAGAAAAATAGTTTATTACTACGACAGAAAGAAACGAGATGCTCTCATGCGCTCTTAATATAAATGCAGAGCTCTACATACCTTGTTTACTACTCTGATACTATCAGCGCAGTGTTCTGCTTTTTCACTAATGAATTCTAAATCTTTCACCCTTTTTATACTGTTTTAGAGAAGTTTAGGGTAATTAAATAGAAGTATATCAATCTAAGACTATAATGATTAATCCAGGGGGAGATAAAATGTTATTTTTCGTCAGATTGCTAAAATTAAAATGATGACACACCTCCGTAACCACGTGTTTGTGCAAAAACTATTAAAATATTTGTGAAACTATGCTTCGATTGGAAAGATATAATTGTAGGCGTATGCGTCTTTTTGATAAACCGCAAGCTATTTGCACTCGTTTACAAAGTCCTGTCGGCTCTTTGTGGTTTCGAAACAGTAGAAAAGAAGTTTCTTATTTCTGCATATTTTAAGGGGAATTTAAAACGAAAGAGAGTGGAAAATAAGTATTTTGAAAAAAAGAGCGGGAAATAGGAATTTCAAAAGACGGAGAGCGAAAAATAAGACTTCAAACCTATTGTACGAGCTGTATTTCCCGACATTGTCTGGTCAGAAACAAGTTTTGTTGCGGATCGCACGATATATAAAAAAGATACAAGAAACATCGTGAAATAAGTAGGAGAACTCATATATAATTATCTGTTTTTGTTTATTTTATACGCCATGTTTGCATGGACTTCTTTGCTTGCTTAATTATACCCGATAGAGTTTCACACCACCGTCATTGGTCTTTAAAGCGCTTGTAATATTCTGTAGACGCCATACCTAGATGCATTTTAATTTAGACGGACGGAACACAGCACTGCTGTTTCTTTATGTCAGCAAATCTGTTAGTAATGTTAGCAGTTTGACATCAAAAAACCTTTAAACCCTAATATCTCTGCAACCGTTTGTCAAAAGTACATGATCCTATACATTTTCTTGATCAGCGTTTTAAGATCTATACGATGAAGGCAAGGTGTATTAAAAAAAAAATTTGGGTTTTGACGGGCCATTGCTGACGTCAGCAAAAATTTTAAACCCTTATATTTCATTAATCGCTCATCCAAACCACACGATTATATACATTCTCTTGATCAGCAGTGTAAGCTCTACACAATGGAGGAAACATGAAAACAAGTTTCTCAATTTATTTATTGTGTATTTGCACTGCTGACGTCAGCAAAAAATCTAAAACAACCTATTTTTCCATTGTCCTTCTGCCTAAGTGGATTACTCCACAGGCCTTATAGACTATAAAGAAATATTCCTGCAATAGTGTTCAAAGAAATTCAAAATGGACAAGTTATGTCTCACACGCTGGACAGTTCGAGGAATGTATTTGGGAAATATCATTTTGAAGTATCTAGCCTTGATGAAACTTTGGGAGGCAACAAGCAGTCCATTTAAGCAAATGATGATGTATTGTCAATTTATTTTTTCTATTCTATGATTATCAATCGATATGTTCGGACAAACTTTACCAACAGCTATCAATAAAGTGATCGACGTGAGAATTGTAAAAGGCCCCAAATGACGCGGAAATAAGCATTCAGGCGTGCGATTAACAGCGAGAAAGTGAGGCCTTGTTTACACCCGTAACCTTGGAGCGAAAGTAGCTGCTGCATTGGTGCCAAGAAAAAGTTTCCTAACACTGAAGGTTTTTTGTATCCATCACAGCAATGTTAAACAGTTCACTCCGAAACAAATTGTTTATTTGTCCTGGCTGGCTGTGTTTGAAGGAAATAGAAATAAATAAGAGACGTAAGAATTGACATAATCAGCGAACTAAATTATGTGCTCTTTGTATGAACTTCAGTATGAAAAGATCAGTATTTAGCTGTATCTGTTTATTCGGTTATAAGAATATACAATAACAGAAGCAAAAACGCTATTGGTAAAATGAAATGAAAAGAAATGTTCTTCTTTATTTTCCTGGAAATGGGCTCCTGATGAATCGTCGCGGATAATAAAATCTTCGTCGTCGGCGGGAAGATCTTCTGCGTCGGCCATAATATCTTCGTCAGCGAGAAGATTTCCGTCGGCGAGAAGATCTTCGTCGGCGAGAAGATCTACGTCGTGACCAGGTCACGGGATCTAAAACAGCATTAAATTAAATATTTATAGAAAAAAATATAAGTTTTAAAACGTGTTACGAGGAAGACCAGTTTTACCTTGTTCCTCGCCATCTTTTTTTTTGACAGCGCTCTCGGTCTTTTCAACATCATTTCCTTCTTCGTCTTCTACACAAAAAGTAAATGGATAACAAATTTATTTTCTATAAAGCACTAAGTTAGGAAAGAAACTGAATATTAAAAGCAATACAAACCATCGTTTATTTCTTCTGGGTCACTGTCTTCGACTTCATCATCGTCATTCCCTTCGGCTAAATCCTCTTTTTCTTCGTCTTCTGAAGGGTCTACTTCGGAAGCATCATCGACAGCATCTTCTTGAACTTTTATTTTTTGCTCTAGAAAATTAGCCTGTTTGTTAACCTTTAATCCATATTGTGAAATATTTGTTTTAACTATTTTATAGAAAATCAAGTTAAAACACAAAAAATCGGAAATTTACCTGCACATAGAACGGCAATGAATCCGAATAGCAGCAGCAAGTGAATTAACTTCATCTAAGGATGGGACAGGAATGCGTTAAAATGGATAATTCATAATCATGCATCTTGTGACATTAAGTGTCCGATACAAGAAAGTTGTACGCAGAATTCAACAGGAAAACAAAGAAAAATAGTTTATTACTACGACAGAAAGAAACGAGATGCTCTCATGCGCTCTTAATATAAATACAGAGCTCTACATACCTTGTTTACTACTCTGACACTATCAGCGCAGTGTTCTGCTTTTTCACTAATGATTTCTAAATCTTTCACCCTTTTTATACTGTTTTAGAGAAGTTTAGGGTAATTAAATAGAAGTATATCAATCTAAGACTATAATGATTAATCCAGGGGGAGATAAAATGTTATTTTTTGTCAGATTGCTAAAATTAAAATGATGACACACCTCCGTAACCACGTGTTTGTGCAAAAACTATTAAAATATTTGTGAAACTATGCTTCGATTGGAAAGATATAATTGTAGGCGTATGCGTCTTTTTGATAAACCGCAAGCTATTTGCACTCGTTTACAAAGTCCTGTCGGCTCTTTGTGGTTTCGAAACAGTAGAAAGGAAGTTTCTTATTTCTGCATATTTTAAAGGGAATTTAAAACGAAAGAGAGTGGAAAATAAGTATTTTGAAAAAAAGAGCGGGAAATAGGAATTTGAAAAGACGGAGAGCGAAAAATAAGACTTTAAACCTATTGTACGAGCTGTATTTCCCGACATTGTCTGGTCAGAAACAAGTTTTGTTGCGGATCGCACGGTATATAAAAATGATACACGAAACATCGTGAAATAAGTAGGAGAAGTCATATATTATTATCTGTTTTTGTTTATTTTATACGCCATGTTTGCATGGACTTCATTGCTTGCTTAATTATATACCCGATAGAGTTTCACACCACCGTCATTGGTCTTTAAAGCGCTTGTAATATTCTGTAGACGCCATACCTAGATGCATTTTAAATTAGACGGACGGAACACATCACTGCTGTTTCTTTGTGTCAGCAAATCTGTTAGTATTGTTAGCAGTTTGTCATGTTTTAACATGTGAAGAAGAACTTAGGCATTACCTTAATTTGTTGCATTATGATATGAAATGTAATGCGCTGGTTTTCTTACAGACAACTACAAAATAAAAATGGAATGTCATGTTTGCCAAAATAAGAACAACAAGGCTAAGTTGAAAAACTTCCTTCAATTACGCAAAGGCAGTGTCATTATCAATTTAATTGAGTTGGAGCTACTCCAATTCTGAACCGCTTATTTGCACGAAATGATGAAAGCAGATTCAATTTGAATTTCTCACTTTTATCATTATAATGATGAAATAGCGGTTTAAAGTTAAAATATACAATACACGCGTCTTTTATCAATATCAAACATATCAAACTTCCAGCCAAGACGATCATTATTCTTATTTCGCTATTTTTCTCAGCAATAGACCTTTTATTCCTTAACCTTTATTCTCAATTTGATATTCTTATAAAGCATATTCTTATAAAAAAGTGTGTATTACAAGACTATCTCTTTAATAATAGCCGTCGTCTGTCTGTGTGTCTGCGAAAGTCGCGTCCTGTTACTGAAACACGAAATACGATATATAAAGGACGGGCGACCCCGTGGATGTTTCCACGGGTTAACAACTAGTGATTATATAAAGATGTAATTATTTATTTCGTCTCGGTTTTCTTTTAAAATTTGTCTCAGTTGCCGTAAAGATATCTGCAGTGCTTAATTTTTGTCAAAAATATTGTCAAACTCGATAATGTAATAAATTCTTTATTCTCACCGAAATTGTTTGAATGATTCGGTTTCTATTTTTAAAAAGCTGCGACTTTCGGACAGTACAGTCCGAAATTTTAAAACTAGAACAACTGATAAATGGTTTGCAATGGCTTTTCCGTTGTCTATCAATATACACACTTTGAAGCAACTTCTCCGGCTGTACGTTCTATTGGGTAGGCTGTGCAATGTGCATCTTAAGCATTATTTTTTATTCTATAGAAATATTGTCAACACGACTTTACGAGTAACAAGAGTAAGAGTTTTAATAGCTTAATTACCTGCTTTGTCTTACGGCCCCATAATATATTTGACATATATCTCATTTAAATTTGTATTATCAAGTATTTTGCTTAAATTTTTTGTCAACACCTTGTGCCATTAAAAATGCAAATACTTTAGCGAGAAGAAACCGGGGAACAGTAAGTAATTTTAAGGGTCGGCTACTAAAACTTAGTAAAAGTTTTTCCCCAACTAACATATTTCACGAATATTATTTTTTGCAACAAATTTTAACCAGATTAAAATGTGCTGAGAAGTTTTCCCAACTTTTATTGAAGTGTTCTAATTTTGTTCCTACAGACGATTCAACTAGCTGCTTTCAACAAATTGAATGGACTTAGGTAGTCCATTTCATGTGTTGAAATAAGAACTGTTTTTAAAAATTTTTGAAAACTTTCTCAGCGAATATGTTTTAAAAATAGCGCGTTTACGGCTGCATGACGGTGGCTGTGGCGAAAAGTGAAATGTAAAAAGTAGATAAATGTTTAGAAAGTTTTGCGTTGTAACAGCTTTTGTTTTTTTAAAAAAGTAATTATTGTAATTTGTTGAATTTGCTAAAACGGAGCGGCATATCAGTAATCTTAATTTTTTTTTTCGTGACTTAGCACTTCAACAAATTCTACAACCGAGTTGTAAATACAATCATGGACGAAATATAATGAAACAAAATGGCTACTTTCAAAATTCGTCGTCACAAGTGATCACATTGTTTGAGTCGCGCATTTTAAAATTGTCAAAGTTTACTTGTCAAGCTTACACCATATCTGGGACTTTACTCGGCGACATTAAGGTGCATTCTACGGCTCAAGGTTTTTTTAACTTGCCAAAGTAAGGCATATGTTTAGCGACTAAATTTATAACGCGTCAACTAGTCTGCAGTTTTTGCGTGGCTAGAAATAATGGCCGTGACATTTCTTTAAAAAATCTAATTTCAAACGTTTGCAAAAGGTTAAATTACAATGCAGTTGAATTAAGCAAGAAAATTGATGTTAAATATAGTTAGTTTATTTAGCCTTTCAAGTTTTAGCGCTAGCAGTCATTACTTACTTACTTACTTACTATATATATCTACCCTCTAATGTATTGCTGAAACTTGTAGAGCTAGTTAGCTAGCTAGCTAAAGTTCTAAGCAAGCTTTGAATCATATTCCTTATTCGTCCTGGTTCGCAGGAATCCCAGTGTAACTTTTCTTACTACGTGGGAATTTGGATGAGCAGATAATTTGTTGTAAAATCTATATATGTGAAAAAGCAAATTATTAAAGTCGTATATACATGTATGCGTGGCACAAAATCAAAACATTACGTCACTCCGCAATGTATTTATATATAGAAATTGACATAAAAAAATAATGTGCGTGAAGCTGCTGAAACACACCCCACGCTAGCTCATCACCCGAAATGCTACAAAAATTCTTTAACAAGTATCAGAGAACAGGAGAGACAGTTTCTGGTATTTAAAAAACAATTTTTTTACAGCTACATGCTTTTTTATAATAAAATTTTTAATAGAACACGATCCTCAGATTTTGCTGAAAAATAAGAACAGACTTAAGGCTCAAATCATTGCTTTCAAAATTAAGAACAAACTGAGTCTAAAACTTTCGCCCAAAAATAAGAACAATTCAGGATATGAACTTCTTCAATTGTTTTTGCTTGCGGTCTTATGAACACAATTATAAAGCTGGATTAGCAACAAAAACAACCAATTTTCTCATATAAGCACAATTTCCAGAAAAATAAAAAGGAACAAAATGAGGCTAAATTCTGAAGTCGTTTTCTTACGAATACGAACAAAATAAGAACATATCAGTGACAGGACTTGCAAAAAATAAGAACAACCAGTCTCAAGTCAGACTTTACTGGTTCTTATAAACAAAAATGTGTATGTATATAAATGTCAATAAAAAAAATAGAAGTGACAGGACTTGCACCTGTGTCTGCACGATAAATCGGCAGCTGCTGGAACACACTTCTTTCTCTTGTATCGTCTATAACACTTTTTTATTGAAATTGCAGAGTTAAAAAGATCGTGAATTTCTAGTATATATAAAACCTATTTTTGCTTTTATCCTTTGCCTAAAGTGAATTTGTATTAAATTTACAGGGAAAATTAAAAAAGAGCTGGAATTAACGTTTAAAATGCAAAATAAAACAACGTCCAAAAATTTATTTTTGCGAATTGGGCTCTCAGCAAGGAAATTGCGGGATTTAATTTTGCGAATGTTTATAACATGTAAAAGAAATACTATATTTTTTTGGCGAGTCGGAGGTTTCAAGAGTATGCTAAACAAAGATCAAAGGTTAACATTTGTTTTTTGCACTGTATTTTAATAATTCTAAATCTCACAAATCATCTAGAATTTCAAAAATGTTATTAAAGTTAATTAATGTAAAAAAAATGCCATTTTGCGATACTTATTTTTGCGAATGCCATTTCACAGATATTTTTGCGGGATTTATTTTTGCGAATAGACGACTTCCCAAAATCTTTTTTGCGGGACTTAACTTTGCGAAAAGGGGCCAAATTCGCAAAAATTAATCCCGCACGAATTTATCCCGCATTAATTAATACACATAAGCTAGTCTGTTCCTTCGCCTGAAGGTATCGCTACGACTTTATATGAATGTATGTCAATCAGAAGGTATCCATCTACACTCGATTAGTTTAAAGCCTCAACACACACAATGTTTCCGTAGTAGAAAGAAATGGACTGAAAAAGACCTTTCCTCAGCAAGCTCCCACATCTTTCAGGATTATCGTGGAAAATGTAAACATTCAAAAAGTTCTATAAATTTGTACAGGATATCACACACCGGACACAATCACTCTTTATGTGTAGCTAGCTCCCAAAACACATTAGGAAGCAAACAAACACAAAAGGAAGCATACAAATTGCAAAACATATCTGGCTAGCTAAGCATTAGAAATTAAAACTTATAATATTATTGCTAACCATATTGAAAGAGAAAAGAGAAAGTTAGCTAGGAGAAGAGAGGAGGAGGCAAAAGACTTCATTTCATGATGGCTTCTGCAAAGTTGCAGTTTGCTTGTTTACGTGATCAACCTCTTCCCCAGGGCTTCGTCCAAGATTTTCAAAAAAGTAAACCGGTCCCGGGGACGAGATTGTCATTAGATAGGTCTTAAAAATGACGGACCACACAATGGCGGCGAAGTTCAGGTATTTTTAAAGGTAGTGCATTGAAATGCTTCTGCCGCTGGCTGAATATTGCACACCAGTTGTAAAAATGTAGTGAAAAGTGTAGCTTAGATAATGCGGAATGGGTTTTGTTCAAGGCATAAGTGTAAAAAGTAACGGATAGCAATAAATTGTACAAAATGAATGACAGGTTGCCAAAATTGGCACAAAATATGGCAAAGATTGTCAATTTTTACTGCTTTATATTGAAGTTGGGATTTATGTCACGTACGATTTTGTAAGATTGTCATGTTAACTTACCAATTTTGGTTTTTTTCCCCAGCGTCTCGACAAAACTTCGGCGGTTTACGAAAACAAGCTATTTTCTACTCCTACTTCTGGAGCTCCCTGTGGTTATACGAGAAAGAATCTGAAACCGAGGTTATCATTTTTGAAAAGAGGAGGCTTTGTTGACCAAAATATGAACGAGTTATATCTTTTCGTCGTAAAAAAGGGTCGAGTTAATTAAACATAAAGTTCCCAATTTTCCAGAAGCTGAAAAACGTGTAATTTACAGACCCGGCCTTAATATCGCCGAGTATGTTACTTGGATCCATACTTTTGAAAACCGCTAATTGCCTGTTGGCCTAGCATGAGCGAAATTTGAAAACAATGAGATAAAATTTTCAGGCTTTACAAACAAATTCATTTTTTTTATCATCGTATGAAAAATTGTTTCCACCACACATCTATGCAACAGACAAACTTTCGATCACAACAAGCAAAACATAAGTAACTTTGGAAAGGAACCACATATATTTTACAAACGAAACTTTTGGTCAATATGATTGTTCTTTCAAATATAGATGTATTTATTTTATGATATCGAGGAGTATTTTTATCATTTAAATAAATCCTACTCAACCCTAATTAGAAAAAAGGACATAAAATAGCAATTCGCAATGGTCGTTTGCATGTTACTTCAGTATACTCTCAAGGGACAGAGGGAAAATGTACTACTATCGGGCGTCCTACTTAACCGAATCTCCTCATCAGTAGGATGTTCATCAAATAACTCAATTTTTCCCAGTTATAGAGAGAATTAGAGAGACTTAGAGAGATCTTAGAGAGATTCCTAAATTCATAATCAAAATATAGTTATAAGTAATTGTGTTTAAGATTTTTCTTTCTATATCTTTTCAAACCAAGAAAAAAAAGACACAAGACTAAAGTTATATGGATCCTAAACGGAGAAAGTCAGTTAATTTAGTTGGTTTAGATTGAGTTAGAACTTCTTTCTCAATAATTTTTGAAGCCTTAGTTTTCAAAACAGGGGGTGACACAGGGATGTTCTAAGCCCTAGCATTTACGAGCCATTTGTAGCAAGCTTTGTTGAGGTGTTCGTACGTAGATGTTCTGAATCTCTGAATATATGCCTTTTTTCTTTCATAAATTTGAATCAACAGACTCGTAGATTTGTTTCTTCTTTCTCAGCCATAAATTCATGCACATAAATGCGAAATAGCGCTCGAGAAAAAAACACAATTATTTATGAAATTATTCACGGTATATCCGATATAACGTTTTTTAAGCCAATCGGCTTGATTAGTTTGGAATGTAAACCAAAATCATAAACTTTTTAATAGAGTAAGGCGAAATAAACTCCATTTAAAAACTAAAGCAAACTTTATTTAAAAACTTTGCATGTTGAAATAACTGAAAACCTAAATAGCTAACTAGCTAACTAAGATAATTAACCCACACTGTTATTGAAGACGTTAGAAAACTTAACGAAAATTTTAAGATTGGTGACTTTTAAAATGTCAACGTTTTTCTAAAGAAATGTATAAATGGACAGTAGTTATAAGATACTTTTTCAGGCTCCAAATATGCTAAGGTTATGCTTAATGGCAAAAAGATTTATTGGAATATGCTTATGAAAAACACATGATAAGGCTCGAAATATGCTTATTTGAAAAAAAATATTGCATTTAAATTTTGAACATCAGTAATTACAACTTAAATTTCACTACATATTGGTTATTCAGACATAAAACTTTTCACGAAACAAAAATATAAAAAACTTCACAACATTTTCTTAGGCTTCACATAATGCGTAACTTAAAAAATAACTAAAGTTAAGGTTGCGGATGCTTAATTCATTTGTGGTTAAACGGTTTATCATTCAAAAATGAGAAAACTTTAATAATAATATGACATGTCTTTCGCTGGAGCAAATCTGTGAATGTTTCAAATGGTGCAACCATTTAAAGGGGAAATGCAGTTTCTTTTGTGCTCCGCCAGATATATAATACTATGTTCTGGCACAGGCACCATTAAATGGTTTAAAAAGAAAGTTTTTTTTATCAAAAATCGACCTCGCGGTCTTTTATACACAGCAACATGCTTATCAAAAGTACTTTTTCAGGCTCCAAATATGCTAAGGTTATGCTTAATGGCAAAAAGATTTATTGGAATATGCTTATGAAAAACACATGATAAGGCTCGAAATATGCTTATTTGAAAAAAAATATTGCATTTAAATTTTGAACATCAGTAATTACAACTTAAATTTCACTACATATTGGTTATTCAGACATAAAACTGTTCACGAAACAAAAATATAAAAAACTTCACAACATTTTCTTAGGCTTCACATAATGCGTAACTTAAAAAATAACTAAAGTTAAGGTTGCGGATGCTTAATTCATTTGTGGTTAAACGGTTTATCATGATTATTCTATGATTATCAATCGATATGGTCGGACAAACTTTGCAACAGCCATCAATAAATTGATCGCCGTGAGAATTGTAAAAGGCCCCCAATGACGCGGAAATATGCATTCAGGCGTGCGATTAAAACCGCGAAAGTGAGGCCTTGTTGACACCCGTAACCTTGGAGCGGAAGTAGCTGCTGCATTGGTACCAAGAAAAAGTTCCTAACACTGAAGGTTTTTCGTATCCATCGCAGCAATGTTAAACAGTTCACTCGAAAAAAACTGTGTTTTTTTGTCCTGGCTGGCTGTGTTTGAAGGAATTAGAAAGAAATAAGAGGCGTAAGAATTGACATAATCAGCGAACTAAATTATGTGCTCTTTGTATGAACTTTAGTATGAAAAGATCAGTATTTAGCTGTATCTGTTTATTCGGTTATAACAACATACAATAACAGAAGCAAAAACGCTATTGGTAAAATGAAATCAAAAGAAATGTTCTTCTTTATTTTCCTGGAAATGGGCTCCGGATGAATCGTCGCGGATAATAAAATCTTCGTCGTCGGCGGGAAGATCTTCTGCGTCGGCCATAATATCTTTGTCAGCGAGAAGATTTCAGTCGGCGGGAAGATCTTCTCCGTCGGCCTAAAATCTTCGTCGGCGAGTAGATCTACGTCGTAAATGCCAGGCCACGGGATCTAAATTAATATTTATATAAAAATATAAACGTGTTTTAACGTGTTACGGGGAAGACCAGTTTTACCTTGTTCCTCGCCATCTTTTTTTTCGACAGCGCTCTCGCTCTTTCCAATATCATTTTCTTCTTCGTCTTCTGCACAAAAAGTAAATGGAGAACAAATTTATTTTCTATAAAGCACTAGGTTAGTAAAGAAACTGAATATTAAAAGCAATACAAACCATCGTTTATTTCTTCTGGGTCACTGTCATCGACTTCATCATCGTCATTCCATTCGGCTAAATCCTCTTTTTCTTCGTCTTCTGAAGGGTATAATTCGGAAGTATCATCGACAGCATCTTCTTGAAATTTTATTTTTTGCTCTAGAAAATGAGCCTGTTTGTTAACCTTTAATCCATATTGTGAAAGATTTGTTTTAACTATTTTATAGAAAATCAAGCTTAAACACAAAAAATCGGAAATTTACCTGCACATAGAACGGCAACGAATCCGAAAAGCAGCACCAAGTGAATTAACTTCATCTAAGGATGGGACAGGAATGTGTTAAAATGGATAATTCATAATCATGCATCTTGTGACATTAAGTGTCCGATACAAGAAAGTTGTACGCAGAATTCAACAGGAAAACAAAGAAAAATAGTTTATTACTACGACAGAAAGAAACGAGATGCTCTCATGCGCTCTTAATATAAATACAGAGCTCTACATACCTTGTTTACTACTCTGATACTATCAGCGCAGTGTTCTGCCCTTTCACTAATGATTTCTAAATCTTTCACCCTTTTTATACTGTTTTAGAGAAGTTTAGGGTAATTAAATAGAAGTATATCAATCTAAGACTATAATGATTAATCCAGGGGGAGATAAAATGTTATTTTTTGTCAGATTGCTAAAATTAAAATGATGACACACCTCTGCAACCACGTGTGTATGCAAAAACTATTAAAATATTTGTGAAACTATGCTTCGATTGGAAAGATATAATTGTAGGCGTATGCGTCTTTTTGATAAACCGCAAGCTATTTGCACTCGTTTACAAAGTCCTGTCGGCTCTTTGTGGTTTCAAAACAGTAAAAAGGAAGTTTCTTATTTCTGCATATTTTAAAGGGAATTGAAAACGAAAGAGAGTGGAAAATAAGTATTTGGAAAAAAAGAGCGGGAAATAGGAATTTGAAAAGACGGAGATCGAAAAATAAGACTTTAAACCTATTGTTCGAGCTGTATTTCCCGACATTGTCTGGTCAGAAACAGGTTTTGTTGCAGATCGCACGATATATAAAAATGATACACGAAACATCGTGAAATAAGTAGGAGAAGTCATATATAATTATCTGTTTTTGTTTATTTTATACGCCATGTTTGCATGGACTTCATTGCTTGCTTAATTATACCCGATAGAGTTTCACACCACCGTCATTGGTCTTTAAAGCGCTTGTAATATTCTGTAGACGCCATACCTAGATGCATTTTAATTTAGACGGACGGAACACATCACTGCTGTTTCTTTATGTCAGCAAATCTGTTAGTAGTGTTAGCAGTTTGACATCAAAAAACCTTTAAACCCTAATATCTCTGCAACCGTTTGTCAAAAGTACATGATCCAGTACATTTTCTTGATCAGCGGTTTAAGATCTATACGATGAAGGCAAGGTGTATACAAATTTCTAAAAAATTTTTTTGGGTTTTGACTGGCCATTGCTGACGTCAGCAAAATTTTAAACCCTTATATTTCATTAATCGCTCATCCAAACCACACGATTATATACATTTTCTTGATCAGCAGTGAAAGCTCTACACAATGGAGGAAACATGAAAACAAGTTTCTCAATTTATTTATTGTGTATTTGCACTGCTGACGTCAGCAAAAAATCTAAAACAACCTATTTTTCCATTGTCCTTCCGCCTAAGTGGATTACTCCACAGGCCTTATGGACTATAAAGAAATAATCCTGCAATAGTGTTCAAAGAAATTCAAAATGGACAAGTTATGTCTCACACGCTGGACAGTACGAGGAATGTATTTGGAAAATATCATTTTGAAGTATCTAGCCTTAATGAAACTTTGGGAGGCAACAAGCAGTCCATTTAAGCAAATGATGATGTATTGTCAACTTATTTTTTCTATTCTATGATTATCAATCGATATGTTCGGACAAACTTTACCAACAGCCATCAATAAATTGATCGACGTGAGAATTGTAAAAGGCCCCAAATGACGCGGAAATATGCATTCAGGCGTGCGACTAAAAGCGAGAAAGTGAGGCCTTGTTGACACCCGTAACCTTGGAGCGGAAGTAGCTGCTACATTGGTACCAAGAAAAAGTTCCCTAACACTGAATGTTTTTCGTATCCATCGCAGCAATGTTAAACAGTTCACTCCGAAAAAATTGTGTTTATTTGTCCTGGCTGGCTGTGTTTGAAGGAATTAGAAAGAAATAAGAGGCGTAAGAATTGACATAATCAGCAACTAAATTATGTGCTCTTTGTATGAACTTTAGTATGAAAAGATCAGTATTTAGCTGTATCTGTTTATTCGGTTATAAGAATATACAATAACAGAAGCAAAACACTATTGGTAAAATGAAATCAAGAGAAATGTTCTCGTTTATTTTCCTGGAAATGGGCTCCTGATGAATTGTCGCGGATAATAAAATCTTCTTTGTCGGCGGGAAGATCTTCTTTGTCGGCGGGAAGATCTTCTCCGTCGGCCTAAAATCTTCGTCGGCGAGTAGATCTACGTCGTAAATGCCAGGCCACGGGATCTAAAAGAGCATTAAATTAAATATTTATATAAAAATATAAACGTGTATTAAACGTGTTACGGGGAAGACCAGTTTTACCTTGTTCCTCGCCATCTTTTTTTTCGACAGCGCTCTCGCTCTTTCCAATATCATTTTCTTCTTCGTCTTCTGCACAAAAAGTAAATGGAGAACAAATTTATTTTCTATAAAGCACTAGGTTAGTAAAGAAACTGAATATTAAAAGCAATACAAACCATCGTTTATTTCTCCTGGGTCACTGTCATCGACTTCATCATCGTCATTCCATTCGGCTAAATCCTCTTTTTCTTCGTCCTCTGAAGGGTATAATTCGGAAGTATCATCGACAGCATCTTCTTGAAATTTTATTTTTTGCTCTAGAAAATGAGCCTGTTTGTTAACCTTTAATCCATATTGTGAAAGATTTGTTTTAACTATTTTATAGAAAATCAAGCTTAAACACAAAAAATCGGAAATTTACCTGCACATAGAACGGCAACGAATCCGAAAAGCAGCACCAAGTGAATTAACTTCATCTAAAGATGGGGCAGGAATGCGTTAAAATGGATAATTCATAATCATGCATCTTGTGACATTAAGTGTCCGATACAAGAACATTGTACGCAGAATTCAACAGGAAAACAAAGAAAAATAGTTTATTACTACGACAGAAAGAAACGAGATGCTCTCATGCGCTCTTAATATAAATACAGAGCTCTACATACCTTGTTTACTACTCTGATACTATCAGCGCAGTGTTCTGCTTTTTCACTAATGATTTCTAAATCTTTCACCCTTTTTATACTGTTTTAGAGAAGTTTAGGGTAATTAAATAGAAGTATATCAATATAAGACTATAATGATTAATCCAGGGGGAGATAAAATGTTATTTTTTGTCAGATTGCTAAAATTAAAATGATGACACACCTCCGTAGCCACGTGTTTGTGCAAAAACTATAAAATATTTGTGAAACTATGCTTCGATTGGAAAGATATAATTGTAGGCGTATGCGTCTTTTTGATAAACCGCAAGCTATTTGCACTCGTTTACAAAGTCATGTCAGCTCTTTGTGGTTTCGAAACAGTAGAAAGAAAGTTTCTTATTTCTGCATATTTTAAAGGGAATTTGAAACGAAAGAGAGTGGAAAATAAGTATTTTGAAAAAAAGAGCGGGAAATAGGAATTTGAAAAGACGGAGAGCGAAAAATAAGACTTTAAACCTATTGTTCGAGCTGTATTTCCCGACATTGTCTGGTCAGAAACAGGTTTTGTTGCAGATCGCACGATATATAAAAATGATACACGAAACATCGTGAAATAAGTAGGAGAAGTCATATATAATTATCTGTTTTTGTTTATTTTATACGCCATGTTTGCATGGACTTCATTGCTTGCTTAATTATACCCGATAGAGTTTCACACCACCGTCATTGGTCTTTAAAGCGCTTGTAATATTCTGTAGACGCCATACCTAGATGCATTTTAATTTAGACGGACGGAACACATCACTGCTGTTTCTTTATGTCAGCAAATCTGTTAGTAGTGTTAGCAGTTTGACATCAAAAAACCTTTAAACCCTAATATCTCTGCAACCGTTTGTCAAAAGTACATGATCCAGTACATTTTCTTGATCAGCGTTTTAAGATCTATACGATGAAGGCAAGGTGTATACAAATTTCTAAAAAAATTTTTTGGGTTTTGACTGGCCATTGCTGACGTCAGCAAAATTTTAAACCCTTATATTTCATTAATCGCTCATCCAAACCACACGATTATATACATTTTCTTGATCAGCAGTGAAAGCTCTACACAATGGAGGAAACATGAAAACAAGTTTCTCAATTTATTTATTGTGTATTTGCACTGCTGACGTCAGCAAAAAATCTAAAACAACATATATTTCCATTGTCCTTCTGCCTAAGTGGATTACTCCACAGGCCTTATGGACTATAAAGAAATAATCCTGCAATAGTGTTCAAAGAAATTCAAAATGGACAAGTTATGTCTCACACGCTGGACAGTACGAGGAATGTATTTGGAAAATATCATTTTGAAGCATCTAGCCTTAATGAAACTTTGGGAGGCAACAAGCAGTCCATTTAAGCAAATGATGATGTATTGTCAATTTATTTTTTCTATTCTATGATTATCAATCGATATGTTCGGACAAACTTTACCAACAGCCATCAATAAATTGATCGACGTGAGAATTGTAAAAGGCCCCAAATGACGCGGAAATATGCATTCAGGCGTGCGACTAAAAGCGAGAAAGTGAGGCCTTGTTGACACCCGTAACCTTGGAGCGGAAGTAGCTGCTACATTGGTACCAAGAAAAAGTTCCCTTACACTGAATGTTTTTCGTATCCATCGCAGCAATGTTAAACAGTTCACTCCGAAAAAATTGTGTTTATTTGTCCTGGCTGGCTGTGTTTGAAGGAATTAGAAAGAAATAAGAGGCGTAAGAATTGACATAATCAGCAACTAAATTATGTGCTCTTTGTATGAACTTTAGTATGAAAAGATCAGTATTTAGCTGTATCTGTTTATTCGGTTATAAGAATATACAATAACAGAAGCAAAACACTATTGGTAAAATGAAATCAAGAGAAATGTTCTCGTTTATTTTCCTGGAAATGGGCTCCTGATGAATTGTCGCGGATAATAAAATCTTCTTTGTCGGCGGGAAGATCTTCTTTGTCGGCGGGAAGATCTTCTCCGTCGGCCTAAAATCTTCGTCGGCGAGTAGATCTACGTCGTAAATGCCAGGCCACGGGATCTAAAAGAGCATTAAATTAAATATTTATATAAAAATATAAACGTGTTTTAAACGTGTTACGGGGAAGACCAGTTTTACCTTGTTCCTCGCCATCTTTTTTTTCGACAGCGCTCTCGCTCTTTCCAATATCATTTTCTTCTTCGTCTTCTGCACAAAATGTAAATGGAGAACAAATTTATTTTCTATAAAGCACTAGGTTAGTAAAGAAACTGAATATTAAAAGCAATACAAACCATCGTTTATTTCTTCTGGGTCACTGTCATCGACTTCATCATCGTCATTCCATTCGGCTAAATCCTCTTTTTCTTCGTCTTCTGAAGGGTATAATTCGGAAGTATCATCGACAGCATCTTCTTGAAATTTTATTTTTTGCTCTAGAAAATGAGCCTGTTTGTTAACCTTTAATCCATATTGTGAAAGATTTGTTTTAACTATTTTATAGAAAATCAAGCTTAAACACAAAAAATCGGAAATTTACCTGCACATAGAACGGCAACGAATCCGAAAAGCAGCACCAAGTGAATTAACTTCATCTAAGGATGGGACAGGAATGCGTTAAAATGGATAATTCATAATCATGCATCTTGTGACATTAAGTGTCCGATACAAGAAAGTTGTACGCAGAATTCAACAGGAAAACAAAGAAAAATAGTTTATTACTACGACAGAAAGAAACGAGATGCTCTCATGCGCTCTTAATATAAATACAGAGCTCTACATACCTTGTTTACTACTCTGATACTATCAGCGCAGTGTTCTGCTTTTTCACTAATGATTTCTAAATCTTTCACCCTTTTTATACTGTTTTAGAGAAGTTTAGGGTAATTAAATAGAAGTATATCAATCTAAGACTATAATGATTAATCCAGGGGGAGATAAAATGTTATTTTTTGTCAGATTGCTAAAATTAAAATGATGACACACCTCTGCAACCACGTGTGTATGCAAAAACTATTAAATATTTGTGAAACTATGCTTCGATTGGAAAGATATAATTGTAGGCGTATGCGTCTTTTTGATAAACCGCAAGCTATTTGCACTCGTTTACAAAGTCCTGTCGGCTCTTTGTGGTTTCAAAACAGTAGAAAGGAAGTTTCTTATTTCTGCATATTTTAAAGGGAATTTAAAACGAAAGAGAGTGGAAAATAAGTATTTTGAAAAAAAGAGCGGGAAATAAGAATTTGAAAAGACGGAGAGCGAAAAATAAGACTTTAAACCTATTGTTCGAGCTGTATTTCCCGACATTGTCTGGTCAGAAACAGGTTTTGTTGCAGATCGCACGATATATAAAAATGATACACAAAACATCGTGAAATAAGTAGGAGAAGTCATATATAATTATCTGTTTTTGTTTATTTTATACGCCATGTTTGCATGGACTTCATTGCTTGCTTAATTATACCCGATAGAGTTTCACACCACCGTCATTGGTCTTTAAAGCGCTTGTAATATTCTGTAGACGCCATACCTAGATGCATTTTAATTTAGACGGACGGAACACATCACTGCTGTTTCTTTATGTCAGCAAATCTGTTAGTAGTGTTAGCAGTTTGACATCAAAAAACCTTTAAACCCTAATATCTCTGCAACCGTTTGTCAAAAGTACATGATCCAGTACATTTTCTTGATCAACGTTTTAAGATCTATACGATGAAGGCAAGGTGTATACAAATTTCTAAAAAAAATTTTTGGGTTTTGACTGGCCATTGCTGACGTCAGCAAAATTTTAAACCCTTATATTTCATTAATCACTCATCCAAACCACACGATTATATACATTTTCTTGATCAGCAGTGAAAGCTCTACACAATGGAGGAAACATGAAAACAAGTTTCTCAATTTATTTATTGTGTATTTGCACTGCTGACGTCAGCAAAAAATCTAAAACAACCTATATTTCTATTGTCCTTCTGCCTAAGTGGATTACTCCACAGGCCTTATGGACTATAAAGAAATAATCCTGCAATAGTGTTCAAAGAAATTCAAAATGGACAAGTTATGTCTCACACGCTGGACAGTACGAGGAATGTATTTGGAAATTATCATTTTGAAGCATCTAGCCTTAATGAAACTTTGGGAGGCAACAAGCAGTCCATTTAAGCAAATGATGATGTATTGTCAATTTATTTTTTCTATTCTATGATTATCAATCGATATGTTCGGACAAACTTTACCAACAGCCATCAATAAATTGATCGACGTGAGAATTGTAAAAGGCCCCAAATGACGCGGAAATATGCATTCAGGCGTGCGACTAAAAGCGAGAAAGTGAGGCCTTGTTGACACCCGTAACCTTGGAGCGGAAGTAGCTGCTACATTGGTACCAAGAAAAAGTTCCCTAACACTGAATGTTTTTCGTATCCATCGCAGCAATGTTAAACAGTTCACTCCGAAAAAATTGTGTTTATTTGTCCTGGCTGGCTGTGTTTGAAGGAATTAGAAAGAAATAAGAGGCGTAAGAATTGACATAATCAGCAACTAAATTATGTGCTCTTTGTATGAACTTTAGTATGAAAAGATCAGTATTTAGCTGTATCTGTTTATTCGGTTATAAGAATATACAATAACAGAAGCAAAACACTATTGGTAAAATGAAATCAAGAGAAATGTTCTCGTTTATTTTCCTGGAAATGGGCTCCTGATGAATTGTCGCGGATAATAAAATCTTCTTTGTCGGCGGGAAGATCTTCTTTGTCGGCGGGAAGATCTTCTCCGTCGGCCTAAAATCTTCGTCGGCGAGTAGATCTACGTCGTATATGCCAGGCCATGGGATCTAAAAGAGCATTAAATTAAATATTTATATAAAAATATAAACGTGTTTTAAACGTGTTACGGGGAAGACCAGTTTTACCTTGTTCCTCGCCATCTTTTTTTTCGACAGCGCTCTCGCTCTTTCCAATATCATTTTCTTCTTCGTCTTCTGCACAAAAAGTAAATGGAGAACAAATTTATTTTCTATAAAGCACTAGGTTAGTAAAGAAACTGAATATTAAAAGCAATACAAACCATCGTTTATTTCTTCTGGGTCACTGTCATCGACTTCATCATCGTCATTCCATTCGGCTAAATCCTCTTTTTCTTCGTCTCCTGAAGGGTATAATTCGGAAGTATCATCGACAGCATCTTCTTGAAATTTTATTTTTTGCTCTAGAAAATGAGCCTGTTTGTTAACCTTTAATCCATATCGTGAAAGATTTGTTTTAACTATTTTATAGAAAATCAAGCTTAAACACAATAAATCGGAAATTTACCTGCACATAGAACGGCAACGAATCCGAAAAGCAGCACCAAGTGAATTAACTTCATCTAAGGATGGGACAGGAATGCGTTAAAATGGATAATTCATAATCATGCATCTTGTGACATTAAGTGTCCGATACAAGAAAGTTGTACGCAGAATTCAACAGGAAAACAAAGAAAAATAGTTTATTACTACGACAGAAAGAAACGAGATGCTCTCATGCGCTCTTAATATAAATACAGAGCTCTACATACCTTGTTTACTACTCTGATACTATCAGCGCAGTGTTCTGCTTTTTCACTAATGATTTCTAAATCTTTCACCCTTTTTATACTGTTTTAGAGAAGTTTAGGGTAATTAAATAGAAGTATATCAATCTAAGACTATAATGATTAATCCAGGGGGAGATAAAATGTTATTTTTTGTCAGATTGCTAAAATTAAAATGATGACACACCTCCGTAACCACGTGTTTGTGCAAAAACTATAAAATATTTGTGAAACTATGCTTCGATTGGAAAGATATAATTGTAGGCGTATGCGTCTTTTTGATAAACCGCAAGCTATTTGCACTCGTTTACAAAGTCATGTCAGCTCTTTGTGGTTTCGAAACAGTAGAAAGAAAGTTTCTTATTTCTGCATATTTTAAAGGGAATTTAAAACGAAAGAGAGTGGAAAATAAGTATTTGGAAAAAAAGAGCGGGAAATAGGAATTTGAAAAGACGGAGAGCGAAAAATAAGACTTTAAACCTATTGTTCGAGCTGTATTTCCCGACATTGTCTGGTCAGAAACAGGTTTTGTTGCAGATCGCACGATATATAAAAATGATACACGAAACATCGTGAAATAAGTAGGAGAAGTCATATATAATTATCTGTTTTTGTTTATTTTATACGCCATGTTTGCATGGACTTCATTGCTTGCTTAATTATACCCGATAGAGTTTCACACCACCGTCATTGGTCTTTAAAGCGCTTGTAATATTCTGTAGACGCCATACCTAGATGCATTTTAATTTAGACGGACGGAACACCGCACTGCTGTTTCTTTATGTCAGCAAATCTGTTAGTAGTGTTAGCAGTTTGACATCAAAAAACCTTTAAACCCTAATATCTCTGCAACCGTTTGTCAAAAGTACATGATCCTTTACATTTTCTTGATCAGCGTTTTAAGATCTATACGATGAAGGCAAGGTGTATACAAATTTCTAAAAAACTTTTTTGGGTTTTGACGGGCCATTGCTGACTTCAGCCAAATTTTTAAACCCTTATATTTCATTAATCGCTCATCCAAACCACACGATTATATGCATTTTTTTGATCAGCAATGTAAGCTCTACACAATGGAGGAAACATGAAAACAAGTTTCTCAATTTATTTATTGTGTATTTGCACTGCTGACGTCAGCAAAAAATCTAAAACAACATATATTTCCATTGTCCTTCTGCCTAAGTGGATTACTCCACAGGCCTTATGGACTATAAAGAAATAATCCTGCAATAGTGTTCAAAGAAATTCAAAATGGACAAGTTATGTCTCACACGCTGGACAGTACGAGGAATGTATTTGGAAAATATCATTTTGAAGTATCTAGCCTTAATGAAACTTTGGGAGGCAACAAGCAGTCCATTTAAGCAAATGATGATGTATTGTCAATTTAGTTTTTCTATTCTATGATTATCAATCGATATGTTCGGACAAACTTTACCAACAGCCATCAATAAATTGATCGACGTGAGAATTGTAAAAGGCCCCAAATGACGCGGAAATATGCATTCAGGCGTGCGACTAAAAGCGAGAAAGTGAGGCCTTGTTGACACCCGTAACCTTGGAGCGGAAGTAGCTGCTACATTGGTACCAAGAAAAAGTTCCCTAACACTGAATGTTTTTCCTATCCATCGCAGCAATGTTAAACAGTTCACTCCGAAAAAATTGTGTTTATTTGTCCTGAAGGAATTAGAAAGAAATAAGAGGCGTAAGAATTGACATAATCCGCAACTAAATTATGTGCTCTTTGTATGAACTTTAGTATGAAAAGATCAGTATTTAGCTGTATCTGTTTATTCGGTTATAAGAATATACAAAAACAGAAGCAAAACACTATTGGTAAAATGAAATCAAGAGAAATGTTCTCGTTTATTTTCCTGGAAATGGGCTCCTGATGAATTGTCGCGGATAATAAAATCTTCTTTGTCGGCGGGAAGATCTTCTTTGTCGGCGGGAAGATCTTCTCCGTCGGCCTAAAATCTTCGTCGGCGAGTAGATCTACGTCGTAAATGCCAGGCCACGGGATCTAAAAGAGCATTAAATTAAATATTTATATAAAAATATAAACGTGTTTTAAACGTGTTACGGGGAAGACCAGTTTTACCTTGTTCCTCGCCATCCTTTTTTTCGACAGCGCTCTCGCTCTTTCCAATATCATTTTCTTCTTCGTCTTCTGCACAAAAAGTAAATGGATAACAATTTATTTTCTATAAAGCACTAGGTTAGTAAAGAAACTGAATATTAAAAGCAATACAAACCATCGTTTATTTCTTCTGGGTCACTGTCATCGACTTCATCATCGTCATTCCATTCGGCTAAATCCTCTTTTTCTTCGTCTTCTGAAGGGTATAATTCGGAAGATCATCGACAGCATCTTCTTGAAATTTTATTTTTTGCTCTAGAAAATGAGCCTGTTTGTTAACCTTTAATCCATATTGTAAAAGATTTGTTTTAACTATTTTATAGAAAATCAAGCTTAAACACAAAAAAACGGAAATTTACCTGCACATAGAACGTCAACGAATCCGAAAAGCAGCACCAAGTGAATTAACTTCATCTAAGGATGGGACAGGAATGCGTTAAAATGGATAATTCATAATCATGCATCTTGTGACATTAAGTGTCCGATACAAGAAAGTTGTACGCAGAATTCAACAGGAAAACAAAGAAAAATAGTTTATTACTACGACAGAAAGAAACAAGATGCTCTCATGCGCTCTTAATATAAATACAGAGCTCTACATACCTTGTTTACTACTCTGATACTATCAGCGCAGTGTTCTGCTTTTTCACTAATGATTTCTAAATCTTTCACCCTTTTTATACTGTTTTAGAGAAGTTTAGGGTAATTAAATAGAAGTATATCAATCTAAGACTATAATGATTAATCCAGGGGGAGATAAAATGTTATTTTCTGTCAGATTGCTAAAATTAAAATGATGACACACCTCCGTAACCACGTGTTTGTGCAAAAACTATGAAATATTTGTGAAACTATGCTTCGATTGGAAAGATATAATTGTAGGCGTATGCGTCTTTTTGATAAACCGCAAGCTATTTGCACTCGTTTACAAAGTCATGTCAGCTCTTTGTGGTTTCGAAACAGTAGAAAGGAAGTTTCTTATTTCTGCATATTTTAAAGGGAATTTAAAACGAAAGAGAGTGGAAAATAAGTATTTTGAAAAAAAGAGCGGGAAATAGGAATTTGAAAAGACGGAGAGCGAAAAATAAGACTTTAAACCTATTGTTCGAGCTGTGTTTCCCGACATTGTCTCGTCAGAAACAGGTTTTGTTGCAGATCGCACGATATATAAAAATGATACACGAAACATCGTGAAATAAGTAGGAGAAGTCATATATAATTATCTGTTTTTGTTTATTTTATACGCCATGTTTGCATGGACTTCATTGCTTGCTTAATTATACCCGATAGAGTTTCACACCACCGTCATTGATCTTTAAAGCGCTTGTAATATTCTGTAGACGCCATACCTAGATGCATTTTAATTTAGACGGACGGAACACAGCACTGCTGTTTCTTTATGTCAGCAAATCTGTTAGTAGTGTTAGCAGTTTGACATCAAAAAACCTTTAAACCCTAATATCTCTGCAACCGTTTGTCAAAAGTACATGATCCTTTACATTTTCTTGATCAGCGTTTTAAGATCTATACGATGAAGGCAAGGTGTATACAAATTTCTAAAAAAATTTTTTTGGGTTTTGACGGGCCATTGCTGACGTCAGCCACATTTTTAAACCCTTATATTTCATTAATCGCTCATCTAAACCACACGATTATATACATTTTCTTGAACAGCAGTGAAAGCTCTACACAATGGAGGAAACATGAAAACAAGTTTCTCAATTTATTTATTGTGTATTTGCACTGCTGACGTCAGCAAAAAGTCTAAAACAACCTATTTCTCCATTGTCCTTCTGCCTAAGTGGATTACTCCACAGGCCTTATGGACTATAAAGAAATAATCCTGCAATAGTGTTCAAAGAAATTCAAAATGGACAAGTTATGTCTCACACGCTGGACGGTTCGAAGAATGTATTTGGAAAATATCATTTTGAAGTATCTAGCCTTAATGAAACTTTGGGAAGCAACAAGCAGTCCATTTAAGCAAATGATGATGTATTGTCAATTTACTTTTTCTATTCTATGATTATCAATCGATATGTTCGGACAAACTTTACCAACAGCCATCAATAAATTGATCGACGTGAGAATTGTAAAAGGCCCCAAATGACGCGGAAATATGCATTCAGGCGTGCGACTAAAAGCGAGAAAGTGAGGCCTTGTTGACACCCGTAACCTTGGAGCGGAAGTAGCTGCTACATTGGTACCAAGAAAAAGTTCCCTAACACTGAATGTTTTTCGTATCCATCGCAGCAATGTTAAACAGTTCACTCCGAAAAAAATTGTGTTTATTTGTCCTGGCTGGCTGTGTTTGAAGGAATTAGAAAGAAATAAGAGGCGTAAGAATTGACATAATCAGCAACTAAATTATGTGCTCTTTGTATGAACTTTAGTATGAAAAGATCAGTATTTAGCTGTATCTGTTTATTCGGTTATAAGAATATACAATAACAGAAGCAAAACACTATTGGTAAAATGAAATCAAGAGAAATGTTCTCGTTTATTTTCCTGGAAATGGGCTCCTGATGAATTGTCGCGGATAATAAAATCTTCTTTGTCGGCGGGAAGATCTTCTTTGTCGGCGGGAAGATCTTCTCCGTCGGCCTAAAATCTTCGTCGGCGAGTAGATCTACGTCGTAAATGCCAGGCCACGGGATCTAAAAGAGCATTAAATTAAATATTTATATAAAAATATAAACGTGTTTTAAACGTGTTACGGGGAAGACCAGTTTTACCTTGTTCCTCGCCATCTTTTTTTTCGACAGCGCTCTCGCTCTTTCCAATATCATTTTCTTCTTCGTCTTCTGCACAAAAAGTAAATGGAGAACAAATTTATTTTCTATAAAGCACTAGGTTAGTAAAGAAACTGAATATTAAAAGCAATACAAACCATCGTTTATTTCTTCTGGGTCACTGTCATCGACTTCATCATCGTCATTCCATTCGGCTAAATCCTCTTTTTCTTCGTCTTCTGAAGGGTATAATTCGGAAGTATCATCGACAGCATCTTCTTGAAATTTTATTTTTTGCTCTAGAAAATGAGCCTGTTTGTTAACCTTTAATCCATATTGTGAAAGATTTGTTTTAACTATTTTATAGAAAATCAAGCTTAAACACAAAAAATCGGAAATTTACCTGCACATAGAACGGCAACGAATCCGAAAAGCAGCACCAAGTGAATTAACTTCATCTAAGGATGGGACAGGAATGCGTTAAAATGGATAATTCATAATCATGCATCTTGTGACATTAAGTGTCCGATACAAGAAAGTTGTACGCAGAATTCAACAGGAAAACAAAGAAAAATAGTTTATTACTACGACAGAAAGAAACGAGATGCTCTCATGCGCTCTTAATATAAATACAGAGCTCTACATACCTTGTTTACTACTCTGATACTATCAGCGCAGTGTTCTGCTTTTTCACTAATGATTTCTAAATCTTTCACCCTTTTTATACTGTTTTAGAGAAGTTTAGGGTAATTAAATAGAAGTATATCAATCTAAGACTATAATGATTAATCCAGGGGGAGATAAAATGTTATTTTTTGTCAGATTGCTAAAATTAAAATGATGACACACCTCTGCAACCACGTGTGTATGCAAAAACTATTAAAATATTTGTGAAACTATGCTTCGATTGGAAAGATATAATTGTAGGCGTATGCGTCTTTTTGATAAACCGCAAGCTATTTGCACTCGTTTACAAAGTCCTGTCGGCTCTTTGTGGTTTCAAAACAGTAGAAAGGAAGTTTCTTATTTCTGCATATTTTAAAGGGAATTTAAAACGAAAGAGAGTGGAAAATAAGTATTTTGAAAAAAAGAGCGGGAAATAGGAATTTGAAAAGACGGAGAGCGAAAAATAAGACTTTAAACCTATTGTTCGAGCTGTATTTCCCGACATTGTCTGGTCAGAAACAGGTTTTGTTGCAGATCGCACGATATATAAAAATGATACACGAAACATCGTGAAATAAGTAGGAGAAGTCATATATAATTATCTGTTTTTGTTTATTTTATACGCCATGTTTGCATGGACTTCATTGCTTGCTTAATTATACCCGATAGAGTTTCACACCACCGTCATTGGTCTTTAAAGCGCTTGTAATATTCTGTAGACGCCATACCTAGATGCATTTTAATTTAGACGGACGGAACACATCACTGCTGTTTCTTTATGTCAGCAAATCTGTTAGTAGTGTTAGCAGTTTGACATCAAAAAACCTTTAAACCCTAATATCTCTGCAACCGTTTGTCAAAAGTACATGATCCAGTACATTTTCTTGATCAGCGTTTTAAGATCTATACGATGAAGGCAAGGTGTATACAAATTTCTAAAAAATTTTTTTGGGTTTTGACTGGCCATTGCTGATGTCAACAAAACTTTAAACCCTTATATTTCATTAATCGCTCATCCAAACCACACGATTATATACATTTTCTTGATCAGCAGTGTAAGCTCTACACAATGGAGGATGAAAACAAGTTTCTCAATTTATTTATTGTGTATTTGCACTGCTGACGTCAGCAAAAAATCTAAAACAACCTATTTTTCCATTGTCCTTCTGCCTAAGTGGATTACTCCACAGGCCTTATGGACTATAAAGAAATAATCCTGCAATGGTGTTCAAAGAAATTCAAAATGGACAAGTTATGTCTCACACGCTGGACAGTTCGAGGAATGTATTTGGAAAATATCATTTTGAAGTATCTAGCCTTAATGAAACTTTCGGAGGCAACAAGCAGTCCATTTAAGCAAATGATGATGTATTGTCAACTTATTTTTTCTATTCTATGATTATCAATCGATATGTTCGGACAAACTTTACCAACAGCCATCAATAAATTGATCGACGTGAGAATTGTAAAAGGCCCCAAATGACGCGGAAATATGCATTCAGGCGTGCGACTAAAAGCGAGAAAGTGAGGCCTTGTTGACACCCGTAACCTTGGAGCGGAAGTAGCTGCGACATTGGTACCAAGAAAAAGTTCCCTAACACTGAATGTTTTGCAGCAATGTTAAACAGTTCACTCCGAAAAAATTGTGTTTATTTGTCCTGGCTGGCTGTGTTTGAAGGAACTAGAAAGAAATAAGAGGCGTAAGAATTGACATAATCAGCAACTAAATTATGTGCTCTTTGTATGAACTTTAGTATGAAAAGATCAGTATTTAGCTGTATCTGTTTATTCGGTTATAAGAATATACAATAACAGAAGCAAAACACTATTGGTAAAATGAAATCAAGAGAAATGTTCTCGTTTATTTTCCTGGAAATGGGCTCCTGATGAATTGTCGCGGATAATAAAATCTTCTTTGTCGGCGGGAAGATCTTCTTTGTCGGCGGGAAGATCTTCTCCGTCGGCCTAAAATCTTCGTCGGCGAGTAGATCTACGTCGTAAATGCCAGGCCACGGGATCTAAAAGAGCATTAAATTAAATATTTATATAAAAATATAAACGTGTTTTAAACGTGTTACGGGGAAGACCAGTTTTACCTTGTTCCTCGCCATCTTTTTTTTCGACAGCGCTCTCGCTCTTTCCAATATCATTTTCTTCTTCGTCTTCTGCACAAAAAGTAAATGGAGAACAAATTTATTTTCTATAAAGCACTAGGTTAGTAAAGAAACTGAATATTAAAAGCAATACAAACCATCGTTTATTTCTTCTGGGTCACTGTCATCGACTTCAATCATCGTCATTCCATTCGGCTAAATCCTCTTTTTCTTCGTCTTCTGAAGGGTATAATTCGGAAGTATCATCGACAGCATCTTCTTGAAATTTTATTTTTTGCTCTAGAAAATGAGCCTGTTTGTCAAGCTTAAACACAAAAAATCGGAAATTTACATGCACATAGAACGGCAACGAATCCGAAAAGCATTTCTTGATCAGCGTTTTAAGATCTATACGATGAAGGCAAGGTGTATACAAATTTCTAAAAAACTTTTTTGGGTTTTGACTGGCCATTGCTGACGTCAGCAAAATTTTAAACCCTTATATTTCATTAATCGCTCATCCAAACCACACGATTATATACATTTTCTTGATCAGCAGTGAAAGCTCTACACAATGGAGGAAACTTGAAAACAAGTTTCTCAATTTATTTATTGTGTATTTGCACTGCTGACGTCAGCAAAAAATCTAAAACAACCTATTTTTCCATTGTCCTTCTGCCTAAGTGGATTACTCCACAGGCCTTATGGACTATAAAGAAATAATCCTGCAATAGTGTTCAAAGAAATTCAAAATGGACAAGTTATGTCTCACACGCTGGACAGTACGAGGAATGTATTTGGAAAATATCATTTTGAAGCATCTAGCCTTAATGAAACTTTGGGAGGCAACAAGCAGTCCATTTAAGCAAATGATGATGTATTGTCAATTTATTTTTTCTATTCTATGATTATCAATCGATATGTTCGGACAAACTTTACCAACAGCCATCAATAAATTGATCGACGTGAGAATTGTAAAAGGCCCCAAATGACGCGGAAATATGCATTCAGGCGTGCGACTAAAAGCGAGAAAGTGAGGCCTTGTTGACACCCGTAACCTTGGAGCGGAAGTAGCTGCTACATTGGTACCAAGAAAAAGTTCCCTAACACTGAATGTTTTTCGTATCCATCGCAGCAATGTTAAACAGTTCACTCCGAAAAAATTGTGTTTATTTGTCCTGGCTGGCTGTGTTTGAAGGAATTAGAAAGAAATAAGAGGCGTAAGAATTGACATAATCAGCAACTAAATTATGTGCTCTTTGTATGAACTTTAGTATGAAAAGATCAGTATTTAGCTGTATCTGTTTATTCGGTTATAAGAATATACAATAACAGAAGCAAAACACTATTGGTAAAATGAAATCAAGAGAAATGTTCTCGTTTATTTTCCTGGAAATGGGCTCCTGATGAATTGTCGCGGATAATAAAATCTTCTTTGTCGGCGGGAAGATCTTCTTTGTCGGCGGGAAGATCTTCTCCGTCGGCCTAAAATCTTCGTCGGCGAGTAGATCTACGTCGTAAATGCCAGGCCACGGGATCTAAAAGAGCATTAAATTAAATATTTATATAAAAATATAAACGTGTTTTAAACGTGTTACGGGGAAGACCAGTTTTACCTTGTTCCTCGCCATCTTTTTTTTCGACAGCGCTCTCGCTCTTTCCAATATCATTTTCTTCTTCGTCTTCTGCACAAAAAGTAAATGGAGAACAAATTTATTTTCTATAAAGCACTAGGTTAGTAAAGAAACTGAATATTAAAAGCAATACAAACCATCGTTTATTTCTTCTGGGCCACTGTCATCGACTTCATCATCGTCATTCCATTCGGCTAAATCCTCTTTTTCTTCGTCTTCTGAAGGGTATAATTCGGAAGTATCATCGACAGCATCTTCTTGAAATTTTATTTTTTGCTCTAGAAAATGAGCCTGTTTGTTATCCTTTAATCCATATTGTGAAAGATTTGTTTTAACTATTTTATAGAAAATCAAGCTTAAACACAAAAAATCGGAAATTTACCTGCACATAGAACGGCAACGAATCCGAAAAGCAGCACCAAGTGAATTAACTTCATCTAAGGATGGGACAGGAATGCGTTAAAATGGATAATTCATAATCATGCATCTTGTGACATTAAGTGTCCGATACAAGAAAGTTGTACGCAGAATTCAACAGGAAAACAAAGAAAAATAGTTTATTACTACGACAGAAAGAAACAAGATGCTCTCATGCGCTCTTAATATAAATAGAGAGCTCTACATACCTTGTTTACTACTCTGATACTATCAGCGCAGTGTTCTGCTTTTTCACTAATGATTTCTAAATCTTTCACCCTTTTTATACTGTTTTAGAGAAGTTTAGGGTAATTAAATAGAAGTATATCAATCTAAGACTATAATGATTAATCCAGGGGGAGATAAAATGATATTTTTTGTCAGATTGCTAAAATTAAAATGATGACACACCTCCGTAGCCACGTGTTTGTGCAAAAACTATAAAATATTTGTGAAACTATGCTTCGATTGGAAAGATATAATTGTAGGCGTATGCGTCTTTTCGATAAACCGCAAGCTATTTGCACTCGTTTACAAAGTCATGTCAGCACTTTGTGGTTTCGAAACAGTAGAAAGAAAGTTTCTTATTTCTGCATATTTTAAAGGGAATTTAAAACGAAAGAGAGTGGAAAATAAGTATTTGGAAAAAAGGAGCGGGAAATAGGAATTTGAAAAGATGGAGAGCGAAAAATAAGACTTTAAACCTATTGTTCGAGCTGTATTTCCCGACATTGTCTGGTCAGAAACAGGTTTTGTTGCAGATCGCACGATATATAAAAATGATACACGAAACATCGTGAAATAAGTAGGAGAAGTCATATATAATTATCTGTTTTTGTTTATTTTATACGCCATGTTTGCATGGACTTCATTGCTTGCTTAATTATACCCGATAGAGTTTCACACCACCGTCATTGGTCTTTAAAGCGCTTGTAATATTCTGTAGACGCCATACCTAGATGCATTTCAATTTAGACGGACGGAACACAGCACTGCTGTTTCTTTATGTCAGCAAATCTGTTAGTAGTGTTAGCAGTTTGACATCAAAAAACCTTTAAACCCTAATATCTCTGCAACCGTTTGTCAAAAGTACATGATCCTTTACATTTTCTTGATCAGCGTTTTAAGATCTATACGATGAAGGCAAGGTGTATACAAATTTCTAAAAAAAATTTTTTGGGCTTTGACGGGCCATTGCTGACGTCAGCCAAATTTTTAAACCCTTATATTTCATTAATCGCTCATCCAAACCACACGATTATATACATTTTCTTAAACAGCAGTGAAAGCTCTACACAATGGAGGAAACTTGAAAACAAGTTTCTCAATTTATTTATTGCGTATTTGCACTGCTGACGTCAGCAAAAAATCTAAAACAACCTATTTTTCCATTGTCCTTCTGCCTAAGTGGATTACTCCACAGGCCTTATGGACTATAAAGAAATAATCCTGCAATAGTGTTCAAAGAAATTCAAAATGGACAAGTTATGTCTCACACGCTGGACGGTTCGAGGAATGTATTTGGAAAATATCATTTTGAAGTATCTAGCCTTAATGAAACTTTGGGAGGCAACAAGCAGTCCATTTAAGCTAATGATGATGTATTGTCAATTTATTTTTTCTATTCTATGATTATCAATCGATATGTTCGGACAAACTTTACCAACAGCCATCAATAAATTGATCGACGTGAGAATTGTAAAAGGCCCCAAATGACGCGGAAATATGCATTCAGGCGTGCGACTAAAAGCGAGAAAGTGAGGCCTTGTTGACACCCGTAACCTTGGAGCGGAAGTAGCTGCTACATTGGTACCAAGAAAAAGTTCCCTAACACTGAATGTTTTTCGTATCCATCGCAGCAATGTTAAACAGTTCACTCCGAAAAAAATTGTGTTTATTTGTCCTGGCTGGCTGTGTTTGAAGGAATTAGAAAGAAATAAGAGGCGTAAGAATTGACATAATCAGCAACTAAATTATGTGCTCTTTGTATGAACTTTAGTATGAAAAGATCAGTATTTAGCTGTATCTGTTTATTCGGTTATAAGAATATACAATAACAGAAGCAAAACACTATTGGTAAAATGAAATCAAGAGAAATGTTCTCGTTTATTTTCCTGGAAATGGGCTCCTGATGAATTGTCGCGGATAATAAAATCTTCTTTGTCGGCGGGAAGATCTTCTTTGTCGGCGGGAAGATCTTCTCCGTCGGCCTAAAATCTTCGTCGGCGAGTAGATCTACGTCGTAAATGCCAGGCCACGGGATCTAAAGGAGCATTAAATTAAATATTTATATAAAAATATAAACGTGTTTTAAACGTGTTACGGGGAAGACCAGTTTTACCTTGTTCCTCGCCATCTTTTTTTTCGACAGCGCTCTCGCTCTTTCCAATATCATTTTCTTCTTCGTCTTCTGCACAAAAAGTAAATGGATAACAAATTTATTTTCTATAAAGCACTAGGTTAGTAAAGAAACTGAATATTAAAAGCAATACAAACCATCGTTTATTTCTTCTGGGTCACTGTCATCGACTTCATCATCGTCATTCCATTCGGCTAAATCCTCTTTTTCTTCGTCTTCTGAAGGGTATAATTCGAAAGTATCATCGACAGCATCTTCTTGAAATTTTATTTCTTGCTCTAGAAAATGAGCCTGTTTGTCAAGCTTAAACACAAAAAATCGGAAATTTACATGCACATAGAACGGCAACGAATCCGAAAAGCAGCACCAAGTGAATTAACTTCATCTGAGGATGGGACAGGAATGCGTTAAAATGGATAATTCATAATCATGCATCTTGTGACATTAAGTGTCCGATACAAGAAAGTTGTACGCAGAATTCAACAGGAAAACAAAGAAAAATAGTTTATTACTACGACAGAAAGAAACGAGATGCTCTCATGCGCTCTTAATATAAATACAGAGCTCTACATACCTTGTTTACTACTCTGATAGTATCAGCGCAGTGTTCTGCTTTTTCACTAATGATTTCTAAATCTTTCACCCTTTTTATACTGTTTTAGAGAAGTTTAGGGTAATTAAATAGAAGTATATCAATCTAAGACTATAATGATTAATCCAGGGGGAGATAAAATGTTATTTTTTGTCAGATTGCTAAAATTAAAATGATGACACACCTCCGCAACCACGTGTGTATGCAAAAACTATTAAAATATTTGTGAAACTATGCTTCGATTGGAAAGATATAATTGTAGGCGTATGCGTCTTTTTGATAAACCGCAAGCTATTTGCACTCGTTTACAAAGTCCTGTCGGCTCTTTGTGGTTTCAAAACAGTAGAAAGGAAGTTTCTTATTTCTGCATATTTTAAAGAGAATTTAAAACGAAAGAGAGTGGAAAATAAGTATTTTGAAAAAAAGAGCGGGAAATAGGAATTTGAAAAGACGGAGATCGAAAAATAAGACTTTAAACCTATTGTTCGAGCTGTATTTCCCGACATTGTCTGGTCAGAAACAGGTTTTGTTGCAGATCGCACGATATATAAAAATGATACACGAAACATCGTGAAATAAGTAGGAGAAGTCATATATAATTATCTGTTTTTGTTTATTTTATACGCCATGTTTGCATGGACTTCATTGCTTGCTTAATTATACCCGATAGAGTTTCACACCACCGTCATTGGTCTTTAAAGCGCTTGTAATATTCTGTAGACGCCATACTTAGATGCATTTTAACTTAGACGGACGGAACACATCACTGCTGTTTCTTTATGTCAGCAAATCTGTTAGTAGTGTTAGCAGTTTGACATCAAAAAACCTTTAAACCCTAATATCTCTGCAACCGTTTGTCAAAAGTACATGATCCTTTACATTTTCTTGATCAGCGTTTTAAGATCTATACGATGAAGGCAAGGTGTATACAAATTTCTAAAAAAATTTTTTGGGCTTTGACGGGCCATTGCTGACGTCAGCCAAATTTTTAAACCCTTATATTTCATTAATCGCTCATCCAA
Organism: Hydractinia echinata; assembly: GCA_030067915.1. Taxonomy (NCBI): domain Eukaryota; kingdom Metazoa; phylum Cnidaria; class Hydrozoa; order Anthoathecata; family Hydractiniidae; genus Hydractinia; species Hydractinia echinata. The sequence continues at coordinate 1,644,524 of JASGCC010000012.1, read as the reverse complement.
ACCACACGATTATATACATTTTCTTAAACAGCAGTGAAAGCTCTACACAATGGAGGAAACTTGAAAACAAGTTTCTCAATTTATTTATTGTGTATTTGCACTGCTGACGTCAGCAAAAAATCTAAAACAACCTATTTTTCCATTGTCCTTCTGCCTAAGTGGATTACTCCACAGGCCTTATGGACTATAAAGAAATAATCCTGCAATAGTGTTCAAAGAAATTCAAAATGGACAAGTTATGTCTCACACGCTGGACGGTTCGAGGAATGTATTTGGAAAATATCATTTTGAAGTATCTAGCCTTAATGAAACTTTGGGAGGCAACAAGCAGTCCATTTAAGCTAATGATGATGTATTGTCAATTTATTTTTTCTATTCTATGATTATCAATCGATATGTTCGGACAAACTTTACCAACAGCCATCAATAAATTGATCGACGTGAGAATTGTAAAAGGCCCCAAATGACGCGGAAATATGCATTCAGGCGTGCGACTAAAAGCGAGAAAGTGAGGCCTTGTTGACACCTGTAACCTTGGAGCGGAAGTAGCTGCTACATTGGTACCAAGAAAAAGTTCCCTAACACTGAATGTTTTTCGTATCCATCGCAGCAATGTTAAACAGTTCACTCCGAAAAAAATTGTGTTTATTTGTCCTGGCTGGCTGTGTTTGAAGGAATTAGAAAGAAATAAGAGGCGTAAGAATTGACATAATCAGCAACTAAATTATGTGCTCTTTGTATGAACTTTAGTATGAAAAGATCAGTATTTAGCTGTATCTGTTTATTCGGTTATAAGAATATACAATAACAGAAGCAAAACACTATTGGTAAAATGAAATCAAGAGAAATGTTCTCGTTTATTTTCCTGGAAATGGGCTCCTGATGAATTGTCGCGGATAATAAAATCTTCTTTGTCGGCGGGAAGATCTTCTTTGTCGGCGGGAAGATCTTCTCCGTCGGCCTAAAACCTTCGTCGGCGAGTAGATCTACGTCGTAAATGCCAGGCCACGGGATCTAAAAGAGCATTAAATTAAATATTTATATAAAAATATAAACGTGTTTTAAACGTGTTACGGGGAAGACCAGTTTTACCTTGTTCCTCGCCATCTTTTTTTTCGACAGCGCTCTCGCTCTTTCCAATATCATTTTCTTCTTCGTCTTCTGCACAAAAAGTAAATGGATAACAAATTTATTTTCTATAAAGCACTAGGTTAGTAAAGAAACTGAATATTAAAAGCAATACAAACCATCGTTTATTTCTTCTGGGTCACTGTCATCGACTTCATCATCGTCATTCCATTCGGCTAAATCCTCTTTTTCTTCGTCTTCTGAAGGGTATAATTCGAAAGTATCATCGACAGCATCTTCTTGAAATTTTATTTCTTGCTCTAGAAAATGAGCCTGTTTGTCAAGCTTAAACACAAAAAATCGGAAATTTACATGCACATAGAACGGCAACGAATCCGAAAAGCAGCACCAAGTGAATTAACTTCATCTGAGGATGGGACAGGAATGCGTTAAAATGGATAATTCATAATCATGCATCTTGTGACATTAAGTGTCCGATACAAGAAAGTTGTACGCAGAATTCAACAGGAAAACAAAGAAAAATAGTTTATTACTACGACAGAAAGAAACGAGATGCTCTCATGCGCTCTTAATATAAATACAGAGCTCTACATACCTTGTTTACTACTCTGATACTATCAGCGCAGTGTTCTGCTTTTTCACTAATGATTTCTAAATCTTTCACCCTTTTTATACTGTTTTAGAGAAGTTTAGGGTAATTAAATAGAAGTATATCAATCTAAGACTATAATGATTAATCCAGGGGGAGATAAAATGTTATTTTTTGTCAGATTGCTACAATTAAAATGATGACACACCTCCGCAACCACGTGTGTATGCAAAAACTATTAAAATATTTGTGAAACTATGCTTCGATTGGAAAGATATAATTGTAGGCGTATGCGTCTTTTTGATAAACCGCAAGCTATTTGCACTCGTTTACAAAGTCCTGTCGGCTCTTTGTGGTTTCAAAACAGTAGAAAGGAAGTTTCTTATTTCTGCATATTTTAAAGAGAATTTAAAACGAAAGAGAGTGGAAAATAAGTATTTTGAAAAAAAGAGCGGGAAATAGGAATTTGAAAAGACGGAGATCGAAAAATAAGACTTTAAACCTATTGTTCGAGCTGTATTTCCCGACATTGTCTGGTCAGAAACAGGTTTTGTTGCAGATCGCACGATATATAAAAATGATACACGAAACATCGTGAAATAAGTAGGAGAAGTCATATATAATTATCTGTTTTTGTTTATTTTATACGCCATGTTTGCATGGACTTCATTGCTTGCTTAATTATACCCGATAGAGTTTCACACCACCGTCATTGGTCTTTAAAGCGCTTGTAATATTCTGTAGACGCCATACTTAGATGCATTTTAATTTAGACGGACGGAACACATCACTGCTGTTTCTTTATGTCAGCAAATCTGTTAGTAGTGTTAGCAGTTTGACATCAAAAAACCTTTAAACCCTAATATCTCTGCAACCGTTTGTCAAAAGTACATGATCCTTTACATTTTCTTGATCAGCGTTTTAAGATCTATACGATGAAGGCAAGGTGTATACAAATTTCTAAAAAAAATTTTTTGGGCTTTGACGGGCCATTGCTGACGTCAGCCAAATTTTTAAACCCTTATATTTCATTAATCGCTCATCCAAACCACACGATTATATACATTTTCTTAAACAGCAGTGAAAGCTCTACACAATGGAGGAAACTTGAAAACAAGTTTCTCAATTTATTTATTGTGTATTTGCACTGCTGACGTCAGCAAAAAATCTAAAACAACCTATTTTTCCATTGTCCTTCTGCCTAAGTGGATTACTCCACAGGCCTTATGGACTATAAAGAAATAATCCTGCAATAGTGTTCAAAGAAATTCAAATGGACAAGTTATGTCTCACACGCTGGACGGTTCGAGGAATGTATTTGGAAAATATCATTTTGAAGTATCTAGCCTTAATGAAACTTTGGGAGGCAACAAGCAGTCCATTTAAGCTAATGATGATGTATTGTCAATTTATTTTTTCTATTCTATGATTATCAATCGATATGTTCGGACAAACTTTACCAACAGCCATCAATAAATTGATCGACGTGAGAATTGTAAAAGGCCCCAAATGACGCGGAAATATGCATTCAGGCGTGCGACTAAAAGCGAGAAAGTGAGGCCTTGTTGACACCCGTAACCTTGGAGCGGAAGTAGCTGCTACATTGGTACCAAGAAAAAGTTCCCTAACACTGAATGTTTTTCGTATCCATCGCAGCAATGTTAAACAGTTCACTCCGAAAAAAATTGTGTTTATTTGTCCTGGCTGGCTGTGTTTGAAGGAATTAGAAAGAAATAAGAGGCGTAAGAATTGACATAATCAGCAACTAAATTATGTGCTCTTTGTATGAACTTTAGTATGAAAAGATCAGTATTTAGCTGTATCTGTTTATTCGGTTATAAGAATATACAATAACAGAAGCAAAACACTATTGGTAAAATGAAATCAAGAGAAATGTTCTAGTTTATTTTCCTGGAAATGGGCTCCTGATGAATTGTCGCAGATAATAAAATCTTCTTTGTCGGCGGGAAGATCTTCTTTGTCGGCGGGAAGATCTTCTCCGTCGGCCTAAAATCTTCGTCGGCGAGTAGATCTACGTCGTAAATGCCAGGCCACGGGATCTAAAAGAGCATTAAATTAAATATTTATATAAAAATATAAACGTGTTTTAAACGTGTTACGGGGAAGACCAGTTTTACCTTGTTCCTCGCCATCTTTTTTTTCGACAGCGCTCTCGCTCTTTCCAATATCATTTTCTTCTTCGTCTTCTGCACAAAAAGTAAATGGAGAACAAATTTATTTTCTATAAAGCACTAGGTTAGTAAAGAAACTGAATATTAAAAGCAATACAAACCATCGTTTATTTCTTCTGCGTCACTGTCATCGACTTCATCATCGTCATTCCATTCGGCTAAATCCTCTTTTTCTTCGTCTTCTGAAGGGTATAATTCGGAAGTATCATCGACAGCATCTTCTTGAAATTTTATTTTTTGCTCTAGAAAATGAGCCTGTTTGTTAACCTTTAATCCATATTGTGAAAGATTTGTTTTAACTATTTTATAGAAAATCAAGCTTAAACACAAAAAATCGGAAATTTACCTGCACATAGAACGGCAACGAATCCGAAAAGCAGCACCAAGTGAATTAACTTCATCTAAGGATGGGACAGGAATGCGTTAAAATGGATAAATCATAATCATGCATCTTGTGACATTAAGTGTCCGATACAAGAAAGTTGTACGCAGAATTCAACAGGAAAACAAAGAAAAATAGTTTATTACTACGACAGAAAGAAACAAGATGCTCTCATGCGCTCTTAATATAAATACAGAGCTCTACATACCTTGTTTACTACTCTGATACTATCAGCGCAGTGTTCTGCTTTTTCACTAATGATTTCTAAATCTTTCACCCTTTTTATACTGTTTTAGAGAAGTTTAGGGTAATTAAATAGAAGTATATCAATCTAAGACTATAATGATTAATCCAGGGGGAGATAAAATGTTATTTTTTGTCAGATTGCTAAAATTAAAATGATGACACACCTCCGTAACCACATGTTTGTGCAAAAACTATAAAATATTTGTGAAACTAAGCTTCGATTGGAAAGATATAATTGTAGGCGTATGCGTCTTTTTGATAAACCGCAAGCTATTTGCACTCGTTTACAAATTCATGTCAGCTCTTTGTGCTTTCGAAACAGTAGAAAGGAAGTTTCTTATTTCTGCATATTTTAAAGGGAATTTAAAACGAAAGAGAGTGGAAAATAAGTATTTTGAAAAAAAGAGCGGGAAATAGGAATTTGAAAAGACGGAGAGCGAAAAATAAGACTTTAAACCTATTGTTCGAGCTGTATTTCCCGACATTGTCTGGTCAGGAACAGGTTTTGTTGCAGATCGCACGATATATAAAAATGATACACGAAACATCGTGAAATAAGTAGGAGAAGTCATATATAATTATCTGTTTTTGTTTATTTTATACGCCATGTTTGCATGGACTTCATTGCTTGCTTAATTATACCCGATAGAGTTTCACACCACCGTCATTGGTCTTTAAAGCGCTTGTAATATTCTGTAGACGCCATACCTAGATGCATTTTAATTTAGACGGACGGAACACATCACTGCTGTTTCTTTGTGTCAGCAAATCTGTTAGTATTGTTAGCAGTGTGTCATGTTTTAACATGTAAAGAAGAACTTAGGCATTACCTTAATTTGTTGCAATATGATATGAAATGTAATGCGCTGGTTTTCTTACAGAGAACTACAAAATAAAAATGGAATGTCATGTTTGCCAAAATAAGAACAACAAGGCAAAGTTGAAAAACTTCCTTCAATTAGGCAAAGGCAGTGTCATTATCAATTTAATTGAGTTCGAGCTGCTCCAATTCTGAACCGCTTATTTGCACAAAATGATGAAAGCAGATTCAATTTGAATTTCTCACTTTTATCATTATAATGATGAAATAGCGGTTTAAAGTTAAAATATACAATACACGCGTCTTTTATCAATATCAAACATATCAAACTTCTAACCAAGACGATCATTATTCTTATTTCGCTATTTTTCTCAGCAATAGACCTATTGTTCCTTAACCTTTATTCTCAATTTGATATTCTTATAAAGCATTCTTTAATAATAGCCGTCGTCTGTCTGTGTGTCTGCGAAAGTCGCGTCCTGTTACGGAAACACTAACAACTAGTGATTATATAAAGATATAATTATTTATTTCGTCTCAGTTTTCTTTTAAAATTTGTCTCAGTTGCCGTAAAGATATCTGCAGTGCTTAATTTTTGTCAAAAATATTATCAAACTCGACAATGTAATAAATTCTTTATTCTCACCGAAATTGTTTGAATGATTCGGTTTCTATTTTTAAAAAGCTGCGACTTTCATTTGCACTGTCCGAATTTTTAAAACTAGAAAAACTCATAAATGGTTTGCAATGGCTTTTCCGTTGTCTATCAATATACACACTTTGAAGCAACTTCCCCAGCTGTACATTCTATTGAGTAGGCTGTGCAATGTGCATCTTAAGTATTATTTTTCATTCTATAGAAATACTGTCAACACTACTTTACAAGTAACAAGAGTAAGAGTTTTAATAGCTTAATTACCTGCTTTGTCTTACGGCGCCATAATATAGTCGATATATATCTCATTTGAATTTGTATTATCAAGTATTTTGCTTAAATTTTTTGTCAACACCTTGTGCAATTAGAAATGCAAATACTTTAGCGAAAGGAAACCAGGGAACAGTATGTAATTTTAAGGGTCGGTTACTAAAACTTGTTAAAGTATTTCCCCAACTAACATATTTTACGATTATTATTTTTTGCAACAAATTTTAACTAGACTAAAATGTGCTGAGAAGTTTTCCCAACTTTTATTGAAGTGTTCTAATTTTGTTCCTACAGACGATTCAACTAGCTGCTTTCAACACGTTGAATGGACTTAGGTAGTCCATTTGATGTATTGAAATAAGATCTGTTTTTAAAAAAATTTTAAAACTTTCTCAGCGAATATGTTTTAAAAATAGCACGTTTATGGCCGCATGACGGTGGCTGTGGCGAAAACTGAAATGTAAAAAGTAGCTAGAGTAGAGATGGAATATACCCCGTTATTTTGTGAATTCGCGGTCAAACTCTCATAAAAAATATCATATACACAATTTTGCTTGTGACGTCACAACTTTTCGTCACACTTCATTGCACAAAAATCTATTGATATGCATGAAAAATCCCTACCATGCGGTGCTTAGTCATGCATATCAGGGGTAGGTCCCTAATATACAAAAATGAGTAGAAAGGGGGAATTCCCTTATAGAATGCTAATAATCAACGCATGCGCAATAAATAAAATGGATGAACAACAATGTAAGGACTGTGAACGTATGCTGGATGCATATGATAAGTGTAGATGCGGCCAAAGATTTGAAGTAAAGGGTAAAATGTTATGCTGGTACTGTTATCAGGAATACATCACTTATAACGGGGGTGGTTGTGTATGTACGATGACATGTAATTCTCTGAAGTCGTTCGACTTACAATAAACAAGATGTTGAAATTTGAGAATGAAATCGTCAACTCTAAAATTTTCTATTCATTTGCGACTACCTTTACAGACATCAACGATATCAATGTGAACTGCCTGACAATGTCAGATCCAGTACCTGCCAATGGGGGCAAGGATCAGCGGTATATAGTAGGATACCATACACAAGACCTTGTGGTAGCTCTCAGAGTAAAGACACCAAAAATCTGGTCCGCGCATGGGGTGACATGATTTTTGGCTTTCCTCCTGCATGTCCGCATCTTCTGCAGGTGCACTCGGTAAGTTCGGGTACAGCTTCGTTATATCGGCCATTTATTTATTTATTCTATGAGAATGCACATTGTGAGGCTGGTGAACGTCACGTTTTTCTCATGATGGAATTCATCTGTTAACATGAACTCGAGGCGATCTCTGGACCCCTTTAGGGGTAGGTAGATAGGAGTATCAAAATTCCAGGTCAGCATATCCCCCCAGGCTGCTAGCTCTTTGGTGGGTAACAAAGCGAGAATTTTCGACTTCTTGCCATCAACCAGGCAGTCGTCTTCATCCAACTGAGGGCAAACGAGTCGTAGTCTAATGTAAATATCAGTCTTATAGAAGGCATCATAGTCACCTTTTTGATAGTATTTTTTACTAGGGTCGTAGGATAGACCCAAGAGCTCTTGAAGCTGTCGATGAATAACCACCGTGTACCCGTCACAGAGAACGAGGAACAGCTATTCAGCAAGATTAAATCAATTAGCTTAAGAACATCGTCAAGAACTTTGGAGGCAATACGTGATAACAGCATCATACGTATCCAGGAGGAGCAAAAGTTCAATGCTAAAGAAAACCTTGTGAAGTCGACTTCTTCCAAGATATCTGCATTTTCAAAAGTGGTTGGTAAGTTAAGTTATTGTATGACAGCTTTGATCACAAAAACCACAAAAAACTGTGCATTAATAATATTCAATTTTATTGAAAAACTATATATTGTTTTTACTATTATTGAAACATTTCCATGTTAAAGAACAAAGTAAAGTATTTCTCTAAATGCTATATGGTATTTTAGATGGACATGAACGGAGCTGTTTTGACATAGATATGCCATTGAGAGATTACCAGGCTCACTTAGAAAGGATAGATGACTTTCTGGTATGTGGTATTGGTGTTTGGTGGCATAGGGAAAATGAAAAAATTGTATTCCATGATGGCGAGAAGGATGATGATTATAAAAGTGAGGGTCCTGAAATGACAAATTTTAAAACACACAATCTTCAATCAGTCGCAAATGAAGTGCAAGCCTGTTGGAAAAGGTGTTTTGCAGAAGACATTGATTTGCCTATCACAAAGATAAATATTTATAACAAGGACGGTGATTTTGAGAATTGCAAGGTTTGATATTAATTTATTACTTTTTTCCTTCAATTTTTCTCCATTTTTTGAGCTAAATTTTTACTGGTTTGCATGGTTTCATATATGGATCTCAATTTGATGACAAGTGAAACAACACCTATATATTTGACAATGGAAACTTTTTAGACATGTAGTCGATTATGTATATATATACCAATTTATAAAAGAGAAATTTTCTCAAACATTTTTAGACACATTTTATGAAATAATATGAGCCTTTTGAAAATTTCTAATGTCAAATATATATAGCTTTTATGTATTTACTAACTGCCTATACTTAATCTAAGAGAATACTAGCTAAATTGCTTTTCTAATTAAGCTACTCTTTTTGTACAGAGGTGGAACTTGCACCCACAACTATTTAGCTAGCTAATCTGCCGTGATCTACGACACTTCCAGGTATTAAGAATACCTGGAAGTGTCGTAGATCACGGTATATATAAGTATTATTAAGTATTAAGTATATATATATAATTTTAATTATACTTTTACTGGTATTTTAAATATATATCAGAAATAATGTGACAAACCTTGCTTCTCCGTGTAATCACTACGGGTACCTTTGTCAACATAAAATGACAAGATGGCGGTGGCTTCCCTTCTTCACAAACTTAAAAAATTGGCTCATCATCGATGTAGTTACCCACAAAAACACCACGTCAAAAAAAACACGTCAGATACCAAAACGCGGTATAAAATTATGAAAAACGCGGTATATACGTGCTTTACCCGGAATAATTCCAGACGTTCCGTTAGTTGCCCGAGCACTTTTTTACTCTTTGGAATGGCCAGATTGAAGCTTTTAATAGAGTTTTGTGTCAGGACTACAATCATGGGCAAATTTTTGTTAATGACAAATGGGTCATACCCTGCAGCCGGCTACTTTTGTCCACATGTGGACTAGAAAGAGCGTTTAAAAGTTGCAAGTGGCAATCTCTAGCGCGCCCACACAACGATAAGCCATAAAGGACGCAAAATTCGGGGGAAAGGGCCGTGCTGACTGTAGCAACAATTAGCATGTTTAAAGAGTATGGATTTACCCGAATATCCTAAGATTTGAACATTGACGAGTGGACTTTGACTATTTTAAAATGCAAACAGAACACTTGTGGCGGTGAAATTCGAAATTAGCCGTCTTGCTTTATTATATTTTGTCGATGATTGTTGTCGTTAGTCCGTAGAAAATTCACGGAAAATCGCCTTCGTAGCAAAGCCAATAAAAATCTATTTTTTTCCTTTAAACATTTCGTTCATAGATAGCATGGCATGTTTTAACCAACAGACAGACAAAGGCTATATTATAGAGATTGTGGTAGTTTTATGCACTATCTATATTTTCATGACATCTTGGCAGTGCTAACTGCTAAAAGTTTTCGCAAAGATTTTTCTAGAAGATGTAAAATAGAATTAAAATAATAGTGGCAAATAGTCAAGGTCTTACAAGACGCAGGTAGCATGAACGTTAAGAAGAGAATAGGAATAACTACATCGATATGCAGATAGAACTAGTCTTTTTAGGCGACACGCTTAATGAAAAATGGAGGTTCCTCTCCAAGGAATATGAAGCAGACGAGTTTAATGAAAAAACAAATAGAGGTTCCTTTCAAAAGAATATGAAGCCGCCATAGAACTTCTGCACTCTAAAAACGTGAAAATTTATCCATTTGAGTGATTTAACAACAAAATTTTGGCTAAAACGCAGGTTCGACAGTTTTATAGCTGTGAAACTTATGGCAATATTTTCACAACTTCATTTATTTCGAACAATGTAATAGCAAAGCAAATATAAGGCAAGTGGGATGCAAAAAAGGGCAAAATGTGTCACTGAAAGTAACACCGAATTTCGCATGTGTGTAAATGCAGTTCAAAAAGTGCCTAATATCTCATTGGGATAACTATTTTAGCAGAGAAAATTTGGCGTAATTGGCGGAAAATGGCAAAAATCGTCACCTAATTTATTTTCTTTATCGCTCAGCCAAATTAAAGTCGCACCAAAAATTTCAACTTATCCAAAATTCTCTAGTTGTGCCAAATTAAATCCACGCAATATTAATTTCACGGCATTAAGGTAAATCCAGCTAAAATTGTCAAAATTTATATAAATTGAAAACTGATCCAGGGGGTGATGCAATTTGGCGACCCAAATCCCAGTTCTCACTAGATCCTTGCTATTAAAGTTAGCACCCTCTTGATTTGTTTTAACAATGTAAAAAGATGTTTCCTATCTATATTATAATGTACGTCTGTGAGCCATAATAGTAGCTGCGAGTAGTGTGGGCGAATTCCCGTGGATATTTTCACGGGCTAACGACTAGATTAAAAATTAGAAATGACTATATTTCACAAAGGAGTACCAAAATAGTACATCGCTTTCTACAGAGTTTTGGAACAAGAAAGAGCAAGGAAAGAATCCCCGTGCAACTTAGCGGATCATAAAGAATGCACAGGAATATAAACCGGAAGAAAAAAACATGGCCGTTGTGCCTAACCGAAAAGTGTGAAATTTCAACCTACACAGGGTCAAACTTATTAAACAAACGCAGCGAAATCGTGGCCCAATGCCGTCACAAGAGAAACTATTTGCTTTCGTCTTTGGACAATAAAAATTGACGTCATAAGAAGAAGAAATGATAATTAACATAATTAGCATGGCACTGTATTCTATTTTAACGAATTAGTTTGCAGAGGATTGTTGCCTTTGCGGTAGCATGAAACTTTAAGTACAAGCAAATATTCTGTTGTTTTCTTTATACCTAAATATATTACATAACATATATTATATTTGCCCACGATAGTAACTGCAAGTAGCAACGGGCGAAATTCTATGCATTTCTCACGAGTTAACGACTAGTATGATCAAAATTAGCAAAAGATTGCACAGTAATCACTTACATGAAATACCACTAAACAGTTTTGCAAACTTATAACTATACTTGTTTTAGTTTTTAAAAAAAACTGCAAATGGCAGAATCGTTAACAGGTTAAGTAAATGCATTAATGCATCCATTATGTTTACGTTTATTAGAAACATTTTATCTAATCTATCATTAGATATAACTTTGAAAACTTTGTATCCTCGTGTAAATTATGGCTCAGATTAACCATGTTTATACAGCGACAGCAAACGGTTGCACTGCCGATGGTAATGATGATGAAGTGCCAAAACAGCACGCTATAGTGATAAAACTTGCCTTAAAACAGTAGTTATGGTTATGTAGATGTTTGAGACTGACTCTGCATTGATACAAAATCTTCTTTGTTACAAGTAGACTAACACAAGGTACAAAAGGACACATGGACACACAAATAACATCGACAGGACGATGAAAAACAGATACAGTGAAATACAAAACAGTTTTACATAACACGGAAAAGCAACCAAAAAAAATTGTAAAATTTATCAAATTCCAAAGAAGCCCTACTGGCAAAGATAGTAGCTGCAAGTAGCAACGGGCGAAGTCCCGCGCAATTTCATTTTACGTTTATTTAGCCGCATTCACATGTACTTAAATTTTTACGAAAGGGCTTACGGCCTGGCCTGGCCAGTGTTCATTCATTATCTTACGCTACGTAAAATATTTACGTCATGTGACATGTTTAAGGGAAAGTACGTTAACACTTACAGAGTTTCGTAAGTGCTTACGTAGATTTTTACGAACAAAATTTTTTGTCAAGTCAAAAAAGTCAAAAAAAGAAAAAAGAAGAAAAAGTTTGCGCAATAGCATTCGATTCTATATTCGAACGTCTACAATTTAAAATCTTCAGTCAAAACAAAAACAAAGTATATTCGAAATGCCTTTGTATAAGGAGGAAGAGCTTTCGACTGTCGTTTATAATAACGCTGTTCATTTTGACAAGAGACACGCGGATTTTCACAGAAAGGACATTAAGAAGAATGCCTGAAAATTGGACTCCAGGTTTTCACTAGATCTATGCTGTTAAAGTGAGCGTTTGTTTCAAAAGATATTGTTTCATTTCCTATCTATATTATAATGCACGCCATACGTCAGTCTGTCTGCCTCTTTGTGAGCCAAAATTATAGCTGCAAGTAGTGCAGGGAGAATTCTCTAGGATATTTTCACGGCCCAACAACTAGTTAAAAGAAATAAATTTTAAAATTTAGAAAATAATTATATTACATAATATATATTATAATAGTCGACTGTCCGTCTGTGTGCTAAAGTTAGTAGCCGCAAATAGCAACGGGCGAATTCTCCTGCATTTTTCCACGGGTTAACGACTATTATCATCAAAATTAGCAGAAAATTGGACAGTAATCACTAACATGGCACACTACCATTAAACAGTTTTACCAACATGTAGGTATAATTGCTTCAGTTTATATAAAAAAAAAATGCAAATCGCAGAAGCGTTAACAGGTTAAGTAAAACTAAGTCATGGAAAAGGAGGACATTTTAATGCATTCATTATGTTTACTTTTATTACAAACTCACTATCATAGCAATTTTCAAATTGTACCTACGTTTTATCTAATCTACCTTTAATAAAATAGTAGATAACTTTGTATCCTCGTGTGAATTATGACTCAGATTAACCGTGTTTACACTTGGACCGCAAAGGGTTATACTATCAAAGGTACTAAATAACCAAGAAAAGCTACCAAAAGATTTGGACAACTTATGAAATTCTAAAAAAGCCCTACTGGCACCATTGAAGGGTGAAACAAAAATTACACAACGGCAATGGAAATTCCTGATTGTGAAAGTGAAACAGATTACACTGATCATGTTGCCTTACTCATGGACATATCTAATACTTCGTATTAGATCAAGAATACACGTACCTGCCTCAACGTCTTTCCTCTTATAACAGCCCAAAATAGAGATAGCAAGTTGAGTTATGGCCTAATTCCCTTGTGAAAGAAATTGAGCAAGCTCATGTGAGTAAAATAGAGAAGCAAAATGATATTGCTTCTTTGAAAGAAAATGTGAAAGGTGCAAAGAATGTATCCATGTTTCTAATTTGTCGTATTTCGCGCATGTGCTTCTTTCCCGCTATTTCTGTAAAATTCATTTGACAGATTTTCCTCGCAAATAGTACATAATTTTTATAGTAATATATTTTTTATGGTACAGAAGAACGATGTGTATAAAGGATCAATAACGGTTGCATAATGAAAAGCAATCAAACTGACAAACATATTTTTTTTTACTACAGGTGCCGTTTTCATGTATTCTGTTCCCTACATAGTTCCTGGTTGTAATTGTTATTCGCTGCAATTGGATTAACCCTCTTTAAATTATATTATGAATATTTAGCAACGATTACACAAGAACAACAACAAAGAACGCACAAATAACATTTATGATAATAAACAAAAAAGGAAAAAATAAAGTAATAAAAAAAGTAAAAAAAAGAAAAAGTAAAACTAACAAGCGGCAACCCCCTATGCGCAAGGACTTGTGAACATGGCAGTAGCTTTCCACATGTGTTACAGCAACTCAACATTCAGCATACAGATGTTTGGCAACCTTTAAAAACAAACCCATCAGTAAACTGGTTTTCCCGTAAAGATATGTAAAAATTGTTTTTCATAAATTGCAATGGCATCCTGACGCTTTCTTGCTTCGAATCTTGTGTTTAACAAAAAACAGCAACAAATTAAAATTATAATTAATTAAAATTATAATTATACAAGCAATTTTGGATGTCGGGTGCTTCAGAAGAGGTTTTGTTTTGACAGGTCTAGAAAAGTTGAATCAACATCGCAACCACTTCTCAATAGCTCATCTCAATACACAAAGTATGACATCGACTTTGAAGTTTTATCAAAGCGTCGTGAATTCGATGTTATAACTTTATCTGAAATTTGGTTAAAAGATAACACGGACTTGTTCCTGTATATAACTCCAGCTATATTAACAGAGACAAAACAAGTGGAGGCGGAGTTGGATTTTATATAAAACATCAATAGCATATAAATAGAGGAAAGATATACATATATCTTATTCGTTTAATTTGCATCAAATTATTACGAAACCAACTGACACGGCAAGTCATAATTTATACCTAATATATGTATGAAAATAGTTTTCAGGATGTCAGTTCCTGTGATGAAATAAGTAATCACGATGCACCTTTTTGTATTGTAAATACTCGAATGGATGAATTCGAACCAAGACACAAGTTTATTAGAGACGAAAAGAAGTTTGAATTAGGTTCCTTTATAGCCGAATTAAGCCGTCTAGCCCGTGGAAAATTCATGGAAAATCGACCTTCGTAGCAAAGCAAATAAAATATATAGTATTTGTTTTTTTACTTTAAACATTTCGTTTATAGTTAGCATGGCCTGTGTTGGCCGACAGACAGACAAAAGCTATTATTATAGAGATTGTGGCAGTTTTATGCAATATCTATATTTTTATGACATCTAACTGCCAAAATATTTTAGCTAAAAATTTTCTAGAAGATGTAAAATAGGATAAAATAATAGTGGCAAATAGTCAAGACGCATTTAGCATAAACTTTAGGAAGAAAGTAGAACTGTCCGTCTTTGTGCCAAAGTTAGCAGCCGCAAGTGCGAATATCTGTGCAATGGCAGAAGCGTTAACAGGTTATGTAAAATTATGTCATCAAAAAGGAGGACATATCCACGCATTCATTATGTTTACGTTTGCGTATCCATTCCTTACTCACAATCGTAGAAAATTGCATATTGTATCTGCATTTTATCTTATCTACCTTTAGATATGAATATAAAAGAGTCTGTATCCTCGTGTGAATTATGACTCAGATTAACCATGTTTACACTTTTACCGCAAGGTACGAAGGTACTAAAGAACCAAGAAAATGGGGTAAAATCAGGACATTAAATGGTTTCGATAGCTTATGGCAAAGTTGTCCTGATTTGCCAACAGTACGATAGAATTATTGGTCTATATTTTGCCGATTTTGTCAAGCGTAATTTCGATAGTTTGTTTTTAAAAAGTGCAAATTCAGACAGCAAAATGTTCTTACAAGATGATTGCCAAGGCCGGAATTCCAAACTTGCGCGAACAGAAATGGACCGTCGGGGAGCAAGTATCCTACACATACCAGCACGAAGCCCCGACTTGAACCCCATTGAGAATGTTTTCAACATTACAGAGCAGAAGTTAGAGACTGATGTATTGGAAAAACAAATATGTAAACAAACATTCGAAGAATTTTCTAAACGTGTCCGAGACACAATTTTAAAGATACCGATACCAGAAATTGACAAGATAATAGATTCGATGCCGAAAAGGATTGCATTGCTACTTTAAAAACAATGGCGAATTGTAACAGTTAACCATACAGTTAACCATTGTTGTTTTATTGGTATCATAGAGACACATCAATCTCAAAAATTGTACTGTTTGCTTCTGTAATTAGTTGGTCACTTTATGAGTGTCTTTTTAAACACTTTAGTGCAGTTATACATTTCAAAATAATTTTATATATAAAATGTTGGTTAAATGTCCGTAATATTACATTTTCATGTTTTGGGACTATTTATTTCTGCATATTATGGTTGAACCGGTGTTGCACAGACAGTATGTATGTTGGTGATATATTGTTTTACATAATTTATATATAAATTTGGGAAAAAAAACCATGGTTAACTGTCGGTGAACTGTGTATGCTTAATCGTATCAAAAGCAAACTTTTTTACCTACGCAGAATAAGTTTGGCGAGGCATTTCGCACAAGGCAATAGTTTTGAGTTTCCCTCTCACATAACACACTATTTTTTATAAGTACTGAGGGTGATGCACCTGTTGCAAATGCTGGAATGTTATTAGTTAGAAGTATGTCTTGTGCGAAATGTGTCTTGGGTGCTGGGAAATGAACACTTTCTCCCTCTAATAGAAGCAACAACTCATGCCAAGGAATCATTTGTGGGCACCATCTAAAGCCGTTGAGAAAAATTACTTCGCCACTATCCACTCCTAACCAAGCAAATGTCGCTGTAGCAGGATTTTCGAACGCTTTGTAAACTACCTTCGGCGGCTTGAGCAAAAATGTGTTTCCGCAATCAGCAGGTACTGTTATCATAATAATATTCGAGTATTCCCCTCTTCCATTTTGCAATAAGTTTCTCACTGCGGTTCAAAAAGCCTCAACACTCACTTCATTTCTGTTCAGTGTCTCAACTGCGGCTGTATACCATTGACCTTCACAAGTATTTACACAATTCAATTCTAACTAGTCAGAGAGAACTTCTAGTCGCAACTTGTTCTTTCGTATCATTTCGGCAGGTGCATTACACATTTCCCAAGTAGTCGCTACAAGGTCTGCTATTTGTTTTGGGTTTTTATTCACAATCAAGTGGTGCAGATCCATGTTACCTTCTGCAAATTGTGTTTCAGACAGTATATATAAATGTTTTTTTTGTTTTTAACTTTTTGTTACGGATAATTTGCGTTAGCATTGGTTAATCGTTTAATTTTTGTAGATTTGTTCCTTGTATTATTTCTACGTGTACGTATTGCTGTGTTTGTTCCAGGCACTGGCTGGGATGAGAGATCAGGATGATTTTCACTTTGAATGTACTGCCCCAGTTAGCAACCGACGTCGAAACGACCGTCGGATTATTGTCGTAAGATGGTCGCGACAAAAATGCGACCATCAGTGACGTCAATCCGACGTCGCAATTGATCACGAGCATTTCTGACCACAATACGACCAAAATCCGACCTTGTAATAAAATGAATGTATGAATAATTTTTCAAAGCAATTTTAACAAGCCCATTTGCAAACGCCTGAAATAATTGCTTGTAAAAAGCAACGTCGTAGCGACGTTTTGTCAACGTCGTTAAAAAAAGATGAGAGAATGGACCGCCAAAAGTACGCCAGACATGCATCAAATGTAAAAAAAACTCATTTTGAGGGAAAAAATAAATTTTAAATTAGTTGAAAAAAAATATTGTTGATTTTTCTTTAGTTACTAATCTTTTTTTAGCCGATGTCAGCCATATTTCTTTTATCAAATACAGTTTCCTGCCGTGCAAAATACAACTTGCGCCCAAGGCCCAGATCTCCCTATTCCCCCAAGCGCAAATGTAAGAAGCTGGGGAAGAGTTTTGAACTTGAAGTTCAAAGTTCATGGCGCGATTTCTCCTCAAACAGAAAAAACTGGCAAAGAACCAGAACGCTGGAGAGTTGCCAAGAATATTGTTTAATATCAATGGTTTAATTATAAATTCTGTCGTGTTGTAAATTTCATATGTATTCGTATTACATTCATAATTTATTTATCTTTTTTTCTCATCTTATCCTTTTCTCTCACTGAGAGGTGGGTGGGTTTAGTTAGTTTAGTCAGCTTCAGCTTCAACTAGCTAGCTAGCAAGGCGTTTTAGCTGCTTGATTTAGGGCTAAAATACACTACATGATTAATAATACCAAACTTTTTAAACACACTTGAGGTCTTGTTGTGAGAGAGAAAAATGGGCTTAATGTACAGCTTCAGAATGAATTTAGGTTTGAAAAGAAAGGGCAGACCCTATTTTTTGACCACATTTTGACATACAGAGTGAAAAGAACTACAACAACAACCAAAAATTATATGCTCGTTGTTTACCCACCATTGTTATCGTACTTTGCTTTAAAATTATTTAATATCGGTGTCTCTGACTGTATGGTTAAACACATTTTTTTTCAAATTTTTGAGTTTTTATTCACCGACGGACCGATATTTGTGACATCCGCCAAATCAAATAGCTATAGCTACATAAAATATTAAAATATATATATTACACTATATAGGCTGAAGAAGGCAGATTTGCCGAAACGACACGGCGCGGTAAGTAGCCGTGACTTGGTGGATTTGAAAGCTTGCCGATGTGGGTCCGAACCACCAACTGTGCTCGATCCGGTAGTGAGGGAAAAGGCAGTTGCAAACTCGCCTCACTATCGGACCGATAGCTCAGTTGGCAGAGCAATGGGGCGCTAACCCAAAGGTCGCTGGTTATATAGTGTATATATAGTGTATATATATGTAGTGTATTTTATTTATTCGACAAGCGGTTAACTGTTTAAATTTTTAAATGTAGTGTAAAATGTCATCAACAAAATGGAGACATAAAAAAGGCAGTTGCTGTTGGACTTACAAAATGACTCAGATGAGCAAATAGAAGTTGACCCAGTTTCAGGAAATGATTTATCCCATTCTGATGTGGCTTCTTGTGGTGATATTGATAATGGTGTTTTTGATAATGATCATACTGTTTGCATAGATGATGTTAATTATATAGAGGTTGATGGTACATGGAGTTGAATGTTTGTGCTTGATTACATGCATCTTGTTTGTCTTGGCGTGGTTAGGAGAGTTTTGTATGGTTTGAAGGATGGTTCAAGGGTTTGCAAACTTTCACAAAACCAGATAGCTCTTATGTCAAGCAAACTAACTGGCTTAAGAAACCAGCTTCCTTCTGAATTGGCCCGTCAACCTAGATCTTTGTCAGACTTAAAAAGATGGAAGGCCACCGAATTTAAGCAGTTGTATACTGGGATGTATGTTATGAAAGGAATAGTCTCCAAAAAAGTTTATAATCATCTTATGAGCCTAAGTGTTTCAATTACAATCATGCTCTCCTTTAAACACAATGATGAAAAATATCTAGAAATGTTAAATTTTGCTAAACATCTTTTAAAATGGTTTGTTGATACTTCTTCAGATATTTATGGAGACTGCTTTGTATCATACAATGTTCATTCTTTAATTGACATTCACATTCACCAGGATGTTGAAAATTTACAATGTGGGCTTCAAGAGTTATCCGCATTTCCCTTTGAAAACTTTATGCAAAAGATCAAAAGAATGGTACGAAATACTCACCAAGCACTTTCACAGGTCGTAAAACGTATAAAGGAAATGGAAATAAGTGATGTGGGTTACCAATCAAAAAACCTGCAAACTATAATAAAACCAGCCATTGGTGGTGATCAGAATTCTTGGTTTCTTCTAAGAAGCAATAAAATTTGTGAGGTTGTTGGGTTGGAACATGAGACAGACCATGTCATTGCAAAATTGTATTGCTTCCAAAGATCATCATCCTTTTTTACTGAGCCTCTCAACTCAAAAGTCCTCAAAATCTGTTTCCTGCCAAAAAACAGTGAGTTTGTAATCCACACTATTTTAAAAAGTGACATTGATAAAAAATTTGTTGCCATTCCAGACAGAGAAGGAACTCTGCTTATTCCAATGTTACACAACTTGAATTTGTAGTTACATGGTATGGTGTACTGTACATTTTTTCTTATAATTGCTTGGTTTATGTTAATAGCCGTTCTTCATTCTTGTTCATGTTAACTTACACTGTATGGAATATTAAATGGTAAACATTAAATTAATCTTCGTTAAGGCATTTGTTTGAACCTCACGAAAATTAAGCAACTTAAGTTAGATATGTAAAGCTTTTTTGGAAACTTTGTACAGGAAATACAGAACAAAACGTTTTTTTGGTTAACGGATAATTTGTTCAAAATACCTTCTTTGTGTAGATATAATTTTTTGGAACACCTTGTGATAAAATTGATTTATAACATAATATTTCATAATAGTCTTGAAAATAATAATGTATTTGACAAGAGCTGTTTGGGTAGAGCCACAGGAGGATGGTGAAATTGAGGAGTATGAGATGACATTACCTCATAACTGGGTAAAAGCTTCTAGAGTTTATTGGCCAAAGCACTTGAATGTGAAAAGAAATTCAAACGCGTAGTGAGTAGCTGTAATGTATTCCGTGCAAAAATTTTAAAAATTGTTATTTATGCTTTTCGAGATATGTGTATCATTAAAGTATACAGTAGATTACACAATAGGAACAACATGTATAAGTTGTTATACTTTAAGAGAAAAGTTTGTATGTACTCTATAAAACAATTAATTATGAAAGATTTAAAATGTGCTGTTTTGGGGTCTTTTTTAGGTGAAGGAAATGGTACGAATCGGGGGAACAAAAGAATCATCGTGTGTGCACCTTATCTTAAATCGGTTAGTAGTAATTTAAATAGAATTCGCGCCCGTCGTACCTATTTCCCGCATCGATATATCATGCATATTTTGTCCGCCTGTTAACATGAACAGGGTTTATTACTATGAAACTAAATGTGAGGAAACAAGGCCAAGTTAAAAAATAATAATTTGAGGAAACCAGACTAAACCATCTTGCGTCTTAATCAAAAAATAGCACAGCTATTTAATAAACACAATGAAAATTTGTACCTATAAAGGTAACCCCTGCCTCCTGTATTACCTGGTCTATATATACGGGTAATAATAAAGTAGATAATCGAACCATCGATAAGATTTAAAGAAGGTTAAACTTTCTTTTAATGGAAAACTTGTTTTGTCTTTTAGAATTATGAAACCGGCTGTCCAAGCTAATTTCAATTTAAATGGCTCGGTTAAAAGAAATATCGAGAAAAAGAAGCATTTGGGGAAACAAAGACTTACAAGGCGATCCTCAGTAAGTATTTCAATGTGAATTGTGTACTCTCATCCTTTTTGTCTGAAATTCAAAGCTAAATATCATTACACATCTTTTCTTTTAGAAGCTACAAAGAAGCTTTTCAATAATAGTACTGACAGCACTGTTCGGACTACTATAAGTAAAACTTTGAAGTTTGTGCCCGATCGCGTTGGAGCGGGTGGGAGACAAATTGAACCACTTCCCAAGCGCCGACGTATCATTCCAGAGGAAGAAGATGAGGATGAAAAAAATGGAGAAGATCATGAAGATGATCAAGTAGTGAACGTTGAAAGTGAACAAGATGAGAATGAAGATGAGGACGATTTGTATATATTTTATTTAATTTAAAGAAAGTGTTTGCGAAAGAATATCTCGTGTGTGTTTTCCATATCTTTGAACTATTGGCGATTTTAAAGAACATTATCGAAATTATAATAAATTCAACTATTGGTTAAGCTATAAAATGTTATCGCATGATGGTCAATGAACGCCATATGACGGTCAAACGTCGTTTCGACGTTGTTTCACATACAACCCTGAAACAACCGTCATTCGACGTCGGAAAACAACCGTCAGCCGACGTCAATACGACGTCAATGTGCTTACTGGGGCGCATCTTCCGTTTACAATTGCATCTATCATACTCGTCAAGTATGCGTTCACATTCATCACATTGTTGCATCACTTTGTTTTATTTAAGTCTTATGTTTCTCAAGAAGCATAAGATCCTGTTAGTGTGATTACCAGCCCTCTTCTAAATTAGTAACCCTGCTGGATAAATCGTCAATCCTTTCTACTCAATTTGAGAATAAATAAACACAAGGCTAATGGGAGCAGCTCGTTCTTAATTCTAGCCTTCTGCGCTTTCGGCATTGTGATAGGCATCAATCCATTGAGTGAGCTTATCATTTGGGTAACCGGTTCTCTCCAAAATTTGGGTACTAACAAAAACCACTCCGGGGTTCTTCTCCAACAGCTATGCTACATATGTCCTGGGTTTTGAACTGATCCGGAACATGCTCGAGCACACAGGGGTCATCTTCAACAGCTCTGCTGCACATGTCCTGAGTCATGACCTCATTCGGGACATACTCGAGCACCCAGGGGTCATCTTCACTAGCTCTGCTGCACATGTCCTCAGTCTTGAGATGATCTGGGACATAATCAAGCACCGATGTTTTACTTCAGCCGCTTTGATACATATGCCCTCAGTCTTGAACTGATCTGGGACATACACGAGCACACACGGTTCCTCTTCAGCGGCTTTGATGCACATTTCCTCAGTCAGGCGATGATCTGGGACATAATCAAGCATTGATCCGGGACATGAAAAGCATCCAGGGGTCACCTTCAACGGCTCTGATGCACATGTCCTCTGTCTTCAGATGAGCTAAGACATACATAAGCGTTAAGGGGGTCTTTTCAACGGCTTTAGTACACATGACCTGGGTCTTGAACTGATCAGGGACATAATTGAGCAGAAAAGGGTCATCTTCAACATCTTCGCTGTAAATTTCGCTCATTGCATTTTTAAACTAAGTGTTCATCTTTATTTTAGATTTTCGCATTGGATTTTTTAATGCTCTGGACAATTCTAGCGCATTCATTTATTATTATAGAAACTCTTAACCAGCAGTCGTAAATTGGGTACGGGAATCCCTCCTCTTTACTCAACTTGAGCATGATATGCATGAGTGAACATGGTCAAACCTTTGCGAAGCCCGTTGGTGTAAATTTAAAAAATCAAAAAGTGGTGTCTTCAGAGTATCTGCGAAGATACTCTGAAGCATGGGTTTGACCGTTATATATTTACTGTACTTTAAGGACCTTCTGAGGAGCGGCTTTGACCGCTATATATTTACTGTTCTTTGAGTAACTGCGCAGATACTCTGAAGCGGGGGTTTAAAAAATCAAAAATGATAAAGACTAGTATCAAAGCAGCATTGTGATGCTAGGATTACTCGATGTTAACAAGTGTGTACGGATACTCGAGATTGCGCCAATAAAGTATCAAAGGAACAGGTCTGAGGCGGAAATAAGTCGATGTTCATAATTTTCACAGAGGTGCACCAGATGTCACCCGTCTCTATCTTTTATATGGCAAATGTACGCTTTTTGTAGGGCATAAAAAGACCATACGACCATACTGGACCACTGGAAAACTCCCAGTGGAGCAAAAAAGAGTGCCTGGAGGAAATCCAGAGCTATGCAGACGGGCAAAAAATTAACTTCACCGATCTAGCAAGGCGACATAAACTAAGAAATATGAACGGTCAGTATATTTGGCAAAATTTGTTTAACAATTTTTCCCTGCACAAATAAAAGACATGTCTATAATGGGATTTTTGACATATTCAAAATTATTCAGGCATATAATAATTTATTTATTATCAACGCCTTTAAAATATATTTCATTTCTATTTAGGGTCACTGCTAAGAAATCATAGACAGGTCATGAAAAAACTTCTATCGTTTAGCGGGTGCGATTTAGCAAGATACAAATGCTGCGTCGCATCAAATGATTTAGGCGATAATTTTACTAAAGTAAGGCGAAAAAAACGAAGGTATATATGAAACAAACTTTATTTATCTTGTTACATATTTATAATCAACATCAACAACTTTAAGGATATTTCGCTACTAGTTGATGCAACCAATGACAAAGTAAATTTGACATTAAAAGGAAACATTTTAAATGGAGAGTACTCACTTGGTGAACTTCTAGTTCCACCAAATTTTACCCAGGTGGTTCTAAAGGAAAATAAAATTGTGGAGGGAACAGTACAAGTGGGTTGACGAAAATTGTCAATAAAGAAAATACGGGAGGACATGCTGCAAAAACATCTATCCTTCATGAGACTTAGGTTATTATCTTACTGTTTGGTCCTTTATCTCTAGTGGTCCTTGATTTTCAATAATTTTGTGCTAGTGGCTAGCTTGCACAATTTTATTTATTTTTTAGGAGAAAAAATGAATGTTAAGATTAACCTAGATTAGTCTAATGGTTTTCTAACATCTTCACAAACATTTTTTGTTATAAGGTCAGATGCTGATTACAACAACATGTCAGAAGATGAGGTTACAAACCATTTAAAAAGAATTGGAGAATACAATTCTAAAAGCTGTGTTGATAAATTAAAACACTCTCTGAAATGTTTTGAAAGACAACGTCACTTAATATTTCGGCATGATGGATCCTCATTTTGCTTGTGTCGTGCATGTACGATCCTGCTTCGTTTCTAACTGACGAAGAATACTATTTAAAGACTAATATAAAGGTTAATGTACAAGCCATTGTGGAGAAACCAAAACTTTATCTCTATGCAAGATGCCCTTACACAGATCAACAACTTCTTTATTCAAATGAACGTCTTAAGGATATTATGGCCATGAAAGAAAGCATTGGATATAACCTTATCGACGTTAGGCGTTTTTTTAAGGGTGATTGCTTCTCGTGTTCGGTGCATGCAGATTGTGTTGCTAGTCTCGTACACACCTTCAATTTAAAACATCTTTCTCTACAAGATCGTATCAGTCACGTGTTTAGGGCTTGAAGGAAGAATTGATATACGAACTCCGGCAACGCAATGTAAACTTTTCCTCTGATCTATCTTCAAAATAATTAAACCATTTGTTGCAAGCAGAAATACATGGCATTCAACGACTTCCTTCGTGTACAGGAAAAGAAGGCTAAATTACTAGCAGTGATTGATGCTTCATTTAACAACAAAGAAGCTAAATATTTTTGGGACTATCGAAAAAGTTTGCTAGTTGTTACCAACTGGGCATTGAATATATTGAAGGGTATATATCTGATCTCATTCCAGGAAGAAATTTCTTACGTCGAACAACCACACAGAAAATGTAATTTGTAATGCTCTAATTAGAGTACAAGCATCGGCAAAACTAGGAGAAGGTCATATACCAGAAGATCACCATAATAACATGTTCGAATCTCTTGATCAAACAATAAAAAAAACATTAACAGGTAAATAAAAAAATTAGAGGTCATTCATTTGATTGTCATTCAGCTGTTTGTATGCACATGCAAGATCAAAAGTATTCTTAGATAAACAAGAATTTCGGTCAGATGAGCCAAATTTCTACTAACATATTTCTATCGTTTTGGAACAAATCGCATTGCTTTCAATACCCATAGAGACGAGTTTGCAATGCATTCTGGTCTTTATAGTAAAGGAAATATCGTCTGATGGGATGTAACATGTAAACACAACAGATATTACTATGGAGATAAAAATATTTATACGCAAAGTCGATCCTTTGTGCCGTAATAAAACAATGTAAAGAATATATCTCTACAACTTTGCACTGAAGCGTTGACTGAGAAAGCTAATATAGTATTAGGAAGGAGGAAAACATTTAGCTAGCTATGGAAAACGACTAAGATATTGCAATTTTTTTAAACGATTTAAACATGGAAATTGACCCTAGCTTTTCTCAAAGCTTTAGCACAGGACCAAGACCTGTTTTTCGAGAAATCACAAGCGAGGAGATGAATGAAGATCAGTGAAGGAATTAAATGATCTTGGACAAGCGGTACAATTATCTGCCACTCTTAAAGAGAATAATTTTAAACCGACTATTATATGACTTCAGTAACTGAACCAAATAAACCAGTAGTTAGTGTTGCTGATATCGAGGAAAGAGAATGCATAAAAAACATTTTCTTCCGAAAATGGATAATTTTGTGGATACTAGTTTACTTTCAGATTCACAAGAAGTTTGTACAATTAATAATTTAATCAGTTCTCCAATGGAATTAGTTCAATTAAAATGGATTCCATTACCCAAAATGAAAGCAATTTATGGTTTGAGCACCGACGTAAACGATTAACAGCCTCAAATTTTGGCATTGTTATAAATCGTAGAACTGGTACTCCATCTGATTCGTTTTAAATCGTTTTTTAAAACAGTCACACTTTATTTCGAAAGCCTGTGAGTGGGGAAAGGCGAACGAAAGTATTGCTATAAAAAATATGAAAACAATGACTCAAAAATTACAAGGTGTGGTTTAATTATTAATTCAAGATGGCCTTGGTTGGGCTGTAGTCGAGATGGTTTTTCTGAACATAAAGGAATAGAAGCAAAATTTCCTTTTTCCAAACGTTTATTAACCATTGAGGAATGTTGCACTGACGAACGTTTTTTTATGCATATGGTAAATGGTAAACCAGAACTTAAACTGAAGCATCAGTATTTTTACCAATGTCAAGGCGTTATGGGCAATTGTGACCTTACTGGACTAGACTTTATTGTTTATACCGAAAAAAAGTTTATATGTGTAAATCATTCAGTTCGACGAGAAGCTATAGAAAGAAAAAATGTTACCTAAATTGACAACATTCTATTTTGATTTTCTGACTCCTAAGACTTTTTCTGAGTGAACACATTTACATTTATTTTCGTTTTTTACATGTATTACATATATCATTATGTACAACTAAATATTATGTACAACTAACTTTTATATGTTTACACGGATGTTTAGTCTTCTGAACCTTGTGATATTAGTGGTTGCAAAAAGTTTACTAAGTAGCAACATATTACCCATATTCTGTTTAATTCTGGTGCCATTGACAATTGAAAAATTGACTGAAGTATTCGATAGTTCTTTACTCGTTCAATCGCCCGTTCTACATGTATTTGTACCGAAGCTATACGTCTCGTTCTAGCTCTTCAGCCAAAGACAACTGTGATTTCCCCTTCATAAATGGTGGTACATTAAGTAATACATTTTCTGGGAGGTCATCGTTAATATTGAAGCCTTGGTCTGCCATTAGGGAACCGCCTGGTTCTAGTAGCTTTAAAATCTCACGATGCTGTGTAATTTTTGATGCCTTGATCCTCCTGCATATAAGTCTGAGACAAAACGTAATTTGTCCACTAGGTGCTATCCCAACTAATCCTTTAGCAGTGTTGTGATGCTTGTAATTAGAAAAGGTGGCAGACTGTCTTCGATATGATGTTGGCATGTCAGTAAATATTTCTGTACAGTCAATTATGCATCGTGTTGTAGGATACAAGTCCCTAAAACATTTAGGCATAGTATCTATTACGGTTTGTTTAGAGGCCCATATTGGCAGAGCTCTTAATTTTGTGTGTAAAAAATACGGCTAATATTACTTGACAACATATTGAATCTCACTCCCAAGTCTACCACAGGAAAAGCACATCGCAAGCGTACCAAAATCATAAAAAACTCTTCTTTCGGTGTTAATGTTCTTGAGCAACCTTTTTTGATTTGATTTGAATCTGTTTTACTCACAATAGTGCTAGAACCCCAATAATTTAGACAGCTAGCGCAGGTTGCAAATATTCAACAACAACAAAAAATAGTTCATATGATTCAAATCCTGTATAAAATTTAAAATTTATTTAAATCTGCTTTGTTGTGCTTAAAACGATCTAATGTAAACTTCGTTTTGTTTAAATATAAATAATTCAGTTATCTGTTTTTGTAGTTCTTTTTCCTTTTTTGAACTTGTTGACTCCAAATGTAACACTTTGCTTTTAAGCTCCTGAATCTCTTGCATGAGTAGTTCTTCAGTAGTAAGCTCTGGCACTTTTTCATTTTCTTGTGGTTCAGGCAGCTTTCTTTGAATTCCAAGACTGTTATTAGAAGTCCTAGGTTTGTATACTTTTGGTTTTACTGTCTTTGGAACAACTGTTGGGATATTATTCATATTAGTTTTTTTCTCACCTTCAAAGTGTTCAGAACATACTCTGTGTCCATCTGTCAGTACAAAATTTTGTTGACTAATCTTGCCTAGCCATATCTTTCGTAACTCAGGATTTTTGGAATTACATAAAACGACAAGTCCTTGTTTTTCTTTGAGTTGTTGTAGCATAATGGAGCACAACAAGTGAAGCAACCAACAGGACTCTTTAACCCTGGATTTTTCTTGTTTTTTGGTATGTTTATCGGACTTCTTAAGACAAAATCAATACCAATATCTTCTGAAGGTACAGATGTGTCAGAACGTTGAAAAAAGTTTTGAGAAAAACTGTCACAGCGATTTCAAGTTTGACCTTTGACGGCAATTTATAAAGTCGTTGCCGTGTTTTTTATCAATACTGCCGTCATATAAAAATTCTTGCGCTTGAATCCCGCACATTCATAAAGCGGGGAAGATAGGAAAGATGGCAGACATTTATAAAAATATCGTTCTGGATACAGGTAAAGAATTTGAGCATAATATAATGAACAAGATTGAAAATCAGAATACCTTCCCGGCTAACATTTGCGATCATCCGAAGAAAAGAGTTGTTTCTTATCCAATCCATAGCTTGGTATTTAGAAAGGCTTTTACCACAAAATTTCGAAAAGATGAACTTAGAAATAACGAATTTTAAATACAAACATTGAATAGAATGGTAAAAATTTTGGGAGCAAAAAGAATTTGTAAACTCAATCAGCATAAAGACTTAGCTATGATATGGCCCCAGCTGGTTGTATTAAATGACACTGATGACCTCAAAGCAGGGGATATTGTGCTTCCAATTTCTAATGTTTGCATGGATGATGATAGAGACAATATATCGGTGAAAGTATTTGTGCCTAGTGCTTGTAGCATTGACGGAGAAGCATTAGAAGATAACGTAATGGCCTTATCTGCATGTTTTGATGTTTTTTTTCCTACAGAGATTTTACCAGAACGGGTGGTGGAAGGTTGGGTATTAACCGTTGAAAAAGGGAATAATTATGCCAGTGTAAAAACAAACCACGGGATTAATGAAAGTGATACGTGTAATACGTGGTAAATGCAAGCCAAGCGAAAACGTCAATCGACTTGCGGTACAAGAAAATGCCCATTTTAAGAGTAAGAACAGTTGATATAAAAAAAACTGAATTTAACTTCTCACAAACTCGTCAAAGTTCGATTTAATCATAACAAGGAGGTACGAAATAACCGCTTAATAACCATTTAATTCTTCTGGCTATTTAACACATGATAGCATTCGTATAATATTTTTTACCTTCTTTTGGTAGATTTTTTTTAAAAAGTTTTTGCTTAGCATTTAAACTGAATCTTATTTTGGTTTTTCTTTATATGCAGTTGCCGCCGCTTATTTCGAATTACAGGACAACTCAAACTCAATTTTTTTCCTAAGTGAGGTGGCTACTGTAAGAGCTAAAACAAAGGGTCTACTTAACAAGCGCACCGAGCTTATTTCTAAGTGTCGCCATAGAAACAAATTCAACATCGAAAATGTTAAATAAATTTTAGTAATAAGTTTTTATACTCTACGGTATTTTAATATTGCATGTTTTACACATAAGATCTTGTATACTTTTTTACGAGTTTATAAGCAGTTTGATAATTGTTGAAGTAACATGAAACTCAGAGTTATTTTTATACCACCTAATTAATATTTATGAACGCACTATTTTAAAATATTGAGCACTCTTAGTACTTTGTGACATAAGGGGGACCTTGCAATAAAAACCTGATAAATAAAAAACCACTGCGTATATTTCTACTATGGGCCTTGGGTGCACTCATATATCAGTCCTCTTTTACTGGCTAAAGGGTCATTCCGTGTCAAGTGGACCAAAATTTTTAAAGTCCCCACATGGACCATCTCAGATTTTGATAAAATTTGGTGGGAATGTTTCTACATGTAAGATGAGTTAATCCTGAAAATTTCAGCTCGGTATCTTTTCTCGTTTTGAAAATATGCCTTTTCAAAGTTTACCAGTTTCTCGTAAAATCGCAATTCTGGGGTGCAGAACCAATTTCTGGCAGACTTTGAGCAACAGTAATTCTTGATCAAATTGCATTAAGATTCTCAAAATTAACAATCTCAAACATATCCATGGGTACTATGGAAAAAATCAAACAAAAAAGGTCGTGCAATATTCAGGCCATAATGGCGGCATAAAAGTGCCGAAAATTCATTTGCACAAGAAAGAAATGGAATTTCAAAGTGCCCGTGACCAAAATTGGGCATTTTGAATATGGCAAATGTGATTGATTATACATCTATACATAGAGGACCATTAGGTTAAAGAAAATGAAAAGATAATATTAAGTCAGATCAACAGCTATTGGGTCCTGAAAATACACCCGCAGGGAATTTGAAAAAAAATAAGGTCGTTGTTTAAAGCCG
Organism: Hydractinia echinata; assembly: GCA_030067915.1. Taxonomy (NCBI): domain Eukaryota; kingdom Metazoa; phylum Cnidaria; class Hydrozoa; order Anthoathecata; family Hydractiniidae; genus Hydractinia; species Hydractinia echinata. The sequence goes on along the minus strand of JASGCC010000012.1, from coordinate 1,614,369 downwards.
CAGAAACCAATGGTCACAGTTACTTTATAGGCTGAATCTTTTTTCACTGTTCACTCCAACCATAAACTTCTGGTATCAACAAAGAAATTAGTGGGGACTCATGGGGAAGGTGTATATTCAGGCCATTCAGTATGGCCTAAAATTGTCAAAAAAGTAAAAATCATGCAAAAATGACAAGTTCAGGGGGTTGATGCAAGACAGGTATCATTTTTAGCTAAATGAAAATTGATGAAAATAATTCAACAGAGGGTATATTCTGATGATATAAACATCTTAGATGATAAATATATATATATATATATATATATATATATATATATATATATATATATATATATATATATATATATATATATATATATATATATATATATATATATATATATATATATATATATATATATATATATATATATATATATATATATATATATATATATATATATATAATCCTGGTTCGACCCAAAGTCGACAGTGACCTAAAATGCTGCGAAAAGTCGACAGTAAAAAATTTCTTTAAAATGGGGTTTTACAATCGCAGCATGCCCTGTAAACATCATATATCGTCATTTCAGACATCTGTACTCTACCTGCGCGCCATTTTTGGAAAAATACAAAAAAATGTCGACCTAGCGATTTGCAAACACTCAGTGTCGACGTAACGTTTTTATTTACATTGGAACGGTCTTAGGTCGACAAATATATTTTTTTTGTTTTTGAATCTACGGATTATTTGCTGTTTTTACACGCTTTAAGAGCTAATATATATGTACATTTAAGGCTGGCAATTGCCGGTTGGTTTTCGCCGTATCAAAATTTGCGACGCGCACAATCCAATATTGACTTATCCAACAGTTAAATGTAGTAACATTAAATTGCTAATAATGAAGTACATTTAAAAGCGTAATTAATACATCGTCGTATTTCTAAAATCTTAATATTCTTATTTAGAGTTTTCTGTATAACGCGCTAGAGGCCAAGTATAGTTGAATATTCCATTGTTGAAGATGCGGGACTTCCGACAATCTTCGATTGTAGGAAATCGAGTTTCTTGACGATTCTGCACGAATGTTTATTGCTTTCGCTACGCATGCGCAGTGCGCAGCACACATCCATGCGCAATAACTCTCATATATAAGCCATGCTTGACATGCTATATTCCTCGATCTTTCATTTTGCTGGAATGTTAACTACAATTGTATATTATTAAATGTTACAATGTTTAACACAGTTTATTATTTTTTATTTTTCACGCACTTCATCAAATCGCCATGGGACTTACTTGGAAAGATTGTACTTTACCGTCATCAAGTGAGCAACTGAAGTCGTATTAGCACGCAGTAACGAGCCTCGAAGCACGAACGCTGTTAATAATGGAAATGACACCCATTAAAATGACATTGCAAAACATATCTATATATAAAATTTACTTGCAACAAAGGCTGTGTGAGCAACCCACGGTTTTCATCCTGTCAAAATACTGTATCAGTCCTCCCATTTTGGATCAGGGGAGAGACAGGTTTTCATCCAGGGCACAAGACCAACCCGCTAGTAAAAGGGTGACGCCTTGGCTAGGATCACGCCTGAGTATATTATTGTAACGATTTGTTGTATTATCAATTAAATCACGAGTAAATTTCAGCAATCAAAAACGAAAGATATGCCATTATGCTACTACACTATTGTTGTTTATTCTATCCCTAGATGATACTTGAGGAAGATTAGGCAAGAAGTTCTTTTTTCTACTACTACTTAGTAACTAATAATTGTTTTATTTTTTCTTGTTTTCTAAACAATCAGATTTTTTAGCAAAAAATAACTTATTTTGGTGGAAATTTAATTCGTCAGACGGCTAAAAATTTATTTTGGCGGAATTTAATTTGAGGGATTTGGCAAAAATTAGCTAGATTACCTTTACCCCTTTGTAGCAGTTGAAACTACCTGTAACCTCAACCTGGTGCTTCTTATAATTGTCTGTCTTATTGTCTAAGTACCCGCGAACTCGTGAATTTTTCCACGGGATAACAACTAGTTAATAATAGCTGTTGTTTTTCTGTTCAAAATGGTTGCGTCGGAGTTTTTTTTCATAGTAATAACCCCTGTCGAAGAAATGTTATGACTTTGTGTTAATAGGCGATAAAAAAGCACTGGTGAATGTAATGGTTATTTTTATTTCAAAATATAGCGAAAAATAAAAAAACAGTGGACTACACATGCGATCGCACTGCGGTTCTTCCGAATTATTTTAAACGCAACCTCGTTCCCAACGCCAGTTGTCTCTTTTATACCAGAATGGCGAGAAAAGGTACAAGATGCCCTGGGGGACGGGCTTGCTTGCGAATCTCGTTTTTCTGTGGCGCCGTAGATTAGTGGTTATAGCTCTCGTACTCTGTGCGGGAGACCGGGGTTCGATTCCTCTTGACGGCGATTCAACATGGGCGAGTGAATGTTACCATAGCCCCGGGTTAACCCAAGCCATGTGAGGGAAATTGGGAAGATGGCACACTGTATGGGCCGTTGGATGTTGCCGGGAGTTGTCTAGTAGAGCGCGGGGCCCTAATTGGGTCTGCGTAGTTCAAAATGAGCATTAAATACTCTAGGACTCTCCATCTAAGCCATGGGCCCTCCTGGAAATAATAGACAGGGTATATCCCTCGATATTTGTGAGGCTAGCCATGTAAAATATGCACATCTATCTATCTATCTCTACTCGAGGTAGCCAGTTGAATATGCTCCTACTAACGTAGGAACGGCCAAAACAAAAGCAAAATAAAATGTGGGTTGTTTTAAGTGCATGTTAACAAATTTGCACTTTCGTCAATCATGCCGACGAAAAGCACATATTTCCCGGCCGAAACCAGATGAAATAGGGCGTTCTCATAATTCATCCGGTCGCTCCTGGCTCGATCGTATATTTCTGAACATAATTTGTTCAGAGAGATATGATCATTGGCCGCCGACTGCCAAGTAGTTCGGTTTCACCGTTTTCCTCGGCAGTGACAGCGCAAATCTCAATCTCTTCCGCCAAGCGCCGGATATGAGAAGCCACCCACGGTATAATCTCAGTCAAGTTATTCAACTCGACTAGGAGAGATATCAACCGCTCGGTGTGTGCATTCATCGTGTTAGAAGATTCAACTCTGAACACATTGATATATGAGAAACTTGTCGCAGGTTACAACTGGTTAGCTATTGAATTTGTACCCGTATTACAACAAATTCAGTATGGAAATAGCATAAGGAAGCCAAAAGGTAAAAAAAATTACGAAACGTAAATAACAAAACCAAAACTAAACCCAAAAAATAAGAAAAAACACAAACCAAAAAAAATATATATATGTGAATAGAAAATAATATTTAAACAAAATATCATATTTGAATCAAAATTAACTCCCCAACTTTGAGATCGTGTTGTCGAAATTTTACACTTTGGCACAGTAGAAATGATAGTGACTAATAATTCAGAATTTGAAACTAACGTTTTTTATAAGGACGACCAACTAGTAAAACTTTACTAGGTAAAATTTCACAATTTTTTTAACCGCGACTATTCAATTTCTTATAAAGCGGTTTTTCATAAAAATCGCGTACGTCATTTTGAGTTTGGTTAGTTTGTCTGCACACGGGGTTAACAAGGTGTAATAGTCAAACTTAGGTCCCCCAAACGACGCTTATATTTACCCATTGGGAACAAGATACAAAATATTGTGGCAAAGAAAATAAAAGTGAAAAAAAAAAAAAGCTTATACTAAAATTCTCGGTAACTATTGCTGGCCCCATGAGGTGCGCATTTTTTAAGGCTGTGATAACACGCTGCTGGTTTTTTCGCACCTTGAGCGGAGTTCCGGTTGCGACTCAATTTTTAGTTTTTGTGATGAACCATGGCGACAAAAATGAATGGCTCGAGGCACGTTCGGCAAAGTGAAAAAGAGGATACATTATTTTGATGCCACTAAACCTTAAAGGAGGAAAAGCGACTAATTTTGGTAACTTTTTTCACATGCTTTCCATCAACCTCGTCCCCAGGCCCATTTTTCTCTTCCTGACAATCTCGGACGGCGAGAAGAAATAGTTATATTATATAGAAATATTTTTTCTCGCCGTCCGAGATTGTCAGAAAGAGAAAAATGGGCCTGGGGACGAGGTTGACTTTCCATCAATCAATGACAGTCGAATGGCATGCAGGTATTATTACCTGGTAAAACAAGAAATTGGATTAATATCGGGTTTAACGGAACAGACACCATTTAGACGATGAATAAAAGGCGAAAAGGCATTATCTTTTCTTCTATTTGACCCTGTCAAAATTAAGAAACTTGTTAAGACACTTTTTCTAGTAAAATGACCTCAGTATTTAAGAAACTTTTGCTAGTTGGCCGTTTGCTTGGTTTCTTATAAAAAACACCCGCGTAAACCCCGTTTTTTCGCCAGTAGGTATATAGTCAAAATGCGACGCTACACAGAACATTTTTTCAGTAGGAATATAACGTAATGACGATGTAAAAAGACACAAAGTCGGGTGATTAAAACACGGAATCATATAATTTTGTAAATATCCATACAAAGATATCGCGAGTACAGGTGATATCACATAAAAAGCAGCAAGTGGTAACTTCCCTCTATAAACAAAAAAAAAACTTTCCCTTTGATTGAACAAAATAAACAAACAAGCAACAACAACACAACAAATGAAGCTTTGTGTTCTAAAAGTCTAGTTAAAAAACTAACTTTTTATTTTTGTTTTACTTTCGCCCTCTATATAGCATAATTTAAGTCGGTCTGCCAAAGATCGTTCCACATATGTGTAGTGTTCTCGGCCCTGAATAGAAGCCACATTAAAGAGCTTCTTGATATAAACATTTGAAGGTTGGAGAAACTTCGTGCATCCTCCTGGAATTATATGTTGGATTCTCCCAAAACTCAAACTTGAAACAAAACTCAGAGAAATTATTGCGGACCGAGTCACCTCGCTCTCCCTGTATCCTACATCTACTACATCCCTAGTCTTTCCATATTTCTCTTCACTCTTTTCTTGCTCTTTGCTCGCTCGTTTACGATTCTCGTACGAATTTGTTTCGGCGGCACCTTAGTTTCCCTGCCGAACTTCGCCATTTCTTCAGAACCTGCCAAAGAGAAAAAAATATAAGGCTTACATCTGCGTGTGTGGCAGTCCCAATTCTACCACCTTTACAGAACCTTTGTATAAATTTGATTGTAATCTTCTCATGATACCACGGGCTGCGCCTGGTGTTTTATGGCTATATATCACTTACTCTATCTCGGTTACAAAACATAACTGTAAATTGTATCAGATATATAAGTAGTTTTAAAATTACTTCTTGATAAAACCAAAACGGCATAAAAGTTTCGCCTTCCCTAACTCAGGTTAGAATTCAATACGAAAAGGCGTTGGCGCTAATGGCGCATGAGCAACATCCCATCAATAATTTTTAATAAACCTGTCACTATTTCTAATACGCTTTGACGACTTTGAGGAACATCTTTAATATTCAGAAGTGTTAAATTTTGCTGATAATACTGCATCTATGTTCCAACAAGTAATAAAAGCAATACACGTTTGTTTTTTTATAAGAAAACCGTCTTTTGACCTGAGCCTCAATTTGCTTAGCAAAATATCTGAATAGCTGAAATTTTCTTAAATATTTTCTTAAGTTTTATTCCTCTATTTTGACATTCTCGAATTGAACTAGTTGCATGCTTTTATTTGAAGTTATATATAGTATTTTTAATGAAGAAAAAGATTTATTTTGTTATATTAGGATTTGTTGGGAACTTTGTTGGGATGTAAGTTTGACTGAAAAAAAGAAACTTGATTGTGTTTTCTTTTGAAATTATGGTGATTTAATAACTATATTGGTCTCCAAAAATTGAATCTTAACACGCTGAGGCTGGGGATTTTCTTAAAATTTCCTAAGATTGTGAGGTTTTTGAGGCTCATTTTCTTATAAAAAAAGACGTGTATGAGTCAATTGATTCGAGAAAAAACAATTCGTTATAAATCTTAATAAAAAGGAAAAACCGGATCGAGACTGAATGTTCTGGCCACAAACTTAAACTCTTTCATGGTGATGTATTCGTTCCACACTATGAGAAGTACAAGTATTTAGGAACGCTATCGTTCAATGAAATCTTCGATAAAACGTATAAAAACACTGCAGCAAAATTACGTGTATTATCGTCACTTCGTAATTACCTCAGTCATAAAACAAAGAAGCAGTTTACAAGGGACCGATATTAACATGTATTACGATCCACTGCACCGTAAATCTCTGAACCTAACCATGACGCAACAAAATAAACTACAAACACTTGATCGACTAGCTATGAGAATACTTCCTTGAAAAACTTGAATTGTAAATTATTTTAAAAAATTATCTCACAGTAAAGCAACAGGAAACAATGGACTGTTACTCGAAGTGCCAATAAGTAAAGTGAGAGCCTTATAATATAAGATAAGAAAAATTTGTATGTTTCTGGAAAGAGGTTTCTAACCATTTTTGTAGATAGTAAACATCTTACGACTTTTTTTCATTCTATCTCCCTATATATATTTCAATTTCTTTTAAATTTATTTAAACAGGACGTATTGTTGTAAGAATAAGAACTAACTCTGCGCTGATTCAAAAATTTCGAGGGTTGACTCTCACTAAACACCATTTTCACACTCCTTTTTTTCATTGAGGTAGCACATGCGATCTGAGAAGAACAATTTGTTTGACATGAGTCAATTAACGTTCATTGCCAAAGGAAAAAGGACTTGGTACTTTGCAAAGGTTGGATATGTGACTCAGTTATCAAGTCTATGCAGTTGTGCAGTTGGTAAATAGGCACAATCAGCTTCAGTAAATAGTTTATTTCAAGAACAACAACATCAAAAACCATTTCGAGAACAGTACTTACTGGGGTAGCCGCGATCTCGCTGGAGCCATGCATTAAAAGTCTCATCAAATTTCCTCTTTTGTGAATCCGACCATGTGAAGTATTTCCGATTTTGCGGTCGGATAGTAGTACCTAAAGTGATTATAAGAAATTATGAAATCATTTTGTACTTTAAAATGTGTGCATTTCCCAAACTTTCATGCATCCATAATTAAATATTTCAACTAATTTCATCTTCCGTATGATATATTGACTACAAAAATGTTTGGCAGGTTTAAAGTATCAGGTCTTAATTTTTAAAGACCCGGAAGTAATCAAACGCTCAGAAACATTAAAACGATTGGGGCCAAATTGAGCAGAAAATAAAAAAGGCTTCTTATGAAAACCGTTTAATCCATCCAGCAAGCATTTCAACCGTACAAAATAAAAATGCAACGCGCGTGAATATTTTAGCTCACTTTTCACAGATTCAACAATATCTTGTTCCTCTGTTTCAGCTTCAGACATTCGTACTTCGTATTCTGTCTCTTCATTATCAGACTCTTCATCCCCACTGCTGACATATCTTATCCTTTTTGGGCTGCTTGAAAAACGAAAAACCTGAATTAGTCATTGTGAATTGAATAAATAGAAAAATGTTATGCAACAAATCTTGGTCGAGTTTTAATGGGCTGAGAACTCAGAAAAATAGCAAATAAATGGTACATGCAAGTTAATGCAGATCACTGTCACTAGTAAATAATCAGATGATACAAACCTGCCCTGTACTTTTTTAGCGGCGTAGAAGATATCTGTCTTTTTATATTGACTTCAGTATCAGCTCTCTTCAATTGAGGGACATTAGCTTGGCCTTCGGAAACTTTATTGCGAGGTGCTGTTCTACCAAGTGATTTAGATTTGTTGAGTTCGGCAACAACTATCTGTGATTGAGCCATGTCAGCTTGGTCCTCATATAAATTCTTATCACTGGTAGAGTCGAAAGATGTTGGAACATTAGAAGCGTCATTCAATGAAGCCGAACCATTATCAATCAATTTCAAGTAACGCCCAGTCGTCTGAAGCTGTCTTTCAGCTGGTGGTGCTTGATAAATGTTGCGATTTACGTCGCCACTATGGCCGAAATGTTCAAAAGCTAATTGTTGTTCTTTCTTCACTCAGACCAAATGATCCAATCAAAGTTGAAACACGATGACGATTCATCGTTCCATTAACTTTATCATCTAAATTAGCTTTTTTACAACAAGCTATCAAAGAGTGCCACCCGGACACGTGATTATTGCTCCCTTTCGTAGAGGCGAAAACATACTCATTGCTGTCAGGTATATCAGAATCCTTCCTTGTGGCACTATTACAAAGAAAAGTCATTGCGTGCATTACATCAGGAGGAAAAAAAACTGGCACTTGCCTATCGCCCTTTCCTTCCTGGAATGTTATGCGATTTCCAGTCTCAACTTCACGATGATACTGCCGACGGGTCTCTGGGCGTAACCATGTCCCATCCAAAGCTTCCTTCCACTGATAAATGAACAGGCGGGCCGGTTCACCACCTCGTCTTCCATTATACAAGGTCAATCTAGCGCAAACAGCATCTCTCACTTCTACGAAAACTGATGCAGGTAAATCGAACGAAAGCTTCTCCCGAGAAGTAGCTGCTTTAATGTAATTTGTCAACTGACTAATTGCATAATCATCAGGCAAATTCCCCGGTTTTCTGGTGGTTTTATTCCTCTTCTGCTTAAGTTTATAAAGTGCGCCACCAAACACCTCACCTTGGACCATGGATAAGACAGCCATAAAGTCTCTGACCATAGTAGCACGATCATCTCCTTCAACAAGGTAATGTGCCTCAAGCATTTTCGAAGCATATTTGATAGTGTTTTGCAGTTGTACTTTCAAACCACATTTTTCATCTTCACCACAAAGCGCATCAATAGCCTTTCTAAGATGGCACAGATTATTTTTATCAAACATATCTGCAGTACTTGTTGCACTAACAAAAGACTTCTTAAAAGCAAGGAACAAGCGGCTCAGTTGACGCCATCGTTTGTCTAACTTTTTTTTCGACTTCATAAATCTTCTCTTTTTTGCATTTTAGTCCATTATACATTCGGGAACCTATCATCAAGATATCTGAGTCAGATTTTGCCCAACGATGAAACATCATCCAGTATCATCTTGTTCAGCACAGCCTTGAACTCATTTGTCAAAGGGACAAGTTTCAAATCTCTTACCATGAGCATAGGTACCATGACCTGACCGCTGTCCTTTCCACAGAGGAGTTGATGCCTAGGTCTGTAATTTTTACTGTACATTCCTTTACAGGTTAGGCACATAACGAGATCATCTTCTTTATTACCCTTTCTCTCTCGAACGTAAGATGGATTTTCTTTCGCCAGCTCACTTTTATTGTAATTGAAAATGCCACCTTTTTAAAATTGTCAAAGGCCTTGATCCTCTCATGGCTTGGTAACGCTAACGCCTTGATTACAGAGGATTCCTTTTTATGCTTTAATGTTATATGCCTTGTTAAAACACTTTGCAATACACCACAAAAGGGACAAGGCCTATGGATCTTTTTTTGCTTTTAGTCTTCTTCTTGCCACTTTCTATTTTTGATTGACTTTCAGTTTCATTTCCAGTCCATTCCTTACCAGTGCTTTCATCTTCTTCGGCACTAACTGCAAAAGATTCTTTGCTAGTCTCAGCATCAGTATCAATTACTGCACCAATACTATCCCCGAGACCCACTCCTGTATCGTTAAGAAGTGACTTTTCAAACACGGGTGATAGTGGGGGCAGCATTCTCGTCTAAAATTGAAAGAATAAGATGAATACGATGGCGCTTATTATACACTCTCAAGGAAAGATTTTAATACGATGGCGCTTATTGTACACTCTCAAGGGAAGATTTTATTATAAGGGGTATGAGAAGGAAGGAATAGAATATAAATGTTTCAATGTTGTGCGGATAAAATACATAGCCCAATTTCGAAATGTTTTTAAACTTTCACATGACAAAGGGATAAAGAATCGATTTTCCTTAAAATGTTCAACCAGATTTTAAGAAATGAAATTAAAAAAACTTCAAAGAGGAATGATGTTACATGTTACTAGCAAGCAACAAATAAATAAATTCATAAATACTACGTTAGGAACAGACATGAAAATTTATTCCACAATGCAGACACCGCATACAACACATTCTCACAACTGTGCTTATATTGCTGAACAGATTTAATTCAACTGTCTTTTGCGATCAAAAATTCTTCTGTTGGTCATCAAGAGGCAACTGAATCTTTAATTACCTTTTCGAATTTCTTTGCCATTTTCAAGTTTTATACGGGCAACCTGATTTTCCACAGTATCTGGGAAAAAACTGATCTAAAAAAACTAAGAAATTGGCTCAAGACAAAATATTTTGTTGCAGGTTTATCGTGAGATACCGTAAATCCTCTAACGCTATCTATTAAACGCCCCTTCCAATGAACTCCTGTTATCAGGGAGGGCGTTTATTAGACAAATACAGGGGAAAACGATTTCAAGTAAAGTTAACTCTTTCACTGTTTTTGTACAAAATGCAAAAACTTGCAAAAAACTTCCAATAACTACTAAGATCAAGCAGTCTTGCTCGATGTAAATAAAACTGGGAAAATAATACGTTTTACTCCAACGAAATCAAATATTAAACAAACAAAAAAATACTCTGTTCAAACTTATCGATCACAATATGAAAAAAAAAGTTGTAACTAATCTTTAAAAATGCCCCTGTATCGGGGATTTGAAACAAAAGAAGTGTTTTTTTTTTAATAAACGTCACCGGCAAATGTCAAGAAATTAAATGAACGCCTGGCTTTAGAGGGTTTACTGTGCTAAAATGTATGAACAAAGACAAGCAAGAACATTATTTTTTGGTGTATTAAATGATATATTACAAAATTTGAATGCCACAAATACACCCACAACCGCAGTATATGGAGTTCTATCAGAAAATTAGATACAAATTAGAAATACCGTCAGTTGTAATGTTAAACACGTCTCGCAAAACAGCTACATGATCAATCTCGTCTTCGTCAGAATCAACGAAATCCAGCTGAAATTTTTCTAATTTATCAGCCTAAAGTAGAATATAACTGAAATGATGCAAAATAACTGTTATACGGTATAATGCAAAATATCAGATCCAAGCTGTGTAACGTGACGCTTACAGAAGAATCGAAATATACCACACAAAATCAAAACGCAATATCACACATAATAGACAAAAAACATAATAGACATATTTTGGACTATGAAAGTTTTACAGAGAACATTAAAGACCTGAAGACTAACATTTTGAAACTTTGATTTTAAAGTGATATCAAAGTAATATTTTTCCTCCACCGAAACCTCTCATGTATCAAGACCATCTTTAATATTATTACTACAAATGAAAATAGAAGCAAGAGGAAAGATGAGTTGAAGATTTTGGGAAGTTATAAAAATTTGCTATTTACTGACAACTGTTCAAATGTCTTCAAATGCTTCACATGATTTATTAGTTTATTCAGTAGAGGCCACTCCCTATTTGACTAATTCAATCAAGCCATATTGTTGTATACACACTGCTAAAAGCAACTTAGGATCTCAAATCGTTAGCATATTTTCAATAATTTATAACAAAGTCACAATCAAAGTCAAATGACTACCTTGTCATTTGACGTACAGCCTATTTTACAATCGGCGGTCTTGGGAACTTGTTCCGTGCTTGAATACCATGATGTAGATTTCGTATCATTGGTGTTTCCAGATAGATCATTTTCTTCAACAGCTACTACAACAGCACAAGAAGATGCTTGTTCAGATGTACAATCTTCGATACCAGACGCTTTATTTTTATCAACAGCAACAGAATTTCGGTCAAGGGTGTCTTCATCAGCTTCATTAGAAGCTGCGATGTCTGTACACGACAATGTTTGTTTAGATTTGCAATCTCTGATCCTCTAAAAAAACGAAGAGAGCCTTGATATTTCTTAATTACAAAGGTGCAAAGATTTGAAATTGGACAGACATGCAAGGCAACCTTGTTCTGCTGAGGGCAGTGTCAAAGTCCACAGTGGATTGAAAAGAAAAGCGAAATAGTTTGCCACTAGTACCAAACCCTAATAAGTACCCTATGAAGAAACTGAGACAAATTGTTTGCAGCATGCACTTACAAAAATGTTGGCATTTTTTAAAAAAAAATATGTGTAACCTTATCCAATGAAGCGAGTATAGCTTAGATTTAATATCATTGTTATCACTAGATAATCTACCACATTTTACTGAATAGAAATCATAACAACAAATCTTTGTCGTGACATGAACAACGCCAACTATCCCTTGACACATTATGAATACAAGCTCCAAAATTTAATGAAACCTCTCATGTATCAAGACCATCTTTAATATTATTACTACAAATGAAATAGAAGCAAGAGGAAAGATGAGTGGAAGATTTTTGGGAAGTTATAAAAATTTGCTATTTACTGGACAACTGTTCAAATGTTCTTCAAATGCTTCACATGATTTATTAGGTTTATTCAGTAGAGGCCACTCCCTATTTGACTAATTCAATCAAGGCCATATTGTTGTATACACACTGCTAAAAGCAACTTAGGATCTTCAAATCGTAGCATATTTTCAATAATTTATAACAAAGTCACAATCAAAGTCAAATGACTACCTTGTCATTTGACCGTACAGCCTATTTTACAATCGGCGGTCTTGGGAACTTGTTCCGTGCTTGAATACCATTGATGTAGATTTCGTATCATTGGTGTTTCCAGATAGATCATTTTCTTCAACACCTACTACTACATCGGCACAAGAAGATGCTTGTTCAGATGTACACTCTTCGATACCAGACGCTTTTTTTTATCAACAGCAACAGAAATTTCGGTCAAGGGTGTCTTCAGCAGCTTCATTAGAAGCTGCTACGTCTGTACACGACAATGTTTGTTCAGATTTGCAATCTCTGATCCTCTAAAAAAAACAAAGAGAGCCTTGGATATTTCTAATTACAAAGGTGCAGAGATTTGAAATTGGCACACATGCAAGGCAACCTTGTTCTGCTGAGGCAGTGTCAAAGTCCACAGTGGATTGGAAAAGAAAAGCGAAATAGTTTGCCACTAGTTACCAAACTCTAATAACAGTGTAGGGAATCTAGAAAATTTGGCGACTGCAAATGATTTTTTAGAAATTGCCGTCGTGAACCTGATTTACGACGGCATGTATATGATGGTTGTAAAAATAAATGATCTTGAGAAAGACTGAGTTTAAAAAAGCTGATTTTTTTTCTTGGTTTCAGAGAGCATTGTGTGTGTAAATAACAAGGGAAATGTAAATCAAAAGCAACACACCTCTGTTTCAATTATATCTTTTTGTTGCATTCGTGTGCAATAACAAATCAATTCATATCTTGAAAAAAATGAAGAAACATTAATAGAAATGGGTAAAAAGCTTCTTGTGAAAAGAAACCAACAGCATGACATTCAGCAACAGAATCGTTTCAAAAAAAGGAGTAACAAGGAAACAAGGAAACAGGTTATGTTTTTACATACAATGTGGACCAGTACTTATTACTAATTCTGTATCATGAAATATGATGAAGCTCCTTGCACGTTTACAAAAAGCTCACACGAATACCTCATTTTACATCAAAGTCAACACCCAATAGGCCTAATTTGTTTCTTGTAATGTGATTATGAAGTGTATAAATTCTTTTGTCTTTGTGTGGACAAGGATAGCTTATTACTATGTGTGATGGGGGACGTGGCAAAGATGGAACTGGAGGATATAAACAAAGGATACAGCAAGTGCATAGCAAGTCTCACTGATTTAATCAAATGAAAACAAAACACAAATAAAAAATAGATAATAATATTTCGTTTGTAGAACAATTATGCAAGCACACCCAGTAAGAGACAGAGTAGGCTGATAACATATGAGTCAGGTGGTTGTCAGACACAGATAGATTACTTCCTGGTTAGAAAGTCAGACAAGAAAGTGGTATAGGACGTGAAAGTTATATCGGGGGAAGAGTGTGTTTCCCAGCATAGGTTGCTGGTTTGTGATATTATCTTGAAGAGTGTTAAAGAAGCCAAGGGAAAGTACTGGCCCCGTCGTAAAGTCTGGAAGCTAAAGGAAGAGATCATAGCAAGACAATTTAGTTTCAGTTCAAGTTTCTGATGATACCTGTAGGTGGACGAAAGGACCAGCTAGACATTAGACAGACTTGGTGGTGGAATAATGAGGTTGACCAGTGTATAAAGGGAAAGAGGAAACTTTGGAAAAAGTGGAAGTCAGGTGGTAGTAAAAATATTTACTTAGAAGCTAAGCGTTGTGCTCGTACAGCAGTGTAAAAGGCAAAATCAGAAGCAGAGAGAAACAGATTTGCAGATGTGTTAAGAAGGGAAGACCAGCGCAATGAGGTGTTCAGGATAGCAAAGCAAATGAAGAAGACTAATCAAGATGTTGTAGGTGAGAAGTGTATACGTAACGATGAAGGTGTTTTGGCTAGCACAGAGGAGGAGAAAAGGGTAGCTTGGAAGAGTTATTATCAGAGGTTGCTTAACACTGAGTTTGATTGGGATGAGGATAATTTGTCTGATGATGATGCTGTAGAAGGGCCAGCTATGCAAATCAAGACAGAATGGGTAGTGGAGGCTATTAGGAAAATGAAGATTGGCAAGGCTGCAGGAGTATCAGGTATTGTTGCAGAGGTGGTAAAAGCGTCTGGATATATTGGAGTGAGCTTATTACAAGTCTTGCTAATCAGATTATAAAGGATGGTGCTATCCTGAGTGAGTGGCAGTCAAGTGTAATAGTGAATTGTTTCAAGGGCAAGGGTGATGCATTAGAAAGAGGTAATTATAGAGGGTTGAAGTTGGTTGATCAAGTAATGAAAGTTATTGAAAGAGTGATTGATAAGTTACTTAGAGAAAGAATTGATATAGATAAGATGCAATTTGGTTTTGTTCCAGGGTGTGGCACTACAGATGCAATATTTTTACTCAGACAGCTCAGGAAAAGTATTTAGGAAAGAGAAAGAATCTCTATTTTGCCTTTGTAGATTTAGAGAAAGCTTTTGATAGAGTGCCACGTAAAGTTATTTGGTGGGCTATGAGAAAATTAGGTGTGGATTAGTGGCTAGTTAAGATGGTACAGTCTATGTACAGCAATGCTAGAAGTCGTGTCAGGATTAACGATTCACTTAGTGATGAATTTAGTGTAAATGTTGGTGTACATCAGGGTTCTGTACTTAGTCCTTTGTTGTGTGTTCTAGTCTTAGAAGCGCTGCCGATGGAGTTCAGAACAGGTTGTCCATGGGAGTTATTGTATGCAGATGATTTGGTTCTCATAGCAGAGTCGATGGAAGAATTAGTTGAAAAGTTTGAGAAGTGGAAGAAAGGACTAGAAGAGAAAGGGCTAAGGGTGAACACCGCAAAGTCTAAAGTCATGATTAGTAGCATTGCAGCCAAGTGTGACCTTGTAGTTGGAAAGTGGCCTTGTGGAGTTTGCAGGAAAGGGGTTGGTACTAACTCAATTTTTTGTCAGACTTGCAAGCATTGGGTACATAAGAAGTGCAGTGGTATTGGAGGAAGGTTAAGAGCTGACATTCAGTTTGTATGCAAGCGTTGCAAAGGTGAGATTATAGACAATAAAGTATTTCCAGCTTTAATGATGTACAACAGTGGCTCGTTAGAGATAGTTAAGAACTTCTGTTACTTAGGTGATATGTTGGGTAGTGAAGGGGGTGTTGGAAGAAGTGTTACTTGCAGGATAGGTTCTGCTTGCAAAAAGTTCAGAGAGTTACTTCCTTTGTTGCTAGTAGAGTCTTGTCAATCGAGGTTAAGGGTAGGTTGTATGAGGCCTATGTAAGAAGTGTTATGTTGTACGGTGGTGAGACATGGGCAGTGAAGCAGGAAGATCTTGACCGTTTAGAAAGGAATGATATGAGAATGGTTGGGTGGATGTGTAACGCCAGTCTGAGAGACAGGAAATAGTTCAGATGAGCTAAAAAGCAGCCTAGGTATCCGTAGAATTAAAGATGTTATCCAGATAAGAAGATTGAGTTGGCTGGGACACTTGGAAAGAATGGA